>RRZL01000082.1:2667190-2690444 GCA_006782975.1 Chlorella sp. Dachan | reverse complement strand
GTCAGGCGCCGCTGCTGCGCCGCCGTCTGCTGCGCCGCCGTCCGCCGCGCCGCTGCTGCCCGCTCCATCCTCGGCTGCCTCCCCATTGCTGGAGGCAGTGGCTGTAGCAGAGGCTGCAGCTGGTGCAGAGGGGGCGCCAACCAGCTCCTGGGCAAGCGGCAGGGCGCTGGTGAAGCGTGCATCCTCCTTGAACACAGAGAGGGCGTACACCTCGTCACTGTGGGGCCAGGGCAACGGAGGCGGCTAGCGTGGGAAGCGGGGTGCTCGCCTCAGGAAGCTTGGCGGCTTCAGCAGCCTGGACAGGGGCTGCGGGCCGCCGTGCGCCTCGTAACCCGCCCACCCGGGGTGTTTGTCTCAGGAAGCTTGGCGGTTTCAGTGGCCTGAACGGGGAGCTGCAGAGCACCGTGCGCCTCGACACCCGCCGCCGCTGCTCCCAAACCAGCACCGTTCCACACATCTGGGGACCTGCCCACCCACTGCTCCCCCACGTCAGCACCCTCCCGCCCACCTGATGTAGTGCACCCGGTTGTCCAGGCACCAGGCGATGGCCTCCTTGATGGTTTCGTTGCTGTAGATGGTTCCCAGCGGGTTGTTGGGGTTGGTGATGAGCAGCGCCTGAGCAGGCAGAAGGGAAGCCAGCTATGCAGGGTGGGTGCTGGAGGGCTCGCTGTGCTGTGCCAGCAAGGGGAGTGCTGAGCTGGCTAGGTGTGCGCTTGGGTTGATGGCTGTGCTGCCCTACAAAGTGCCAAAGACATTGCGCACTCCACCCCCACCGCACTGGCAAACTGGGCGCAACGACAAACTGGCCCCCACCTTGATTGGAATACCAAAGCCCTTGGCCTCGTCAACCGCCGCATCCAGCTGCTGCCGGATGGTCAGGCCGTCCGCCGCCGCCGCCTCGCTCAGGTAAAAAGGCACCGGGTGCACGCAGCATTTGGCCTGTGGTTGGGGGGGGGGACGAGCAGCGGTGTGCGATGAGGTGCAAGGGCGCAGCATTTGGCCTGCAGCTGGCATGCACGGGCGAGCGATGCAGGCAGGAGGAGGGGGCACAGCATGGCACAGGAGCGCTCCGCTGTTTGCAGCCCCACAAGCAGCTGCACCATTACCCCTACCGCACCTGCAGGTCGTTGTCGAATGCGGGGTAGTAGGGCGCCGGGATGAGCACGCCGTCGCCCTCATCGCACAGCGCGTAAATCGTGTTGTCGATGATGGCGGTGCAGCCTGCAGCGCGACGGCGTGATTTGTTGGCGGGGCGGCAACCAATGCATGCTGGACAGGCTGTAAGGCTGGGCAGAACGAGGTGCGGGAGCAGCGTGCAGCCACAGCATTTCTGCCATGCACATGCAACGCACCAGCGGAGATGCACAGCTTGTTTGGGTCGAGAGGGAAGCCGGGCACCACAAAGCGCTCCATCATTCGCGCCACCGCCTCCCGCAGCTCTGGCACGCCCCGCATGCTGCGCGGGGCAGACAGGGCAGGCGACCATCAACCAACGGTTCGGCAGCAATCTGCTTGGTGCCCGCACGATAGAACTTACCGCACGCAACCAACAAGTGGCGGCAGCAAAGCCGCCGCCGCCGCAGCAGCAGCAGAGGCGGCAGCCAGCAGCAGCAGCAGCACAGCGGCAGCAGTGGGAGTGGCGGCAGCCCACAGCCGGCAGCAGCAGCAGCAGCAGCAAAGCAGCAACGGCGGCGGCAATGGCGGCAGCCCAGCAGCAGCCCGCAGCAGCAGCAGCGTAGCACTTTTGCGCACCTGCCGTAGTTCATGACCCACAGCGGCGCGTCCTTGGAGCCCTCCTGCAGCCGAGCCAGCACCTCCTCGTTGTTCAGCTTGTTCTCGGCCACCACCAGCGGGATCCAGCCGTCCGGGTTGGTTTTGGGGTCCCTGCGAGGCGGAGCAGGGTGGCAGACAGGAGATGGGTCAGAGGTCGGCTTCTGAGCGGCAGCGGCATAGTGGCGGCAGCAGCGGCGGCGGCGGCGGGCAGTGGGGGCAACTCAAAGCCCGCCTGATCAGATCCGCTTGCCGTGTCAAACACACGGAGCCAAAAGAACAGGCTTTTGTTTGGGAGGCCAGTTTTGTCTCGACGCTCACGCTCACGGCATCACAGGGACGCTCACCAGAGCCCCTCCGTCATTGCATCGATAAACCGGCCGATGTAGGAGAGCACGGGCCTGAGCAGCCGGCCGCTGCGAGCGGCACAGCCCTGCCGCTCTTCAGGAGCCGTCATCCTGGGCCGGCTGTTGCGCCAGATTGCTGCCAGTGCAACGCTGAAGAGGCAGGGCAGGCGCAGTGCAAAGACCACTTGATGCCGGCAGGCGGCGGTTGCCGCCGGGTGGCAGCCGCTGAGCGTGCTTGGTGCAGTGCATTTGCCGAGTGCAGTTGCTGGCTTTTACATGGAGTACCACACTGAGTAATAACCGACCCATTGAAGAGCTCCTATCAATCGAAAACACGCCCACCATGGCCCGCCGCCGCTCGGGCGGCTGTGCCGCCCTTGGACGCGCCTCCCCAACCTGCCTGGTGCTGCTGGCCGTCATGGCAGGCGAGCCCGAGGGGTTGAGGGGGCAAGGCCGGGCCCTCGGCCACCCTGCAGCGCCCAGGCGCACTTAACACGCCCCTCTCGCTGCCTGCTCGCCCCTGCTGCAGGCTGGGCTGTCCAGCCCACCAGCGCTCAAGGGCTGCAGCTGCAGCCAATCGCTGGGGTGGCCCGTCCACCGCCGGCTGCCGCGCCCGCCGCCGCGCCGCCAGCTTCAGCGCCGGCCGCGCCGCAGGCCGGCTGCACGTGCACGGACCAGCTAGCGCCTGGCTATCCCACCTGCCAAGCGCTGGTGAGCCTGGCTGTCGGGCACTGGTAGGGCGGCTCGTGCCATGTGCATGCTTCAAAGCAGCCTTCCTCGTGTGCCACCCCATCCCCATCCGCCCCACCCCGTGGCGCTGCCTCCCTGCCATCCCCTGCGCAGCGTGATGCCGGCAGCTGCTTTGACGCCTGGGTGCTGTCGGGGGGGCACTGCCAGATCACCTGCGGCCGCTGCAACTGCCCCGGCGTATGTTTCTGCACCGACATCCCGGCGTCGCCAGACTTCACTTGCTCTCAGCAGGCGGCATGGGGCAAGGTGCGTAGGCGGCAGGGCATGTGGAGCCGCCATGAAGCGGTCATGGCGCCCGCCTGATGGCCAGGAGGGCATGCCGTTGTGTGCAAGACGGCGTGCCTGACTGCTGCGCCGCAGCCCTTGACTCCCGCCACGGCTGGCTGCTCTGCCCCCTCACCCATCGGCCCTCCCATGCCCAATGAGGCGCAGTGCTCTGAGAGCTGGATGGGTCAGCCGTTTTGCCAGTTCTCCTGCAACCGCTGCACCTGCGGGCAGGCGGCGCCTACCCAAGCGCCCGCTGCTGCGCCTGCCCCGCCAGCTCAGCTGCCGGTCGCAGCGGCACCGCCCTCTTCTGCGCCGGCACCGCCGGCAGCGCCCCCGCCGGCAGCGCCTGCGCCAGCGGCGCCACCTGCCTCCCCAGCCCCAGCCTCCGTACCAGCGCCTGCCCCAACCCTCGAACAAAACGCCTCCGCTCTCACCAGCCTGCTGACAGCTGGCGGTTCGTCCGCGCCAGCTGCAGCGCCCGCCCCGCCGCCCGCGCCCACCCAATGCCAGACGGATGTGCAGAGCTATCTCAGGCACGTGGGCTTGGGGAGGCATGCAGGCTCTGCCCGCATTGCATGGCATCGCCTACCGGCTGCGCCACGAAATGTGTGCTGTGGCCAGCGGGTGTGGAGCCTGCCATGCCTGCTGCCAAAGAGCCTGCCATGCCTGCTGCCCAAAATCAACGACCATGAAGCCTCCACCGAGCACAGGCTACGCTGTACCCTTCACCCACCCTGCCCCACCCGCAGCTCCACCACCGACCTCAACCTCTTCTCCTCCCTGCTCTCCCTCTCCGGCTTCAACTTCACCGCGGCTGCCGCCAACCTCACCAGCGGCGGCTCTGCCGCCGGTGGGCCCAGCAGCAATGGCAGCAGCAGCGCTGCCGCACCCATGTTCAGCGTGTTTGTGCCCAACAACGGCGCCATGCGCGCCTTTCTGAACCGGGAGGGCCTGAGCGAGGCACAGCTGCTGGGAAGCACGCAGCAGCTGCGCAGCCTGGCGGCCTACCATGCCACCCTGCAGCCCCTCGCGTTTGCTGACTTGGGTGAGAATCACTGAGCGTTCTGCAATGCTGCAGTACACAGGGCAGGCACATTGCACCGCCGCCTGCGCAGCATGCTTGCCCATTCAAGCTGCCCCACCAGCGCGCGCCCAGACGCGGCCTACTGCCTGGTGCCCCCTCTGCTGACACCCCATGCCCGACCTTATGATGGACCCCCTCCACAGCCCGCTTCCCGGCCAGCGGGCGGCAGGTTGAGACGCAGCTGCCCGGCGCCCTGCTGACGATCTCCTCAGCCGGCCCCGCCAGCGAGGCCAATGGCAGCACTCCGCTGATTACCATTGGCGGCTATGCCTCCTCCGCCAACCTGCTGCGCTCCAACATCCTAGTCTGCAAGGCGGTGGTGCATGTGGTGGACACTGTGCTCCTGGTGAGCCAAAGGAAGAGGGCTTTCCAGGGGGAGGGGCGTTCGAGCTACAAGCAGGGCAGTGCTGCCGACGCGGGCGCTGCACACCCCTCCGCGCCCTCGCCATGCGGCGATCGTAGCTTAGAGCTTACTGCACCCAGACCAGGCCAGCAGGTCCCATGCCATGTGCCGACCCTGCTGCCCCGCCTCCCTTGCTTGCTTGCCCTGCGTCCGCAGCCCTCCTCCCCACTCTCCACCATCGTGCCGTACTCTGTGGCTCTGGAAGGCCTCTCCCCTCGCACCGCCCAGCCCGCTGCGGCGGCGGCGGCCCCTGGCGTTGAGAGCGCCCCCGCGCCCGTGCCAGCTGGCGAGGCAGCCATCCGTGCGGCGCTGGTCCAGCAGCGGCAGGAGCAGGAGGCTGAGCGAAAAGCGCAGAGCGTGGCGCTGGCCAGCGCTCCCGCGGTGGAAGCAGCCTCTCAGCAGGGCACCCTCACCGCCCTGTCTGCCAACACCAGCCTGGCCGGCGGCACAACAGCCGCTCGCTTCACCGCAGCCAACTGCCCCTCCAACCCGCTGATAGCGCTTCAGCTGCGCAACGACACCGGCGCGTTTGCCAAGCTGCTGCAGGCGGCTGCTGTGCCGTGGCTGGAGGACCCAACCGCCGATGTGACTGTGCTGGCGCCCACTGACCTGGCCATGCAGGCGAGCTGGGGCGAGGGTGTGGCATGGGGACGGCATGCCACATGCATGTGCCGCAGCATTGCAAAGGGCACGTCTTGCGCCCGCCGGCTTGCACTGCTGCCGAACTGGATATGCCCGCTCTGCCTTCCCGTCCCATCTGCCTCGCACCCCAACCAGGCTCACTGTGACACCCATTTCCCATCTGGCTTCTTATCCACCCCATCCGTGCAGCGGTCTGCCCTGCAAGTTGCGGCGTTCCAGGGGCCCGGCGCCGCTGGCAACGCCAACAGCTCGGTTCAACTGCTGGCGGGCTCCACCACTGCTGGCGGCGCCGGCTCCTCTGCCAACGCCACCGGTGCAAGCCCCGGCAGCAATGGCACTGCTGCTGCAGCGGCGGCTGCCAGTGACAGTGCGCCACGCGCATCCGCTTCTCAGTTGGCTAGCATCTACATCCTGCCACGGGCCTTTTCCCTAGCCCAGCTGGCGGCAATGGATGGGCAGGTGCTGGGCACCCAGGCCAGCGACAAGTGGCAGCTCGCCGTGCATGCTGCACCCTCGCCGTCGGTGCGAGCTACCTGCTTGCTCGACTGCTGCCCTGCAGCCGGTTTGTTAGGGTTAGCTGCTTGCAGCCTCATTGCGTTTGCCACCACACCACTGCACCGACTTGCCACGCCATGTCCCCGCGTGACACATCCATCCAGCTGGCCCTGCACCCGCCCTGTGCCGCCTCCCGCAGGGTGCGCCCGCCTCCATCACTCTCTCGCTCAACGGCCAGAACACCTCGGCCACCATCTTGGACGACCTATCCACCTGCCAGAACCGCACAGCAGGTGGGCTGGCCGCGGCTCTGTCTGTGCGCAGGCTGCGCTGCATTGGGCAAGCATGCCAGGCCGGGGCTGCCGCACGGTGAGTGGTGCGGCGGGCAATGCAGGCAAAGCGGGCCAGCCTAGTCTGAGGTTGTGCATGCACGCTGATGGCAGTCCCGGGCTGGGGGCCCCTGCTGCCGCAGCTGGCAACACCTGCCTGGCCCTGTCCCCAAATTGCAGTGTACGTGATCAACTCCACCCTTCACGAGTCGTTGTCCTCTGCCATTGCGGGCAAGAACTGCAGCACCAGTCTGCAGGAGGCCATCAGGTGCGTGACGTGGGGGTGCTGCTGGGAAGACTGCAGGCCCACGGGCCAAGCATGCCTGCTACCCACATCATACACGTGCGATCGACCTCGAGGCAGGCATGCCTGGACCAGTTGCGCATCAGGGGCGCCCACCCTAACACATCCAACCACCCACCCACCAACCTACCCACGTGTCTGCCCACCTGCCTGCTGATCCGGCCCCGCAGGTCCCAGGCGGGCGAGGTGCGCTTCATGGCGCCCCAGACCAACTGGAGCAGCGTGCTACTGGACCCGCGCAGCAACTTCACGCTGTTTGTGCCCTCCGAGGCGGGCTTCAGGGCCCACGGCGGTGAGGGGATGTAGCGCGGCTGGGAAGTGCACTGCCGTGCTGCTGGACCTGCGCAACAAGTCCACCGTCCCCAGTGCTGCGCAGCATTGACCTTACACGAACAAACAGCAGCACCCTGCTGCTGTGCAAACCCCCGTTGCAGATCTGGCCCTCAACTCAACCTCAGCGTGGATGGACCCTGCTCTGGTGCCCGCTGATGCCAAGGTGGGGCTCGGACTGCTGAACCGGTGCAATAGTGGAGCAGTGCTATGCTGGACCGCTGGGTTGAAACAGTTGTTTGTTCGCATGGGGCGGCAATGCACAGCCTCGTACAGCAATGCGGCCCTGCCCCTGCCAAGCGCTTAAGCCCGCAAGCAGCTTCCACCTGTTTCCCGCAGCTGCTGCCCCCACCTGGCACCCCTGGCGGCGGCCCCGCGCTGCCCTCTGGTGGGGGCGGCACTTCTGAGTCTGGCGGTCCACCTCCTGGGAACGGCTCTGCCTCGGGCGGTGGTTCCCCTCCCGATGGCGGCCCTGAAGGCGGCTCCGGCCCGCCCGCTGTGCGCGGCCTACCGCCGGGGCTCAGCATGGATGCCTGGAACTGCCTGGGGGGCTACATGTTTGTCCAGGCGCGACAGGGGTGGCGAAATAATCGATACCGCCTGCTGCATGTGCACAAGGGAAGGCGCGCAGGAATGGCCTGCCACGCACTGCTACTCTAGCTCTGCCCCAGCTCCAGAGGTCCAGTGCCGACCCAGCCAGCCAGGTCCCGACTCGAAAACCGTTTCGTGCACACTGATGCCGGTGCAGGGCGGCATGGCGGCTGCCGACCTGGCCGCTCGCAACGGCAGCCGCCTGGAGACAGGTTGCGTCGGCCACTTTCTGATCATCAATGTGCTGCCTCCCAGCCGGGCTGGAGAGGAGCAGGTGCGGTGGCCAGTGTGCGTGTGAGTGCGACACACCTGTGCGAGCTGTTACGGTTTGCAGAAAGCTGGGCTGCAAGATCCGGGCATTCCAGCTCTTGCACTGGCACCTGTCCAAAGCTGCTTGCTTCCTTAATCCACGCCCAAGGGCGCCATCTTTATTTTCCCAACGCTGCTTGCGCAAACCCCTCGCCATTCCACAGAAGATCCAGCTGCTGGGCGAGGATGGGGGGATTGCCAACATCACCGCCGGCCCCTTCCGCAGCTGTTCCGGCGGCTCGGTGTTCGTGACCGATGCCCCCATCACGTCAGCCGGTTGGGTAGGGAATGGAGCCTTGCGCCTGTGCTGTGACGGGGAGGATTGACAGCGTGCAGTGCACCTCCATCAGAGGCTGACACTCCGAAGCCATTCCTGCACCTTCCCATGCGGACCTGCCTGACCCGCCGCCCCCGCAGGCCGCTGCCGCCGCGCAACGCCTCCAAGCCCGGCCCCGCGCCCTGCGCCCCCAGCGTCAGCGAGGCGGTGAAGCAGGCGCAGTTGCCCAGCAGCATCTGGCTCAAGTGAGTCTTGCAGCGTGCAGCGCTGCCTCGAGATTACGCACTGTCACCTGCAGGAATGTGCTGGTTGCAGGCCAGTGAACTCAACAGTGCACACATGCAGGACAAGTGCTCCCTGATGAGCCTGTTGGTCTGCAAAGGCATGCTGCACTGCAATGCACCTAACCGCTGCGCCACACCCCGCAGCTTCTTCCACACGGCTGGCCTGGCTCAGCTGGCCAACGCCTCGGCAACCGAGGGCACCTGGCTCGTGCCGTCTGATGGTGCGCTCAAGGCACGCATTGCCATAGGTGAGCGGTGGTCGCCAGCTTGAAGCATACCGCCTGGTTAGCGCATGTGTCATCGGCCCACAGCTGTTGAGGGGCCGAGCGCCGGTGTTTGCAGTGCAGCACGCTGCCATGCCTGATCCAGGTGATCGCTGCCCGGTCACCGCCATGTGCTTCGCCCGTCTGCAGGCCTCTTGTCAGATCTGGGTGGGCGCGTCCCTGCAAGACCTACACCCTAAGTAGAAAGCCATGGACCCCACACCACTGTCCCTGCCCACTGCACCCTTTCTGTCCGACCGCAGGCCTCAGTGAGGATTGGGTGGGTACCTCCCTGCAAGACCCCGCCCTGCTCAAGGCGCTGGGCACGTTCCACATCCTGGCCGGCAAGGGAAAGACGCTGGCAGAGCTGCGGGTGAGGCAGGCAGGCGTGGCGTGCCTGGCCCAATGTGCCGTGCTCTGAACGCTCCAGCTGCAGGTGTGCACATGAACTGAAGCCGACCCCCTGAGCATGGCCATGCGTGTGATGGCTATCCCGGCTGACGGGCTGCACCAGCTGGCTGCAACATGCGTCCCTCTCTTCACAGGCCCTGAACGGCACCTCCCTGGCCACTGAGAACCCAGAGCACAACCTGACTGTGGGCGTGCTGCCACACGCTCAGCCCACGGTGGGCTGTTGCATTGAGCTGTTGCATTGAGGCGTTGCATTAGAAGCAGGGGCAGTTCATGCAGATGCGCTGGCGCGGTGGGCTGGCGCAGTGCCCCCCGCACTTCCCGACCCAGTGACCATGGCGCCCCTCACCAAGCAAGCCCCATCGTCCGGTACAGCGCTCAACACGCCCAGCACAGCGCCCTTTCCACCTGGTTCGCAGGGCACGGATGTCTACCTGACGGCCCCTGGCGGGTCCTCGGCCATCTTGGAAGCTGACCTGGCGGTGTGCGGCGGGCGCGCTGTGGTCCACATCATCAACGGTGCGCTGGGCGTGCTGTGGTGCACCACTGCTGGGCGTGCTGTGGTCGCATGAGGGCCGCATCATTCGTTGGGAGACCATGATTTGTGTGTGCGGAGCAGCAGGTTGCTGGCCTCACCTGCTGGTCTGCCCATCTCTCCGGCCCCTTCTGCAGACACGCTGCGCTTCACGCCTGGCACCCAGGCCACCGCTGCTGCCACTGGCTCGGCTGCTCTGGTGCCAGCGGCAGGTGAGCATCTGCACCAGGTGCTTGCCAGCCTTTGGTTCATGTGCTCAGCTGTTAGCGTGCAGAGATGGATTCCTGATGCCTGGTGTCCACCCATCGGCTCCCCGGCGTGTTGAGCCTGCTGGCATGCTGCCTACACCCTGCTGCCACACGCACAGGTGCGCCACCCCCTGGCACGGAGGCTGCTGCTGGGGCTGCCACGGTTGGTGCCCCAGCAGCAGAGGCCCTCACGCCAGCCGGCGAGCCGGCTGCTGAGCGCACCGATTGCAAGACGTTCCGCCAAGTGGTCGCCGAAACACCTGCGTTTGGCGTGTTCCGAGGCACACCCCCCGACACCATGGTGCGTGGCCTGGCTGTGACATGGCTGCCGTCGAGAGCTCCATGTGTAGGGGCAAAGTGCACTGTGGCCAGGCTGCTGGCACTGTGCACGTGCAGCAGCCTTGGACAGCAGTGCCACGATGTGCTGCGCTCAGCAGGCGGCTCACTGCACGCTTCGGCCAGTACCTCTTTGACTTGCCTTTCAGGAGTCTGTTTCACCTTTGCCTCACGGTACTTGCCACCCCTTGCTGCTCAGGGAGAGATTGAGGATCTGATCCCCTTCAACTCTAGCCTCGTGCTGCGTGAGTGGCCAGAGGGCGGTTCTCGTGCCGCTTGTGTGTGCAGCACTGTGGCCCTAAAACAAGGCCAGCGATGCTGGCCAATGCAGCCAGTGCCCATGCCCCAGCCCTTCCAATGGAATTGATTCCTTCCTGTAACCGCGGCCTGTGTCCAGTCCCTGCCCCGCACCCAGGACCGCGTCTGCCCTGCACCATGAAACGAACCGTGAAACCTGCGATGCAGTTAAAACAACATGCTGTTTGTTGCGCTTTCCGCTGTCCGTTCATGCAGCCTCTGGCGAGTCGCTGGCACGCACCCTGGCCAGCTTCCCCCCGGGAGTGCAGGAGGCGCTGTATGGCAGCAAGGCGGCGCTGCGTGCTCTGGCCGCCTTCAATCTCTGTGAGCGCGTGCAATGCACTGTGCTGATGACGGTTCGCTGTTGTTGGGGAGAGTGCTGGGCACCCTAGTGATGCCTCATGTGCACCCTGTCTTCGTATTCAAGGCGGCACGCTGGTTGAGGCTGTTGCCTCCTGCCGCCCACCCCCTGCCTGCAGTCACACCTGCGCTGGCTGCCGCCGACATGGTGGATGGGCAGAGGCTGCCCACCCTGGCCTTCAATGCCCAGGTGCATACTGGGGGCAGGTCATTTCAGCTGGCAATGGCTGTGCCAGGCGCGAAGATTCCAGTGGCTTCTTTTCCTTGCCACGGACAAAGACACGGCCGGCTTGCATTGCGGTGAACCAAACTCCATCGGCCGCCCGCCATTGAGAGTTGTATCACCACCGTGCCATGCTGCTGCAGGGTGAGCGGCTGTTCTACACAGTGAAGAAGCCGCCTGGTGGGCAGGTGCGCAGTGCTCGGCTTGGCGAGCGCAGCTGCGAGCTGAGTCAGTTGGCGGCGTCAGCTCCCCGTCTTTGCGCCTAGTGCCCCCACTGGCTGTGCCTTGCAGCTGGAGGCCTACAAACCTGGCCCACCCGGGCCCCCATCTCTGACCACGTCTGCTCTACTCCGCTGCTGTCCATCTGAACATGCATGCTCCACTCCACTGCCGTCCATCTGAACATGCATGCTCCACTCCACGGCTGTCCTCAAACAGGTCACGTTGGTAGGCCCTTCCAACGAGGCCCGCATCATCTACCCAGACCTGGGCACCTGCAAGGGTTACATCCACGGTGCGAGGCGGTGGTGCGGGTCAGCGGCGGGCATGTTGAGGGCGTGTGGCGGGCATTCTGAGTGCGGCATGCGCGAGGTTGCCCTCGCATCAGGCCCGCACCGCCACAGCGCTGCCCCTTTGCAGTGCCGCGGCCCCGCGTTACTGCGCCCCTCCTCCCCACCCATCCTTGCAGTAGTGGACACCTCGCTGCTGCCCCATCAACCCTGGCTGTCCCCAAACTTTCGTTTGCATTTCACTCCCCCTTTTGCAGTGGTGGACACCCCGCTGCTGCCCCTCACCCCAGAACAGCTGGTCGCTGGCACCCAGCTGCCCCAGCCAGGCGGCGGCCCCGCTGGGGCCGGCCAGCGCAACGGCGGCGGTGGCAGCGGCAGCTGTGTGCCCACTGGCCAGCTGTTCCAGTCGACACCCGAGTTTTCGGCCTGGGCACGCATGATCAACAGCAGCGGTGTGCTGGTGCGCGGCAGCAGCAAGGGGCTGGGTGGGCTGGGCTTGGCTGCGTGCGTCTTGCTCTCTGCTGCAGCGTTTGCCACATATGGGCGCATTCGCGGGGTGTGCACGTGCGGCAGCTGCCCGACTGCCGCTGTGTGGTCAGCAGCGAGGCTCAACCGCCAAGCTTGCCAGTTGCATCCCGCCCTGTCCCTCCCTTGGCAGGCGCAGTTTGGTGACCCGAGCACCGCTCTGAGCAACGCAACCATCCTGATTCCCACCAACGCCGCCATGGAGGGCGCCCCCGCCGAAGTGCGGGCTCTCTTCTCCAACCCCGGCGCCACCGCCGCCCTGCTGGCCTACCAAACGCTGGAGGGCGTGTACAAGGCCGCAGATTTCAAGGACGGCCAGCGCCTGCCGACATTCGCACGCGGTGCCCAGGTGGGCGGCCGACAGCAGGCGGCTGGCTGGGAAGCCTGGGAGAATGCTGCTGCGCAGGCTTGGCATGTACGCTGGAACCCCACTGCAGTGGCATGCTCGCTCTCATTTCCAAAGCGCATCGGTATGGCAAGCTGTAACATGCGTCGCCTCAGCGATGGATAACCGCATGGCAAGCTGCACCATACATTGCCTCACCACTGCTCCTCTCCCGCAGGGCAACCGCCTGAGCCTCACGGTGCAAGTCAGCCCCAGGGCAGCTGGGTCCAGCCAGAGCACCAGCCAGGTCCGCTTTGTGGGTGCCAGCAGCTCCGCCGCCCTCGTTGCTGGGGACCTGCCTGTCTGCTCTGGTGCAGCGCATGCCATCGATGCCGTGCTGATTCCGGTGGCAGCGCAGGCGGGCCCTCCTGCTGTGGAGGCAGCCGGCGGCAGCGTTGGTTGACCAGCGTGCCCCGCCTGTACGGTGGAGCCCTGCAGCTTGTGCAACCGCTTCAAATTCCACTGCCCAACGCTTTGAAAGAAAACCCTTATCAATGTCTGCGCTGCCTTGCCTTCCAATCAGTTTGAGCCTGCCTTGACCCCAGTGTCGCATACGCCCCTGCCTTATGCTTTGTGCCTGCATTGCATGGCGTGCTGCCCTGCCCTGCTTTCATCAATATCACAGCATCATCTCGCGCCCTGCGATCCCGCGACCGCCTGCGCCCAGCCTCATACTTTCAGCCATTACGCCTTCCTGCTACTCATGCTCATGTAAGCTTGTCGTTACATGGGGAAGGAATGGTCCTGGGTTGGTTCCTGGGTCTTTGGGTTGGGTTCTTGGGTTCTTGAAACAGATCAGACAGCTGACAATCATGCGTGAGGCAAATGTACGCTTGTGGATGGCACATGAGAAAGGCGAGGGTGGCGTGAGGCGTACACAAAATCGAACAGGGTGCGGAAAACTGGATCACTCGCTACTTAGAGTACATGGCACGTGGGTGCAATTGCTGCCCACAGTTTGAGCAGCAGCAGGCTCAAAGCAGCCCGACTAATAGTACATGCCATCGGGCCACATCGATGTGGCATGATCATGTCGCCTAGGCCACGCGTTGGCAGCCGATGCGGCCGCAGCAGGGCGGCGGCAGGCGCTCGTTCAGCTGGGTCAGGTCCGACGGCAGCTGGATGGGCGGCAGGATGGGCGAGCCTTGCTGCAGGCAGCGGGACAAGCGGGGGAAAGCCGGTACGGCGTCAGCAGGTGCGATCAAATTGTGCAGCATAGTTCAGGCGGTCCGCCACGGCGGGGCTTTTGCTGGCTGAGTGTACTCAGCCACGGCTGCTTGCATGTCCTCCTGGCTACGGCGGACGCAAGCACGTGCAGCTAACACTAGGTGCATAATCCGAAACCGCTATGTAAGTGAGTGTCGCACAACTCACCGACTCAGCCCAGGGCCGCCCGCACACATCCTCCGGTGGCGGCGCCGGCAGGTGGGCCAGCCGCTCTGGCGTGCCGTGGCGGGCCAGGATCTGGGCAGCGGTGGGGCGGGCCTCAGGCGCCGGCTGCGGGACAGTGAGCGGGGAGGCGGGAAGAAGGGCGCTGGAATGGCAGGAGGCAGGGCCGCGCTGTGCTGGTGTAAAAATAGCAGTGGTGTTGTCCACCCAGAGTCCGAAAGCAACCCCACCCACTGTTCAACAGCAGCCCTCACCTGCAGCATGGACTGCAGCAGCCCTTGCAGCTCTCGGCTGTACTGAGGAATGACGGCTGCCGCCGCCATGGCGGCGTCACCCTGGCTCCACGCGAGCAGCGCCTGCAGCACTTGCGCCTCGCTCTTGTTGCCAAAGGGCGAGCGCAGCATGCACAGCCTGCAAGGAGGGAAGGGGGCGTGGCTGCGAACAAGGCTGCAGCAGCAGCGTGTGTGAGGCGGAGCAATGTGGCAGCCCGTGGTCGTGGTGGGGGTTTGGAGCAGGCCATCCACACAACCAAACACGGCGGTCCCCGAGAAAAAAAAACTCACTCGTACAGGCAAATTCCGAGCGAGAAGATGTCGCTGTTGAAGTCCTGGCACTGCTTGCGGGCCACCTCCGGAGACATGAACCCAACGGTGCCCGCCTGCAGGTCACATGGCAGGCACATGTAGCAGGCCAATGTGGGTGGTAATTACGCAGAAGTGCCTCGTGCAAGTCCCAAGCTCAGCTGCCCTGATGCACCCAGAGCGCCAGGCGCTGGATGCTGCACTGTTGAGTAGCTGCTGCACATGGCCGCAACACAGTGGCACAGGCAGGCAAACGCGCGCACCTGCAGGCGCTCGCACACACCCGGGCGCAGCTGGCTCGCCACTCCCAGGTCTGCAACCTTGAGCAGCCCAGCCGAGGAGAGCAGCAGGTTGGCGGGCTTGATGTCGCGGTGCACAATCAACTGGCTGCAGGGCAGAGGGAGGGAGCCAGCCGCCTGAGGTGAGGGCGGCTTGACTGAGAGCAGCAGGAGTCGTGAGGTGGCAGCAGCAGCAGCGGCGGCAGCAGCGCCAGCTGCGGCGTCACCGGCAGCAGCAGCGCCAGCAGCAGCGGCAGCAGCAGCGCCAGCGACAGCAGCACCCTGACCCCACCTGCAAGCACCCTACCTCCCCATCCCACCTGTGCAGGTGCTGCAGTCCGCGCGCGGCTTGCAGCAGGTAGGCCCACACGGAGGCCTCAGGTATGCGCTGCCCGCGGGCGGCGTGTGCACTGCAGATGGGACAGGTAGCGCCCAGAGTCACACAGTGGGGACCGGGGAGCAGCAATAGCAGGTGCGAGTGGGCAGCGGCACAGACAGGGCCTGCGGCATCCCAACCGTGCAGCTCTCAGCCAAGCGATCCCACCCAGCCAAGCACTCACTGGATTACATCCACCAGCGTGCCGCCCTCAACAAGCTCCATCAACATGTACAGCCGGCCGCCCTGCATGGTGGTGAGAGTGTACGGCAGGTGAACATCGCTCTGCCCTGCGAGGCCAGGCGAGCAGCTTGCGATGGTCCCGCCATAGTGCCCGATAACAAACGGCAGCGACTTCGACCTGCACATCCGCGACTTATCAACATTTTCGTGTCCACGCAGCAGCCGGCCCACCTCACAAAACGCCTCGTTGAACTGCACCAGGTTGGGGTGGCGCAGGCTGGCCAGCAGGCGCAGCTCGTTCAGCGCCTCCGCCCTGCAGCACATGGCATGGCGGCATCCAAAATGGTTGACAGGCGGTGAGAGATGCTTGCCTGGCCTCGACCTCGACTCGACTGAAACTCGAAGGGCAGGGCAGGGCAGAATGGCAGGCCTCGGCTGCCGGGTGTACACGCGCCTGTCGCACTCAGACATGTCACCAAAGCGCTCCTGCTTGAGCGCAAACAGGTGTCCGTCAGGCGCCTGCACCTTGTACACCTGCGGCGGCGGGGAATGGGGGGCCAGAACGGGAGGCGCTTGGGTGCAGCCCGGAGCTGGCGGCGTCGGCGGCGCTGGCAAAACTGGCCCTGGGGCGCGCAGCGGCTCGGCGCTGCCCTGCACGACTGCCGTGATGATCTGGACACTCTGGCAGACGAGCGCGGCGCCCCAAAAAGTGGCCCTGCCCGTCGCGAGCAGGTGCCCGTGACTGGGCCGAACTCACGACTGCAAACTGCCCCGCGCCCAGTCTTTGGACGACTCCATATGCTTTGACAGTGCTGCCGGGCTGCAGCTCCGCCTCGTGCACCCTGCCGCCCCCCAGGCCCTTCAGCAGCTTCACAAAGCCCAGCGGCATGGCTTGTGGAAGCGGCCAGAGGAAGATGAAGACAGAGCTTTACATTCGGCAGCCGGCAGAGCAGAGTTTGGCCCAGCTGCCGCCCAGCGCCGCCCAGCGCCGCTGCATGGGCTTCACACCGCCGCCGGCGCTGCTGCCACATTCTCCTCCTCCGCAATGTGCAGCCGCGGGCCCGGCTTCCAGGTGGTGCCGGTGGGTGTGTCCATGATGAGGATGCCGGCCGCCTCCAGCCGCAGCCGCACCTGCCAGGAGCACCGAGGGAGGCAGGGAGGCGCTCGAGTCGAGGCAAAGCAAGCTGGCCAGGGGTGCTCGGCAGCGGCTTGCACGTCTCCCAGCTGCCTCGGCATAGACAGCTCAACATGATCCAGAGCACGTGATCTCTTGGCAACGCACCGCATCTGAGGCCGCATAGTCCTTGGCCGCCCGCGCCGCCGCGCGCTCCTCAATCGCCGCTGCTATCTGCTCCTCGCTGAGCCCCGCCCTGCCGGTCGGATGCATCAGATGCGCAGCTTGTGAGACAAGCATCGATGCAGGTCGGGTGCATCAGATGCGCGGCGTGTGGGAGACGCATCACGCAGCTGATTGGCGCAGACCCACGGCTGGTGGCCTGGCCGCAGAACACGCAGCCTGCCTCTTTGCCAGCCCCCAAAAGAAACACGTCCAGTTTGCCAAACTGCCCCCCTCACCGCGTCAGCGCCAGCGCCCGCAGCTCGCCCAGTACCGCCGCCGGCTGCTCCGCCCACAAGCCCAGCAGCTCCAGCACCGCCTGCAGGCCGGCATGGTACGAGGCAAGCTCCTGCAGCCGGCCGGGAGCCTTCTTGCCCTGCAGTGAGTGGCGGCCGAAGAGCAGGTGCGTGTGGGGGTTAGAGCAACAGCATATGCTGGCCTGGAGGGTTGCGTGGTCATCATCACATTGTTGCCAGCTACTGCAGCCGGCCAGGCGCCTTCTTGCTTGCAAGGACGATGGGGGGAAGCAGCCGCAGGGTGAAGAGCAACCAACATTGGTGGACGACGCACGACCGCAAAGGGCAGCGGATGCCCGGCCAGCACCATGCGCCGGCAGCCAGCCCACCCGGCCCACCAGCCCACCTTCTTGGTGTGTAGCAGGTCATTGGCTGCCTTGAGCGGCGCCGACAGAGCGGCAATGGCAAGCGGCGTGTTGAAGTCGTCTGCCAGCGCCGACCGCACTTCGGCTAGCAGCTCCACACCCGGACTGCTGGCCGCCGCCGCAGCTGCCTTCTTGCCTGGCTTGCCTGCCGCTGCCGGCTGCTGCTGCGCCGCCGCCGCCTCCGCCTGCTGCGGCGCCTGCTGCGGGGCGGCGGTGGCTGCCGCCACCTGCTGCTGCGCGGCCTCTAGTGCCGCCGCACCCTCAGGGCTGCTGCTCAGCGCCTCTGCAATGTCTGCCACCGTCTGGTACAGGTAGTACACTCGGTCGGAGGCCTGCAGCAGGGCACAGCTGGTGCTTGTCATGAGCCAACCTGCCAGGGAGCTTTCGGCGCGATCGCTTGTCAGCACATGCGGCAGCAGCCAAGCACAGACACCCTCTCCAGGCCACTCGCCTCCTCCAGCGCGCGCTGCGTGTAGTTGATGGGCTGCCGGTACTGCGTGTTGACCAGGAACCAGCGCAGCGCGCGGGCGTGGTACCGCGCTACAACGTCCCTGCAGGACAGCGGGCCGCGCAAGGGAAGGGCGCAGCGTGGCTGGGGGGTGTGCCGCAGATCAAGTGGACTCGTGTTGCCAATTTGCATTAGGAAGGGCGGGATACATCACAACAGATAACACACACGGCAGCACAACGCCCAACTGACTCTTTAACTCTGTGAGGCACTCACCGGATGGTGAAGAAGTTGCCCAGGCTCTTGCTCATCTTCTCGCTGTCCACGTTCACAAAGCCTGCAAGCAAGGCGGAGCATCCAGAGCGCCGGAGATACGTGAACATGAGCAGCGGGCGACAGCGCCCAGGCATGTGGCAAGGCAGTGCAGGCTGGCCTGCACCAGTGCAGGACGGCATTGCGCAGGCTGCATGCACCACCAACACAGCGGCGGCTGCAGTTGGCATGCTTTGCTCACCATTGTGCAGCCAGTACCGCACAAAATCGTCCCGCTCGCTGCTGCTGCCGTTGCCGCTGCTGCCGTGGTCGTGGCCGCAGCTGCAGGAGCCAGCGGCCGCCCGGGACTGGGCCAGCTCGTTTTCGTGG
Source organism: Chlorella sp. Dachan (assembly GCA_006782975.1). NCBI lineage: Eukaryota > Viridiplantae > Chlorophyta > Trebouxiophyceae > Chlorellales > Chlorellaceae > Chlorella > Chlorella sp. Dachan. Next base: position 2,672,276 of record RRZL01000082.1, on the reverse strand, counting down.
TGAGGGAAGACCAGGTCCCTGACAGGAGTGGAGCAACGTGGCATTGTTAACAAGCTGCCGGAAGAGATTTGCCGTTATTTAATAAGCTGCCCAAGAGATATGCAGCAAGGTATGCCAGCTCGGTGACCATCACGCCACCACCACCACGGTGAGTGAGGCAGCGCCTCGGTTCTCTTATAAACCACCACCACGGTGAGTGAGGCAGCGCCTCGGTTCTCTTATAAACCATCACCACGGTGAGTGAGGCAGCGCCTCGGTTCTCTTATAAACCACCACCACGGTGAGTGAGGCAGCGCCTCGGTTCTCTTATAAACCACCACCACGGCCCCACCAGCCATCCCCAGCCCACCTGCCGCCACCGTGGATGTCAATCTGTTCGCCCATCACCTCCCGGATCATAGTGCTGCACTCAATGTGCCAGCCTGCAGAGACAGAACATGAAGGGGCGTGATCAGGAGGGGTGGAGGACGCGAGGGGACTGGAAGTGAATCGCGGTGAGGCAGCCCGTCGGGCATGCCATCGGCAGACCAAGACAGACCATTCAGGCAGCTGCTACCCTCACCCGGCCGGCCAGGCCCCCAAGGGCTGTCCCAAGTGGGCTCCCCAGGTTTGGCCGCCTTCCACAGCGCAAAGTCAGCGGCGCCGCGTTTGCGCTCGTCCACCGCCACCCGCTCCCCCGCCCGGTTGTCCTCCTGCAGGGTGGGTAGATGGTATCAGCGCGGGCGCTGAGCGGAGTGGCGGGGGTTGGCGCTTGTCCCCGGGGTCAGGGGAGGTGCGCGCTGCTTCAAATCAGAGTTGCGCTCCTTCCGGCACGCCTTGGATGTTGCAAAGTGGCACCTGCAACCGCTCCGACAGCAAGGGCGTGCTCCCTCAGCAGCCTTACTGATGGTTCCACAAAAACCACGCATGCCTGCCTGAGCAACGCACCTGCGAGCGCCCAGAGAGCTTGCCGTAGCCGGGCAGCGAAGCGACGTCAAAGAAGACGTCTCCGCCCACCGCATAGCCGTGCCCGTTTTCGATGATGCGCTGTACAGAGGGTTGGGGAGCAGCAAGGGCAAGGGCAAATTTGCAGCCGAGCAGAGGCAGCCCAGCAAATTCACCCAGCCTCCTCCGCTCTGCTACCCATGCAGCTCAGCAGGGGAGGGGGCCTCCCAGCTCCTCCAGCCCACAGCGCGCTCACTGCGGGGAGCACAACCACCTATGGGGGGTAGGTTGTGCTCCGGAGCAAACCGACTCCCTCGAGCACACCAACCGACACCCCGGAGCACAATCCCCAACACCCCGGAGCACAATCCCCAACACCCCGGGGCACAATCCCCAACACCCTGGAGCACACCCACCGACACCCTGGAGCACACCTGGATGGTGTCCACCATCTGCGGAATGAAGTCGGTTGCCTTGGGCTCCAGGCTCGGCCGCAGGCAGCCCAGCGCCTCCTGCACACCAGGCAGGGCCGGGCGGCAGGTTCGGGTTACCGCAGCTGGTGGTAAGCAATGTGGCGACAGGGAGCTGGGGCCTGCCCGGGGCAGAGGGCGCCAACTTGATGCCCGGCTGCACCGGCCCCCGCTGCCAGACTCCACTGCTGCAACCCATGCAAGGAGGCTCCCCTGTTGCACCGCACGCAAGTAGGCTCCCCTGCTGCACCGCATGCGGGTAGGCAGACAGCTTAATAAAAAGTTATAAACAACATGCGTACCATGTCGGCGTGGAACTCGTGGATGAAGCGCGGTAAGCGGACTGCTAAATATGATGTAATCTAATTATACACAGCAGGCGCACCATATCAGCATGGAACTCGTGGATAAAGCGCTGGGCCAGCGCCAGCGGGTCCTCCCCCACCGCCGCCGCCCGCGCAATGATCTTGTCGTCCACGTCGGTGAAGTTGCGCACGTAGGCGACCTGCACACATGGCGAAGACCATAAGGAAAGGCCGCCCCATGAGGAAAGGCCGCTCTGATGCACGGCAGCGTCCATTGGCAGCAGCGGCGGCGGCAGCGGCAGGAACAGCAAGGCGGCGGAGCCGGCAGCAGCAGCAGCAGCAGAAGGAGAAGAAGAAGAATAGCACCACATGCTCACGTCGTAGCCCAGGTGGCGCAGGAAGCGGTAGATGACGTCGAATGCGACGTACACGCGGGCGTGCCCTGCAGGCAGCGGGAAGTGGATGCGAGGCAGTGGATGAAGGCAGCAGCACTAGGCGAGGGGTGCAAGGCAGCCTGAGCTCGCCAGGGCAGCAGCCCCGTCCACTTCTGCCGCACATGCACGCTCCAACTGGTTGCATGCAACAGCAAGCTCTTTGCAGCAGCAGGAGCCGAAGACCCTCTGCCGCCTGCCTTGCATGGCCCATCAGCACCAGGAGCAGCAGCACGCGGCAATCAGCAGCAGTACTTTTAGCTATCAGCAAGCAGTCGTGGCACCCACCAATGTGGCTGTAGTCGTAGACCGTCACGCCACACACGTACATCGACACTTTGTTGCCCTGTCCAGGCCGCGGCCGGAAAGCCTCCTTTTGCCGGCTCATGGTGTTGTGCAGCTGCAGCTCGAGCGGGCCGCCCTGCTGAGCTGCCGGCGGCGCCGCTGACTCTGCCGCCGCTGCCACCACCTGCTGCGCTGCGCAGGCGGCGGTGGTCAGCCGGGCGGCCTGCTGCTGTGGCTGCAGGTGGCAAGGAAAGGGGTGCCAGCAAAGCGGTCGGAGCGGGTGGGTGGGCGGCAGCAGGCGGCGGCAGCCCACAACCTGCAGCTTGTGCGGCTCTGCAAGCTCCACAAACGCAGTGCTAACCTGCTGCTGGGGAAGCGAGCGGCCCGCCAGGGCTGCCCTGCTGCCCAGCCGCAGCGCCCGCCAGACGGGGTGCAGCCTGCCAAGCTGCAGGCTGCCCAGCTGCGCCATCGGGCCTGCGCGTTGGCAGCCAATCAACATGGGCTAGCGGGGGCCGCTGCTGGTGGGCTGGCCACGCGTTGCTTTGCGCGCTCGGACGTCCTGTGTGGCTGGAAGCGTGCGCGGTGCAGCCAATTGTATAAATGTCACTTCCTGGACGGCCTGATCGGGGCGATCGTCGGTTCCCTTGCTGCCAGCCGCCATGTCGAGATGGAAGTTCGACTGGCATGGCGCATTTGTCTCGTGCTAGGGCTCGCAGCCCATTTGACGTCTGCACCTTGCAACCCATATCACGCCTGCGACGCTGGCCCGCTCCTGAGCACCGCCTCAAGTCAGCCCGGCGCAATGGCGGGCCCGGTCGACAAGACGGCCATTGATTGGAGCAGGTGCGTTCATAGATATGGCAGGCAAGCGGCCCGACCCGCCCAGGGGCGCTGCTGCCGGCAGCCCTCCCTCGTGCACGGCACTGGCTGCCGTCGCTGCCAGCAGACCTCTGCACAATGCGGAGTCTGTTGACCATCTCCTCAAGACCGCCTGCGCTGCTGCTACCGCCGCCGCCGCCTGCCGCCGCCACTGCCGCCTGTCGCTAGTGCTGCGCCCTCCAAAGCCCTCCTTGCCTCATCCTGCCTTGCAGGCTGGACAAGCAGAAGTTCTTTGTTGTAGGAGCCGGCCTGTTCAGCGTGAGTCGGCAGCCTTGGGTCCACGCCTCCTCGCCGCCATGTGCAGGCTCCAGCGGCAGCGGCAGGGCCTCGTCGTTCTTGCAGAGGCGCCTTGCCCTTTTGTCTGCTGCCGCTTGACAGCACTCGGCCGACTGCGATATCGTGCAGGGCCTCACCACGATGCTGTACCCGCTTTCGGTGATCAAGACGCGGCAGATGGCGCTCGAGGGCTCGCAGTCGGGCCTGCGGGTGCGCCCTTGGTGTCGTGTCGGCTGCTGCTGGCGTTGCCCGCTGCCGGCATCAACTGCTGCCCCGACTGCGTGCGCAGCCGAGCCTGCGTGCTTCACACTTGCCGCCGCTGCTGCAGTGCCCATCATGCTGCTCAACGTATGACACCACACCTGCTTCCGCCGCCCCCTGCACCGTGCAGGGCGCCTACCTCACAGCACGTGGCGTGGTGGCTCATGATGGCGTGCGGGGGCTGTACAAGGGCTTTGGCACTGTGATCGGTGGCATGTTCCCCGCCCGCATGGTGAGCCTCGGCTTCTGGCGCTGGCGCTGGTCCTGCTGCTGCTGTGATGCTGGTGCTGCCACACTTGGTTGAGGCGGTTGGTCAAGCAATGCCCGCATCCATCCATCCATCCATGGGTTGGGTCTACCTCAGCGCTCTCCAAGCGTCCACGTCGGCGACCAAAGCCGTTGCCGCAGCCCTGGCTGCCCCACCCAACCATCAACTTGACATTGGCATTGCACTCCGCGCCTCCCCGCAGGTCTACCTGTCCACCCTGGAGGTCTCCAAGTCGGTGACCAACTCGCTGCTGCACCGCTACGACATGGGCGACACAGCAGCCGTGGGCGCCGCCAGCTTTGTGGGCGGCGCCATGGCCAGCCTGTCCTCCCAGCTGATTGTTGTGCCCATCGATGTTGTGGCCCAACGGCTGATGATTATGGGAGGCGGCCCGCCGCCCGGCGCCGACCCCAACGCGCGCGCGGCGGCGGCGGCAGAGGCAGCAGCGCGCCATCACACCAGCGGCCTGGCGCTGGCACGCAGCATTGTGGCGGCGGAGGGTATGCGGGGGCTGTACCGCGGCTTTGGAGCCTCGCTGGCCATGTTTGTGCCCAACTCTGCCATCTGGTGAGCAGACGCTCGTTGCCCCGGATGGTGATGCAAGCGAGTCGAGGCTGGGTGCCCGAGCCAGCAGGCTGCATTGCTCATGGACCGCCACCGCTCTCCCTGCTCCTGCTGTTGCTGCTGCCGCCCCTGCTGCCCCTGCTGCGGCCGCTCTTGCTGCTACCGCTCCTGCTCTGCCGCCCCTGCTGCTGCCGCATTGTGATGGCTGGCCGATCAGCTGGCGTCGACACGCTGATGCCCTCCCCCCATCCCTCCTCCCTCGCCCTTGCCCGCCCGCAGGTGGGGCAGCTACGGCGTGTGGCAGCAGGTGCTGTGGCACCAGGTGGACCGTGTGCGGGGGCACCACTGGCACAGCGAGGGCGAGATCTTGGCGGTGCAGGGAGCGGCAGGCATCCTCACCGGCTGCACCAGCGCCTTCCTCAC
>RRZL01000082.1:2648073-2667163 GCA_006782975.1 Chlorella sp. Dachan | reverse complement strand
GGGCGCGCCCACCATGGCAGCAGCGGGTGCCGGCGGCGGCGCGGCAAGTGCAGCAGTGGCGAGCGCAGGCGCGGGTGCGGCGGTGCGGCCCACGTGGCGGCAGGTGGCCAGCCACCTACTGCAGACAGAAGGCGCGGCCGGCTTCTTCCGAGGGGTGGCGCCTCGGATGGCCAGCAGCTCCATCTGGGGCACAACCATGGTGAGGCCGCCTGCCGCGGTTAATAACTCACTTCTGTTGTGCGTCTTCGATGTTACTCACCTGCTGCTTGCCGCTGCTGCCGCTGCCGCCGCTGTGCGCTGTGCGCTGCAAACTTGCGTGGCTGCTATTGAGGCGTTTTTGGTGTTGTAGTCACGCCACTGCTGGCGGCAGCTGCCTGCATCCACTCCTCTGCCCCTGCCCCTGTGTGCTTGATGCGTGGGCTGTCCTGGCCTGGCCCGTGGACGACTGTTCACGTGCATCAGTTCGCGTCCACCCGTGGTGCAGGTGTGCTCCTACGAGTGGCTGAAGCGGCTGTGCGCGCGGCCAGCCGAGGATGTGGCATGATCTCTGAACAATGCGCTGGCTCACAAACCTCTGCGCTGGCACACACCTGCAACGTATCCACACATTTCATGCCATGGCTTGCAACCCCTACCCATTTTGTTGCGCTACCTGCTCATTTTGTACTCATGCCTTCTGAGATTGATGTAAGAACAAACCTGCTGTGCCTCGTTCTTCGTGCAACATGGGGGTGTAGAGTGGCACCATGCGATTTTGCTGCCGCGTGCCGCTGCCATGATATGTGTGGTCCTGCATGAGCGGGCACAGCTCTTACTGCCCAAGCCGAGCCCTCCCAGCAAGCTTTGCTCAGCGTGCTGCACCACCCTGCTTCCCGCCCTGCCTCAGGTGATGGGCGAGCGGAGAAGACGGCGCCAAAGTGGGGCCGCCCGCTGCAGGCAGTTGTGGTCACCAACTGCTGCCTGCTTTGAGCGACTCCCATCATGTTGCGGCTGCTAATAGAATGCCCGGACCATGCGGCTGAGTGTGACATCGACGGCTGCTTTGAGGCACTCCCCGGTGCTGCTGCCAGTTGAGTGCATTGCTCTCTGTTTGCATCGCACTTTTACGACTCTGCCCTGGGCTGGTGCAGCCCCCTCCGCCCACGGCCCACGGGCAATGCTGCAATTTGTCTATCCTCTGTTTCTGTTGAGGGCGGGGGGCAGGCTGCACCGCGTGGCTGGGCGTGCAGGCGCACTCCCCTGGTCTCGGGGGCACGGCCAAGCAGTCCGAAAGCAAGCGGCATGCTTGCAAGCCGCTGGAAGGCGCAGTACCCAGGGGCGGAGAGCGTTGGAGGGAACCCTAAGGAGGCCGTGGCGGCGGCGGCGGCACAGCGCACATAGCGCTGAGGAGCTCTCCCGTTGCTTGTTTTGTGCAGAGCAGGCAGCACTGCATGCCATGCCGCCTCATGCCGGTGGCCTGGCCTCCCATGTCGCACTGCTGCCACCCCCCGTTGCTCAGCAGGCCTTCATAGCTGCTGCCCTCGCCGATGGCCACAAGTCCCACCCGCCCCACTCACCTGCCTGCTTCGCCAGCTGGCTGCATCCACATTTACAGTCACCAGAGCCTCTCATGCCACCACAGTGCATGGCATCTATCACCACGCACCAGGCCCTGCTGCGGGAGCCAGTCTCCAGGGCAATCGCATGTGTCGCCAAGTTGCTGGTGCTACAGGTGGACAGGTGCAGTCGCGCACGACAGGACAATGTGACACAAGTGTGCCCGCAGCAAAACACAAACAGGTTTGACCAATAGCAACACACGAACAGGTTCAGTCAATAGCAAAAAAAGCAGGTTTGACAAATCAACAAATCGATGTATTCAGGGGCAGGGCGGGTTTCCCAGCTCGCTTGCATGCACAGCAGTGGCTCGCCACCAGCGTTTGCTCAGTCCATGGAAGACAAATCAGAAATAACAAATAAATTGACTTCAGTTTAGCAGTTGGGCATCACGGCTTGGTGGCATTGCGGTCCTCTGGTCGGCAGCTGACGGCCTCTGCAGCGCAGGCCCGAGCCTCGAGCAGGTACGGCCGCCCCTCCCTGTACGCTCGCCACACCGCCCGCATCCTGGCGCGGCGCTGGGTCGTGGGGCTGCGCAGGCAGACGCGCGGGTACGGGGTCAGCAACGAAGTCAGCAACGGGGTCAGCAGAACACTGAGTGCACCAGGACTGCAGCTTGTGGTGTAGCTATGCGGCGCCAGTGCGCCAGCGGCAGGGCAGGCAGCACAGGGCAGGCAACGCAGGGCAGGAGATCATCTGTGATAGCTATGATAGCCAGCCCACTCACGGGCAGTTGAAGTGGAGCAGCACGGGCCGCATGGCTGCAAAGTCTGAGGCCTTGAGCCAGTACTCCAAGTTGCCTGCAACCGTGCGGGCACCAGATGGGGGCGTGTTAGGACCGTGCGCGCTGCATGCTGGGCATGGCACTGCACTGCACTGCACTGCACTGCACTGCACCAACCGCGCTGCAGACGCTGCTCACAGGTGTTGGGGTACAGCCGGACGTCCAGCACCCGCACGCTGTGCCGGCCAGACCACGGCCGCTGGGGGCTGGCTGGCAGCAGCAGCAGCTCAGAGAAGGCGGCCTGGTCCCACACGCGCTCGCGCCGCATGCGCTCTGCAAAATGGGACAGAGTGTCCGCCACGCGCCGGCTGCCCTGGAACCAAGCCACTCCGTAGTTGAGCTGCGGCAAGAGGAGAAGGAAGAAGCCAGCCAGGCGAGGAGGCACAGTCAGAAAGCCGCCGTCGCTTCAACGGCCGGATGTGATGTCGGCTTGTGCACGCACAGAACAGCTGCACTGCGCAGGCTCTCTCTCGGTAGGGAGGCCCACCTGAGCAACGTTGTGGGAGAACAGAGAGTTCCAGCCTGGCGAGCGCCGCATGATGCTGGAGCCGTATGCTGCACAGGCATGGGCAAGGAGGGACAGCTGTAAGTTATGCAATTCAGCCCCACCGGTGTGCTTGCGTCTCCCGTCCTGTCTGTCTGCTTCCTCTTGCTCTTCAACCCCTGACCCGGCCCCGTGACTAGCCTATGCGAAAGTGACCTATCCACTGGCCTCACAAGTCTCTGCGGCTATGTAGCTAGATGGTGTACTTAGTAGCAAGGAAGGGTAGTCGCAAGTTAGGCAGCCACAGCAAAGCGACGGCAGCACACGCCCTCCCCTCCCCACCACCCCCCACTCACGGCCGCCCTGGTCGGCCCTCTGGCCATCGCTGGTGCTCTCCACCTCAAAGCTGCCGTCGGGCGCGGCCTCCATTGGGTCCCTGAAAAACAGGATGTCTGTGTCCAGCAGCAGGAGGTGGTATCCCAGGGCCGTGATGTCTCGAGCCAGGTCGGTCTTAGCACAGGCCACCCACTTTGTCGTACGGCACTCGGGCGGCGGCGGCCGCAGCAGCGTAGGCACGCCCCGCGCCGACAGCCAGTCAAAGGCGGGCTGGTCAAAGGCCGCCACAAGCAGGTTGCGCACGCCCGCTCGCTGCGCGCTCTCCACAAATACGTCCAGCACGCCGATGCGGGGGTTGTCGCTCAGGCTCTGGCCGTTGGCGATGGCAGCGGCCACGGTGCGGTTGACAGCGACCGAGGCCAGCAAGCGGCGCAGCTCGGGGCTCAAGTCAGAGTGGGGGTAGGTGGGCGGCTCATCGCCTGCTGGGAGGCCGGGGGACCATGCAGGGGCGTGGTCACGCGATCGGATGGGTGCGCAGGCAGGCAGGCAGGCAGGGCTGTCAAGAGGCAGAGAGGTGGTGGGCCGGCAGACAGGGAGGCACGCAGGCGGCAGGAGTGCCTGTGCAACCCACCTTTGAACGCCGCCTGGAAGGTAGTGATGCGGCCCGTCAGCTTGCTGCCAACGTCTGTGCAAGCGAGGGCCACGACCACCAGCAGTGCCCCTTCACACAAAAACAGCGGGACGGAGATGGGCGGTGTGAGAAAGCCACTTCCAGGGGGCAAGGGAGCGGGGGCAGCTTGCAGTCGTGCAGCCGCATGAGTGCAGTACCGGGCCGGCTGCGTGGATGGAGCGGCACCATTGGCGCTGCGGACGGCATGCCGGTTTCTGGGCTGCCAGATGCAGCGGCGGGAATGTGGCGCAGCCCGCTTTGACTGCCACTTGGTGCTGCGGTCCTGCAACAGGCAGCACCTCACCTGCGCAGACGGCCGACCTCCACATCCCCTCCCCACGGAGTTTCATCACGAAGCTGCGCAAAGGATGCGTGTGTGCAGTGCGTGGCAGGTGGCGCAAGGGTGAGCAACAGGCGGCAGGCGGCGGCGGCCAGGTGGGTCCGGGTGGCTGCACCCGGCGCCCAGGCTGGCCAGTTTGAGCATCTTTCACACTGTAATCACACACGCGAACAAGCGGGCGGGGCACCTGCTCCCTGGGACCGCTTCGGGGCGGCGGCGCGTGTTGGCCCGAGCGCTCGGCTCCTGCCGCAGTTGACCTCCTAGAACAGGCAAAAGCCCGATGCGTTAAGCTGAATCGGGCGGAGTTGCTTGATCTTGGGTCAGCGGCATGCGCTGGCGGTAGCAGCAGGCGCCGAGATTGCGCCTTTCGCCAGTTTGATCACATCCACCCTAGCATCACTAACATAATTTGAACTTTCAAAGACCCTTGAGGCCCTACAGGCGTGAGAAGGCAAGCTGCTGCCTGAGACGATCCGCAATTGGAGCTGTGAAGGGACCTGACCTGGCGCTCAATGTGCGCCAGCCCCCAACCCTACCACAGTCTGTGGCACCGCCCGCAGCAGCTCAGCTGCTAGCCCCAGCACTCAAGTGCTACAGTAGCAAGCCTGCAAAGAACAGTGCCACAATCAGGACCAAACAGATGCTGCCATGGTGTGCACGCTGTCTCCGCCGCTTCGGCCGTTGGCGCCGGCGCTCAACTGCCACCAGTGCGGGGATGGGGCCGGATGGCACTCGACGGCAGTGGCGCTGATGCGGCTGCCAAGTGGGTAGGCCGACAGGCTTTGCAGACGGGTGGATGCAAGGCTGTGTAGGGTCAACTTCAAGCGGCTTCAGCCTGCGAGCCATCCACACCAAGCACCCCGCATGCACCAACTCTACCTACATCGAGCTGTGCTCCACCAAAGCATGGCTGTGTGGACACCGCCGAGGCTGCTGTGGACCATTCCCCTGGCATGTTTGGCGCGTGCCATCTTATGAAGGTCTTTTCCAGCTTACATTCCAGTGCCAAGCGAGCAGTTCAGCTCAGCAGCGGCCGCAACTGCACCACGCAGCATGCCGAGGGACCAATCGGCTGGTAGTGGGCGGTCCTGCTCCGACTCCAAGTGCCACAAGAAAAACCTGCCCGCAGGTGTGCTCTACTGCTGCTACTGCGCTACTGCTGCTCGCCAAAGTAGGCCCGCAGCGCGTCGCAGGCCGCCTGCAGCTTGGCGTCGGTCTTGCAGAAGACGAACCGCACCAGGGTGCGCGGCGCCTCGCTCCGATCAGAGTAAAATGCCGAGACGGGGATGAGAGTGACGCCCGCCTCGCACGTCAGCCGGTAGCAAAACTGCGGGGACGAATGGGGGTGGGGTTGGCTGTGAGTGGCTGATTGCAGGCTGGCATCGTGCAGCTCAGCCGCCTTTAACGCCAGCCGGCAGCAGAGCTGCGGGAGGTGCGTGCTGAATCGGCATTTGAGCATGGGGATTCTGCACTGCTTTCGGGGGCCACTTGGTGTAACGCACGTTGCAGCTGCTGTTCACAGCCGCACTGCCTTACAACTTCACATACAACTCCAGGGCAACCCCCTGCACCCACCTCCACGTCATCTTCGCTGCTGCCGTCCGGCAGCAGGCCCGCAAAGTCGGCCACCAAAAAATAGGTGCCGTCTGCCGGCAGCACCCGGAAGCCGATGTCCGCAAGCTGCCGCTCCAGCAGCTGCCGCTTCTGCTGAAGCACTGCGCCCAGGCCGCAGTAGAAGGGCTGCTCGTTGTCCAGGCCGTGCGCCACGGCTCGCTGCGGCAGGGAGGGGCAGCCATCCATGGGAAGGGGTGAGGGGGTGAGGGGGTGAGGAGTGGAAAGGAGGCGGGAATGCAGTAGAAGGGCTGCTCGACGGCCAGGCCGTACGTCACGGCTCGCTATCGGCGGGGAGGAGGGCGGGAGAGGCATGGCGCGATTGTGCGGGGGGAGCGTGCGAGAGGGGAGTGCTCAGCGCTGTGAAGGGCGGTACCGGCAAGCTGCACCTGATGCTGCATGCAACGGCAAGGCAGGGTGCCACCCAGCCTGCACAAACACAATGCATCCTCGTGGCTGTTCATGTGCCGGCTTGCCTGCAGGCTGCTGGGCACGGTAAACGTGATGAACTGGTGCGCCTTGGCCACCGCCTTGATCATGTCGGCTGGGCCAGACAGCCAGCCCACCTGCAAACGGAGCAGCATGGCAGCAAATGGTGTTCTAGAGCATGGCAAAACCGCGGCTGCAGCTCTGGCGTTGGTTCGATGCCCGTGCCTGTGCATCTGCCTGCGGCGCCCAGGCTGCACAGGAGGCCCAGTGGCATAACAACAACCGCCACCCATTGACATTGGCACTGCCCACCTTCCATGCTGTGAACGAAAAGGTCTTGCCCGCTGAGCCGATGCGCAGGCAGCGGTGCGCCATGCCCGGCAGGCTGCGCAGGCTGACGTGCTGCGTGCCTGCAGGGCAGCCGCCACGGGAATGGCAGCAGCTGGGCCCAGTGGTGCAGCCACACACAGAGTGCATGCGGCCAAACGGGCACAGCGTGGAGCGGCGGCAGTTGGCGACATCTGAGCAGGAAAGCAGATACCGAAGGTGCAATGGAAGCCTCATGAAGGCCTCTCCCGTCTCCCCTCCCACATCAGGACCCTCGCCGTAGGCACAATGGGAGCATAAACATCAGGAGCCCTTGCCTGGGAACACAAGGTGCTCGTACACCTCATCCAGCAGCACCAGGCAGTCATGCCGGATGCACAGGTCGGCAACCAGCTGCAGCTCCGCCAGGGTGAACACCTGCAGACACGGGCGGTGTGCAGGGGTGCGGCTGTCAGAGCTCAACATTGCACTCGGCACATTGCACTCACCTTCCTCCTGAGGTTACGCAGCTGGTCAGCACCAGGAGCTTGTTTTGGATTGTGGAAAGCAAACCCCCTATTTCAGCACAACTGGAACCACACACACTGCCCCACACACACTGCCCCGTGCGCTTGCCTTGCCCGTGGGGTTGTGCGGCGTGTTGAGCACCAGCAGCCGGGTCTTGGGGCTGAATGCCGCCTCCAGCTCAGCGGCGTCCACGCTCCAGCTGGGCGGGTGCAGCTGCACAATGCTGCAGGCAGGGAACGGCGGGGCGCAGGGCATGAGGCCAGCAAGCGCATGGACGACAGGGCACGCAGCACACGCGGTTGGACGCGGCACGCAGTGCACCAGCATGGCATGGGCCTGGACACACAGACCAACAGGATCCCGGCTCTCACCGAGGCACTGCGCCCGCTCGCCGCGCCATGGGCAGGTAGGAATCGTAGAGTGGTGCAAAGAAGATCACCTGGGGGCAGGGAGGCGGCGGGCCACTGGGCACCAGGTGCGTGCAAGGTTGGGGGCCAGCCGACACGCATACACCTGCGCTTTGCCTGCTGGCATCATGCTCCCAGTCACCCCAGCTCCCCCCCTGACCCGCCGCCGCTGCTCACCTCATCCCCAGCATTCAGCAGTGCCAGGAAGGCGGCCGCCAGCGCCTCGGTCGCCCCCGACGTCACAAGCGTCTCACTTTGCCAGGCAACCGGGATGCCCGCATGCCGGCCGCTGTGCGCTGCCACTGCCTGCAGGCAGTAGCAGAACGGCCAACCAGGTATCGGCTGCATCCTGCGGCTGGCTCGTGCATGAGATTGGGCATGAAACATGCACGTGCAGAGAGGCCGGGAAGCGGAACTGGCCAGCTGGGACCAAAACCTCTCTGCGTGGGCAATGCGGGCGAGCGGGAGGCGCCAGCAGCTGACCTGGCGCAGCTCCGGGACGCCCATCATGGGCGGGTACTGGTTGGAGTGCTCGTACAGCGAGCTGCGGCAGTGGTGAATGGGGAGGCATCAGGCATCAGTAGTGGATGGGGCGGCAGTGGTGAATGGGGAGGCATCAGGGGTGACTGAGGAGGCGGCAGTGAGGGTGCCGGCTGGGCTGCAGGTGGCTGAGGCCGTGAGGCGCTCATTGTTGGTTGGAGTGCTCGTACAGGGAGCAGCAGCAGCAGGGGAGCCAAGCTGGTCCCTTTCAAAGGCAAGAAGCACACTGCGCACCGGGAGGCAGCCGGCCCAAAGGCCTGAGCCCGGCTGAACTGGGGCTGCACGGCTGCTGCATGAACCACGGCCGCACCTGGCCACCACCTTCTTCATGCTCTCCGGCCCCTCCAGCTCGTTGTCAGGGAAGCCCTGCCCCTGCGCATCAGAGGAGGAGGTGGCAGTGCGGCGGTTCATCTGTGTGTCATCAACACCAGTGTTTCATTCACAGTGGAGGTGAAGTGGCTCTACTGCACCCGCCGCCCCTGCGTTGCCGTAAAGTGAGCAGCCCGTGCCCCGCTCAGCACCCAGCTGCTGCACGGAGTGTGTGTTTCCAGAAGCGACTCGCCAGGTTGACTGACTGGTGCTTGGCCGCCAGCAGCGACATCTCTTCAAACACAGTGGTAGGCAGGCTGGAGAAGACATCGTTGAACTGCCGCGGCAGCGCCGAAGCGCCGTCCTCTGCAGCGCCGTTGGTCGCCATGGCTGGTCCTAGCCTGCGGTCGTGCCTGCAGGCAAGGGCAGCGCCTGCTCGTCAGGGTGCATGGCGGCGGCGGCGGAGGCGGCGGCGGCGGCGGCAGTGTGGCGGCTCTCGCCAGGGCACTTTCTGCTGATCTGATAGGAGTTGCCACCTCGCAGTGCGCTATCCAGCGGCGCGCTGCTCCCTGCCGTGCGCTTCCAAAGTGGTGCCGTGACGAGCTGGCCAGCCAGACGCGAGCTGCGATCAATGCGCATCAAATTACAAGCCGCAACGCTTGCCTCGTAGAAATGGAGGCAGTGCCCGCGCGCTGAAGCCCCTCCTTAAGGAAGCTTGCAAGCTGCCGCTCTTTGGTCGCACAGCTGCTCTGGAAACGGCAAGACCTTCAAACAACCCACGGCAACAGAATGATCGCAGTGTGCGCTTCGGATGCCGCGATGCCCAACTTTGCTGCGCCAGCGAGTCGTCGCCATGGCACGGCGCCCACACGTCGGCATCCGCTTCTTACGCTTTACGTTACAGCTCTCGGCGGGAGGGTACACACATTGGGTATAGAGGGAGTATTGAGTTTCCATACGCTCAGCAGAAGCAGGTTACAAAGCTACACTGGAACAGCTGCTGCCAGCCCGGCTCCTCGGCTCGCCGCGGGCAGGCGCCCTGCTGCACTCACAGCTCCAAGGTGAACTGATTATGCCTACACCGCCTGCGGCTGGCCACAAGTAGCGGCTACAGCTGCCACCACTTGCGGTTGGCCATCTGCTGCTCCAGGCGGCGCGCCATGGTGGCAAAGTCCTCGGCGTCGTCCGCCATCTCTCGGGTGCGCTCGTCCAGGGCGGCCAGCCGCTCGCCGCGCTCCGCCAGCATGGCGCGGTTCTGCTCCATCACGCCCCGCACGTCGTTGGACCTGCAGTCGAGGGAGGGTGCATGAAAAACACACAGCCTGAGGCGCAGGCCGTGCACAGGCACCGCGCAGGTGCTGCTCCATCACGCCCCGCAACGGACAGCAGGGGGAGTGCGGAGGGCCTCACAAGCTGTACACAGAGTGCCCAAGCCAGCTGCACGCGCTGCCACGGATAGCCTGCCTTCCCCACACTCCCACCCACACCAGGTGCCACTCACTTGCTGGCGCCGGGGCGCCCGTACGCCCGCTTAATCTCCGAAGCCGTCCGCGTGAACACCTTGCCCCTGCTGGCTGCCGCAGTCGCGCCGCCGCCGGCAGCCGTCGCGCCCGCCCCGCTGCGTGCTGCCGCGGCAGCTGGCGAGCTGGGAGTGCCCTCCCTCTCTAGGAGCTCTGCGCGGTCACTCTTGCTGCGCCCCACCGGCAGGAGGGTCTTCAGCTTGGCTGCCGCCTCACGAGGGCTCACCAGGTTGAGCTTGCCAGAGGGGCCCGCCGCCGCTGCTGCCGCCGCAGCGGCAGGTGCGGCCTCCGCCGTGCCGGCTGGGCCGGCAGCTGCCCCAATGGCTGCTGCTGCGGGAGGCGCGGACGTCTCGTCCTCGCTGCAGAGCACAGTGCGAGCAGAGTGTGGTCAGATCAGAGTGGAGTGCATGACGCAGCAGCGCGGCCACATGGCGAGGGCTGCCCAGCGGCCAGCATGCGGTGGCATACCTGCCTTGTTGGTCGCAGCAGTGCCGCACAATAAAGACTAACCAACCGACCAAACCAGCCAACCCACCAAGCCAACCACTGCAAACTCACTGCTCGGGCATGTAGTCCAGATTATCCAGCGGCTCCACGGGGGTGGCAAACAGCGCCTGGCGCAGGGGGCGGGGCAGCTCGGTTCAGAGGCAGTGGGGTAGTCGGGTCGTGGTGCAAAGCATGATGCGTGAATGGCTGGAACCTGGCCGCACGTGCAACTTGACAACATGTTGGGCGGCAAATCACGCCACGCGTTGTAACTTCTGCTTCTTCCTCTCTGGGCAGCCAGCCAGCCCCACAGCACCGCACCTCCAAGGTGGGCAGGCTGCGTGAGGGCCCGCCCGACTCGATGCCGATGCGCTGCAACGCACCCTGGCCCGCCGCCCGCGCCCGGTCCAGCTCCTGAATGAAGCAGGGAGCTGAATAATGACTGCCGCAGGCACGGCAGTGCCTCCAGAGCACACCAGCCTGGTGCTACAGTGTGCGCAACCTTGCGCTGCCACCTTGGGCGCAGCAATCTAGCGCTGGTACATCTGCTGTGCTATGCAGACCGACTACAGGCACGGCAGCCGCCACCAGCCCACCTGCATCACAGTGCCCGCCGCCGTGGTGGCCAGGCCGGTCACAGTCGAGGCTGCCTGGTCAAAGAAGCGGCCAAAAGCGGAGGCCGGGGCGCCCTCCCCATCCTGCTGCTGCCCCCCTGCAGGCGGCTGCTGCGTCGCCTGGCTGGCTGAGCGGCCGGGAGAGCTCCCATAACCCGCCCCCGACAGCCGCGCTGCAAGCTCCAGTGCCGCTGCCGCGAGGCGGGTGTTGTACAGCGAGGCTGGCGGCGCAGGCAGCGCACAGTCTGCCACGACCGCCAGCCGTGCAATCTCGTTGGCTGCGCTGGCCAGCACGAGCTGGCCGTCCAGGGAGCAGCACATGGAGCCGGCGGCGACGGCACTGTTGCCGGCGCCGCTGCCCTGGCTGGCCAGCGGGTGGGCCGTCCAGCGGAAGCCCAGCACCCGGCTGTCCTCCAGCTGCTTGCGGCACAGCTGCTCCAGGCCCGGCAGGCTGTGCACCTGGTGGGTTGGTGGAGGGTGGAAGAGGGCGGCCCAGCACATGGGATGCAAGGTAGTGCACCAGGGGGAGGTAGGCAAAGTGACAGGCAAAGGTATACGCACCGCCTGCGTGGCAGCCCACCTTGCCGATGGAATGCTGGCTTCACTCGAGGCTCGCCAATACAGCATCCCACCAAACCCAGCCCAGCCCAGTGCCCACCTGCAGCGCATCTGACGCATCCACGCTGATTACCCCTGGCCCGTGCACAGTCATGAAGGGCGCGGCAAAGCACAGCGGCGCCTCAAACGACGCCTTGCGCTCCGTGCTGCGGTCGCCCAGCCGGATGTTGGCTGCACAGTCAAGAGGGGCAGTGTGGGCACGGTGGGCGTGGCAAGTGATGAGGGGATGCTGCATGGAAGGCTCGATTTCACCGCTCAACGCGAGATGCCAGCCAAGCAGTGCCGTACATGCACCAACAGACAGCCGCCCAGTGAACAGACTCGCAGGCAGCGGCTGACCTGTGGGGTACAGCCGCAAGTAGTCGGCGCAGCAGAGCAGCAGGTAGGCGGCGGGTGTGGGGTCCCCATCGATGAGGAAGGGGTAGTCAATCAGGTCGGCATCACTGAGCAACGCGGCACCACCCGCCGCCTCCCCTGCGCCGCTCTGCTGCTGCGCGTCGCCGTCCGCGCCGCCGCTGCCTGCCCATGGGTCGGGAGAGGGCGGGCCCGAGCCGCCATAAAACTCCCCCAGGGCCGCAACTGGGTCGAAGCTGGCGCCGCCGTGGGCACTGCCGCCGGGACTGCCGGCATCGGCGGCGACTTCCCCGCCCTCTGCTGCGTTCCGGCTGTTGGGCCGCTTGAAGGCGGTGGGCAGCTTGAACTTGGCACTCCTGCCACTCCTCTTGCCATCCTCTGGACAGTGGGTGGAGGCAAGGTTACGAAGCAGCTCAGTTCAAGCACCAAAGCATGCCGAGTTGGGCGGTCATGCTGCCCCCCTGGCATTCCCAGCAGGCATCAGAGGGCCGGTCGGGCAGGCGGCGGTGCAAGAGACAGCAGCAGCGCGCGCACGTGGCAGCAACGCCCGCCCGCCTGGCTTTGCAGCTGCCCTGCAACCCCCGTGGCATGGTCAACACGCACCACCGGGCCATACCACGCCCGCCCTTGTGGTGCACAAGGCATGGCTGGTGTGGGCCGCGGCCACATCCTCCCCATCCAATCAACACACCCGGATGCACACAAGCCAGCGCTTGTGTCTCCCACGCCCACCTACGGCCTGCACCGCTGCTGCCAGGTGGTCATCCAGCTCCTCATCTGAAGGCAGGGCGTGCATCTCCACTGAGCCCTCCCGCTCCGTGTCTGCAGACGCACGGGTATGGCAGCAGGAGAGGGGGGTGCCGGCTCGCAGGATTGTAGCGCGCTTCTCGATGGGCAGGGCATGCATCTCCACGGCAGTAGTTCCAACAACCCCGCCCACTCCGTGGCTGCAAGCGCAGCAGGAGAGCAGCGGCCCCAGAGGCGCCTCAGGCGCACACACCTGCATCTGTGCCCGACTCTGCCCGTGACCAGCTGGCACGACTGTCGGCGCCTGTGGACCGGCGTGAGCCGCCAAGCGGCGGCGGCAGGGAGGCAGGGCGGTCCGACATGCTGCAAGGGGACGGGTGCCACCGATGGTGAAGGTGCAGTGGGGCGGTGCATGTCTCACAACCGACGTTTCTGGCAAGGACAACAGCCAAGCACGCCGCGCTGCCCCCACCTGAGCCGGCCCAGGCTGCGTGAAGACGCCTGCCCTGCCTCCTCCCGGATGGAGGCCACCTTGGTCATGGCCAGCGACCGGACGGTGGCGGTGCTGTTGTTGTTTGCCCAGTGCAGCACCAGCCCGCCGTGCAGCTGCGGCAGCAGGCAGCCGGCGGCGTCCAGCAGAGCCATGGCCAGCGGGCGGGAGGCGTTCTTAGGCCTCATGGCCCGGCCAATGGGCTCGCCTCGGTCCAGCCCCACCACGCAGGCGCTGCTGTCTGCTCCCGCCAGGAACAGCACCACCCTGAGGTGGGATTCGGCGGGTGTCGAACAGCGTTTGGGACAGACGCGGTTGGGGCGGAGCAGCCAAGGGTGCGCGGCGCATTCCCACGCAACAGTGCAGCAGCACTGCGCCGCATCACAGCGAAGCACGTCACATTACTGCCCGCCGTAGCACAGCGCAGCGTGCGCACCGCTCCACATCCGGCTCGTCCTTGGCCCCCGGGATCACGTGGCTGCCAAAGGCCAGGGCCGCCACCGGCTGCTCCATGGCGCGCGTGCTGAACAGCTGGGAGGGCTGCAGCAAGCAGAGGGGGCAGTCAGGAGAGCTCGCGTAGCAGCAGGATGCCAGCAACAGGTGTCCATTACGAATGAGCTGGACATGGGCGGCTGCAGACCCGCATGCAGCCGCCCATGTTGGGCCCGCCATGCCCCACAAACCAGCGGCGACCCTCCAGCCCTGCTCTGCGTGCCCACACGCCTGGGGTGCAGCGAGCCCAGGTCCCAGGTGTGCCCGAAAAGACCCACACTCGCTGCCCTGCTAAACAACACCCTCACACCCTCACACACCTGCAGCAGGTCGAGCAGGGACAGGTTGCCCGCCTCATCCGCCACCGCCGCCAGCTTGAGCTTGGTGGCCAGCGCCAGTGCAGACACGTCGGCGGAGTGGCACGAGTAGCGCAGCACGTACTGGAAGCCGCCCGGCTGCAGCAGGGCGAGAGGAACAATGGAGTGAAAGATGATGGGAGGCTTAGCGTGCTAGCCTGTTGGAACACAGCTTTCAGACAGGTTTGCACAATGTCCCGAGGGTTTTGAGGGTTTTGAAAATGCCGGTTTTTAATGCCTACCTGCGGCCCCACATGTTCATAGGGGATGCGCGTCTCGTCGATGTTCATGCGGTGCACCTGCGGCAGCCAGGCAGGCAGGCAGAGCTGCCTGTCACGGAACGGCCCGGCACCCTCGACATTGCACAGCACCGTGCCAGCACATGCCCCTGTGCGCGTCTACAATGGCGAGCATGTGAACACCAACCGCACCTGCTGCGGTGACTCGGTGAACTGGTAGAGCCGCACGTCGCCGCCGGCATGGCCCACCGCCACAATGCCGGAGAAGGGGCACACCTGGTGCAGGGGGCAATTAGGACGTCAGATGCTGATGGAGCTGCAAGGCTTTCAACAGACATCGAAATGTCCACAACTCGGCCCGACCAGCCCGACTTGGATTCACAAGCATCCTAAATTTGCCACCCTGCACCCGCACCTCCAGCGCGGAGACGGCGCGCAGGCGCTCCTGGCCCGCCGCCGCCGGTATCGTGAGCAGCATCTCGGGCACTTGGGTGGTGGCGTCCCACACCCGCACCCGGCCTGTGGAGCAGGGCATGCCGTGGAAATAGCAAGATTGGGAAACTGGGGGCAAGCAGCTGTGGTGCATGTCTCGGCCCCTGCCACCGCCTCAGCAGGCCACAGCACACCCAACCCTCAGCCAAACTCACCGTCGCGGTGACCTGTGAAGTACAGGGCGCTGGGGTGGCGCCGCCCGCCGCCCGCGCCCGCCAAGCTTGCCGCCGGCTGGCCACCTGAGAACGGCCAGTGCTCCAGCACAGACGGCTCCTGCCCCGCGCCGCCGCTGGGCGTCGCAGTCAGCCGCCGGCTGCAGGCCCGCACTCGGTCCAGCGTGAGGGCATGCTGCGGCAGCGCCGCCGCCGGCCCCGCCGGACAGCTCTGCGCACTGAGCGGCCCAGGGTCAAGCGGGCTGGGCGAGGGCAGGCCCACACTGGCGGCGCTGGGGCTGCGAGGGGACACCGCCGCGCTGCCGCCCGGTTCCCCCTGCGCCTCCGCATTCACCGTCGGCACCAGCTTGGACACAGTGATGGGCGGCAACTCCTGGGCCGGCAGCGTCAGCGGCTGCGGCTGCCAGTGCAACAGGTCGTGAATCACCAGCTGGCCGCCCTCAGTCAAGATCATGAGGGAGCGCCCGTCGGCCGCACCCTCCACAGGCATCTGCGCAAGCAGGGTGTGTGCGCGCAAGGGTGTTGGGGAGCGGCGGTGGCTCGGGAGGAGCGGTGAAAATGGGATGGCAGGCATCAGGGCAAGCAAGCAGGCTTCACAAGACAGGCAAGCGGCAGCGTGATGATCTGCGGGCCGCAGCACCAGGATCGCGAACAAAGCACCTCAGTCGAACACTCACCAGGCAGAAGCCCTTGACGGCGCCGAACCAGGGCACCTGCCGGCCCGCACCCTCCACCTCGGTGCCTTGGCCAACGCCGGCCAGCGGCACCAGCGTCAGCATGTCTGGGTCCTCGGCACTCTGCAGAAAGGCAGGCGCGTTGATGGGATGGGCTGGCATGAGCAGCACCCTCCACAGCCAACATCAAACCGGCTCCACAAAACTGAGCGCCACGGCACCAGCACCAGCACAGGAAGCACCGCCCAGTCCGCACCTGCCCGCCAAACACCAGCAGGCTGTCCTCCCCGCTCCAGCCATCAGGGCCGCTGCCGCTGCTGCTGCCGCCGCTGCCACCACCACTGCCGCTGCTGCCGTTGCCCGCCAGGAACTGGAGCGAGCGGACGGCCGCAGCCTGCACAGCGCGGCCCGCCACCCGCAGGCTCATCAGCGGCCGGGCGTCGGGCGGCTCAATGACCTTGAACGGGTCGTCTGTGGCGGTGGAAAACGCGGTGAAAATTAGACGACGTGGCAGCTAGCTCACCACAACTAGCGTATGCACGCAAGAGCGTTGAGCGCATGCGGTGGATTTCAGCGCACCACTGCTGCCTGGCGCCCGCAGACCGCCCTGGCTCTGCTGGGCAGACTCCCCGACAGCCGCCCCCCCACGGCTCACCCTGCAGGGCCTGGGAGGGCACGCCCCACAGCAGCACCGAGCCGTCGTCGTAGCCCACCGCAAAGCAGTTGGCGCGCTCGCCCACCCAGCAGGCGCAGGTGGGCTTGGAGGCCTCCCCCTCGTACTCAAGCGCCATGCACAGGATGCGCTCCGCCCTGCGAGGCAGGGAGGGGTGGGCTGCAAGTGGCGCAGCTGCAGCCGGGCGTGCGAGTTGCATGTGCGAGTCAGGCACCATGCACTGCAACTCGGCTAGTGGACCATGCTGCCAAGTCGCCGCAAATCCCCTGCACATGCCCACCTGACGTCCCAGACGAGCGCCCCAGAGTTGCGGTGCACCAGTAGCAGGAGCGGGCGGTCGGGGCGCAGATGCGCCACCGCCACCGCTGCCACGGCGCCCTTGCCATCCACCTCCTCACCAAGCACTGCAGGGGAGGCGCATGAGTGATGCAAGGTGGGCGGGCCAGCGCAGATGGCAGGGCGGATGGTATGGATGGTACAGTCTGCAGCGCCAAGCTGCGGTCGGCAGCCGCAGACTTAGCCAGCCAGCCAGTCGCTCCCACGTCCCCGCCTCCAACCCACCCCAGACGCCCACCCTGGTACGGCTGCAGCGCGAGGTCGGCCACGGGGCGCGCCCCCGCCGCCGGCTGGCCCTGCCCATCCAGCAGCGCCACGACTCGCACGTTGCCGCTCTCGCAGCCCAGCAGGACGTAGGGCGCGTCGGGCGCACCAGCACCCGCCTGGGGCCCAGCACCCAGCAGCGTCACGCTGCGGATGGCGTCGCCTTGGAGCCAGGTGGAGGTCAGCAGGCGGCGGGCGGTGGCCGAAAACAGCTGGATGTCGCCGTCCTGCGTGTCATTGTAAAGGGGCCAAAGGCAGGTGTGGTTGGCGCAGCACTCGGAGCAGGCGGCATGGTCCAGGGCGCAGGCACAGCCACGACAGACACACGCATTTCCAAACAACGAGCAGCTGGCGCCGCACTCGGGAGGCGGGCAGGCGCTGGGCCCGCTTGTCGCCAGCCATGTGGCACACGCACATGCGGGCTGCGTCACTCAGCAAACCGCCTGAAGCAGGCGTGCACCCTCACCGCACCTGTGTGACGCGCAACAGGGCGCCCTTGCCCGGCAGGAAGCAGAGGTGCTGGGTGGGGGAGCGGGAGGGGGAGCGCAGCGTGGCCTCCACACCCGGCCGCCCCAGCAGCACCACGCGGCCGTCGCTGGTGCCCACCTGCGGAGGGCTTGCAGGTTGGCAGTTGGACGGCCGCGGCCACCAGCCTGCCACAGCAGCGGCAGCAGCAGAGGCAGCAGCGCAGCAGCAAAAGCTGGTGGGGCGGCAGCTGCCGCGCCGGCTGCCTGCTGCCCCGCCAGCGCCAGCTGTGCAGGACACCCCGCGGCAACCTCCGCGGCAGCCTCGGGTAGCCAGCTGCCGCTCCAGCACCCACCGCCAGGAGTCCCTGGGAGGGGTCGTAGGCCACGCTGTCTGCCAGGTCTGGGAAGCCCGCGGCCCCGATGAATCGCGTGTCCAGGGCCGCGGGCGTCAGCAGGTCGGGCGGCAGGCCTTCGCCGCTGCGCATCGCCGTCACCGAGTGCTGCAGCTTGCGCGACAGGTGCGCGGCATGCACCGCCGCCTTCTGCCGCGCCGACATTGTGCTGCAGTTGGGGGAGGGGGGAATGGGGCTCTTGTGGGGATGAGGGGCAGGCGGCAGGCGGCGGCGGCAGCGGCGGCGGCGCTACTGGGGCAGGCAGCCTGGGGCGGTTCGCTGATGCTTGCTTGTGCCGGGAGTCACCGAGACTGGCGACACTCAGGGAGCACCGTCGGCATTGGCAGGGCCTCGCTTTGGAGGAAGAGAGCCCTGGGGCGGCGCCCCCGCTGCCCGCCCAGGCCCCCAGCACATTATTACATGCCAGGCTTGCCTGCCCGAGACTGCCTGGCCAGCGGGGCCGAGGCGAAGGCAGTGAACCGGCAGTCAGCAAAGTTTGTTGGGCGGGCGCCCTCACGGCTGCGGCATGGCGGCACGGATCCGTAATGTATGGGGCGATCGCGTGTTGTGGGATCAGGTTGAAGAGCAAACAAACAAGTGGCTGTGCATTGGCGGCCCCATGCCGCTTTGACGCCGCCGCTTGAATTGGGGCCGCCTGCAACCCGGCGCGTTCATCCCTACAGTGTGGAGCAGGCGCTGCAAGCTGCCGCAGCGCCCGGTCTGCGCCGGGAAAACAGCGCTCGTCCCCCGCCGCGCCTGCCCGTCTGCCGATTGCAGCAGCATCTATCTAGGAGCACGCAGCAGCGCCGGCAGCCGCTGCCGAGCCTGCCCAGCTCCCACCCCGCCAAACTATGCTCGGCCGCGCCATCAAGGCCAGCACCAGCTCCTCCGTCTTGCACACGTGAGTGTGAGCAGGGAGTTGGGGTGCTGCCGCCGCCTGGAGCGCCCGTGCCGCCGCCGCCGCCCCACCCAACCCGCAACCGAATGCCCCCTGTGCAGCGGGGCGGAGCTGTCCACAAGCATTGCCAGCCCCACAGCCACAGTCCGGGCGCGGGGAGGCGATGGCATGCTCTCGCTGTCGGCGGCAGAGAAGCAGGCGCTGCCGCCCAGGTGCGGGGTGGAGGCAGCCGAGCAATATTGCGGGTGCCCCCGTTTGCGGAGCTGACCAGCCGGCTAGAAAGCCGCTCAAACAGCTGCAACGCAATTAACGTCCTACCCACCACTGCACTCTGGACGCGTGCACTGCTGCAACACCCTCCCTGCCCTGCTCCCGCCTGCCTGCCGCCTGCAGCTCGCCCTCGCGAGGGCTGCGGGGCAGCGAGGAGGGCGCCGCGCTGCGCCACCTGCGCACGCAGGGCAGCGG
>RRZL01000082.1:2627668-2642803 GCA_006782975.1 Chlorella sp. Dachan | reverse complement strand
GGCGCGCTGTCCCAGCCCGGCCACAGCGCCCCGCCAGCCTCCGGCTCTCAGGCCAGCCCGCCGCCCGCTGGCCCGCCGCCCGCCCAGGCGCTGCTCAACCTGCTGAGTGCAGCCAGCGCCAGCGGCAGCCTGCCCCCCAGCCTGGCCGCCAGCTTCAAGGGCCCGCTGCCGGAAGTGTCGGGGCTGCCGGATCACTTGGCCACCCAGCTGCAGGCGTTGCAGCAGGAGGCTGCGCAGCAGGAGGAGAAGCCTCAGACCACGGCTTTTGCTGCCGAGCAGGCAGCGCCAGCTGAGCCCAGCGCTGCTGAGACCGCCGTCGCCACGGAGTGAGCAGCTGTGTTTCCAGGCGCAGGTTGCAAAATGCTGCCGCCAGGACCCCTGCTGCCGCAGCGACAAATGCGACCCACACGCAAGCCTGACCGCCTAGGGAGCACCTGCGCAACCCAAGGCCTGCCACCGCCCGCAACGCTCGTGCGCTTGCGGCACCTCTCCAACGTATTCTTTTCTTCAGCGTTTGTTCCCAAATCGCTTGCCTTCTTGCCCGGAGTGAGCCCTAGACCGCCGTTTCATTTGTGCAGCCTCACACAGCCTGCCAGCGAACGTCCAGTGCCCTGCCATTTTTTTAGAGCGTGCGCGCCTCCTGGATCCCAAAAGCCTCCCGGTCTCAGGACAAACATACACCTCTCCATCGCCCCCTGTACTACCTACCTACTCGCCCCCACTCGCACTGCCCCTGTCTCATCAGCAGAGCTGCTGCCCCATCGAACTGATTGTTTGTGACACCACATTGCTTGCAGTGCGGCCCACCTGCTCTCTCATTTTTTCGCATGCTTGTGCATTGCTGCCATGCGCCACCCCCACCGGCCCTGCACATTACTATGGTGCACGCTACCCAGTAGCAACCGCCACCCCCACTCGCCACACGCCCTGCCAACATGCTCTTCCCCTGCTCCCCTTTTGCTACTGCCGCTTGTTACTACCGCCGTGGGCCAGCTTTTTTTGGTGCCACTCATGAGGGTCCCCACTGCTTGCATTTTTCCACGCTGTAAATTACACATGACAGCTCCGACGGGATGGGTGCAGCACAGGGAAAAGCGCTCTAGCTGCCAAGCAGCACTTCATACACAGCACCGGCCGGGTCGCGCGTCGCCTTGCGCAGCCCTTCAAACGCGCAGCGGGGGCTCAGCAGGGCACCACGCGCCAGCGGCCTGAGCTCCAGGAACGCCGGCCGCAGCACCGCAGCAGCGCCCTCAGCTGCCGGGTACGCCTTCAGCAGGCTCAGCTGCTCCGCCGGCGGCACCTGCAGGGGCGCATGTGATGCTGTGAGTGTTGGTGACTGTTCGGTGAAGGCATTCACAAAGTGACACAGCTTGCCAACCCCGTTGGAGGCATTGCTTCAGCTGCGCAGTGGAATAATCTGCCTTCTCACCTCTTCAGCATAGTAAGCATGCACAAAGCCCAGCAGCTGTGCCGCCGTCAGCTCCCTGGCCTGCCGGCCCGCCGGCACCGCAAAGGACCGTGTATCACTGCCCAGCTGCCCTCGCGCGTCCCTAGGAAGCAGCAGCGTGAGGGCGGCAGGGCCCTGCAGCACCACATCCTGCTGCCAAGCTGCTGCTGCCGTCGCTGGGTCGGCCCCACTGCTGCGTTCGCCAGACTGCTCTGCCCCAGCTGCCTCGCACAGCACATCTGCCACAGCCGCCTGGCTGGCGCTGATGCAGCAGAGGCGTGCCTGCTCCTCCTCGTCTTCACTGTCTGGGATGATGATGATCGGCTCCCTGCAAAGAAGGAGCGAGCGAAGCCCTGAGATGCAGGGTGGCCGTCGCAATCCACGCCTGTTGCAGGGTCCGGGCTTCACCGCTCGCGCACGTACCCATGCGATGCCTTATGCACAGAAAACCCTACCCTGGCACCCCCCCCCCCAACTCACTCCTCCTCCTGCACCACGTGGGGCCCGCAGCGGCCCTCCAGCCGTGCCATGTGTGGTGGCTCCAGGACTGACCACAGCACGCCCACCAGCAGCCCAGCAGGGGTGGCAGCCGGGCGGTGGCCACCGGGCATGGATGCGCCAGGAATGCCAGGCGTGCTGGCGCCAGCACATGCCACAGCTGCTGCACCCTGGCCGGCAAGCTCCATCAGCGCTTGCTGACGTGCCTCCTTGCTTGCCAGCAGCGCACCGCTCAGCTGCTGCACAGAGGCCTGCGTGCCGCTGCCGCTCGCCGCCTCGCTGCTCCCGGGCTGCTGGCTGCTACCACCATGGGTGGCAGCCGAGGCGGCAGGCAGGTGGCGGGAGGCATCTGCGCTGACCATGAGGCAGCGCTGCTGCTTGCCAGTGCGCAGCGACTGCAGCACCCATGCCGGCGACACAATGCCCACACCTGCACCAGATGCGGAAGCCAGAGATACGTCAGGATGCCAGGCCCATGGGCAGACTCTCGCACAAATGACAGCCAGCAACTTGCCATCAGGTCACAAAGTGCAATGGCACCGTTCATGAGCAGCTGTCTCCCAGCATGCTCTTCTCACCCATAGACAGCCACTTGAGGGCTTGATCAGGCTGGCACACCACGTGCGTCACACCGCGCGCCAGGCTGCCGCTGGCTGCCACCTGCCCTCCGCCCTGCTCCAGCGCTGCGACAACCCTGCGGCACGCCATTAGATTTCAGACCATACAGTCACCTCATAGAAAGGAACAGACATGCTGGGCTGAGCAGAGACCTCGTGAATAGAAGGCGCGGACCAATGGCGCATCCCTCTCCCTCTCCCCAAGGCGCCAACTCACCGCTGCTGCTCCTCAGGTGGCAGGCTGGGGTCCACAATCACCAGCATGCCTCCAAACACACGGCAGCTCTCGGCAACCTGCATAGATGGACGTGTAAGCAAGTACAACCTGCTCTGCACCACCACCACGACTGCAGCATTCATCACTGGCCGCCAAACCGAGACATGAGGACGCCGGCACAGTTCACTGCACAGCCACCCTTACCCACCAAGGCCTACCTGCGAGGAGGCTGCATTAGGCTTGGCGCTGGCACTGCCAGCGGGCGACACCTCGTCCGCCTGAACCGGCGCTGCTGGAGTGCCCGCTGGCTGGCGCGCCAGCGGCGGCGAGCCAGCTGAGCTAGCAGGTACAGAGCCAGAGGGTGACACTGTGCCCTCTGGATGGCTGCCGCTGCCGCTGACTGCTACGGTGGGAGCCAGAGAGTCGCTGCCATCACCGGCCGCCACAGCCTCTGCTGCTGGTGTGGCTGGCGTGGCAGTGGCAGCCTGTGCCGCAGGCATAGCACCAAAGGCAGCCGGCGCACGGCGCTCAGGCTCGTCCTGGCGCTGGTACTTGGCTGGCGGCATGTCCTCATCCTCAGATGCTGGTCCAGCCGCCCCGGGCTGCCCCCCTTGCTGCACCGGCGGCGCTACCGCCTGCTGGGCTGCAGGGGTTGGCGCGTGCTGGCGCAGGGGTGTGAAGGACGCCTGAGGCGCCATGCTACGCAGCTTTGACAGCAGCTCATCTGCGCCTCCACCTGCCGCAGGACTGGAGGCTGACGCAGCACCAGAACCGGGCCGCTGCTCCTGCTGCCTCCGCAGCAGCGCCAGCAGCTCCTCGGTGCTCCTGCCGGTGCCTGCGGCGGGCTGCCCCTCGGCTGCAGTTGCCATCAGCCCAGCTGCTGGCATCCCTGCCACTGGCTGGGCATCCTGCAGCAGGCTACGCATCTGATCTGCCAGCCGGCTGGCCGCTGCAGCCGCCACGTCTGCCTGCACCACTGGCACATCTGCCGCTGCTGGGCGGTCTGCCTGCTGAAGCAGGGGCGCAGGGGCTGCCGGCAACTGCTGCAGCTGCTGCAGCAAGCCAGTGATATCCGCCTCGTGCACGGCTGCGGTGGTGCCGGCCTGTGGGGGAGATGCGGCGTGCTGAGCCTGCTGCGCTCGCTGCGTGCCGCTCGTGCTGAGTGCATCACCAGATGCTTGCAGGTGCTGCAGCAACAATGCTGTGGAGAGAGTCGCCTGCTTTCTCTGCTGCGCATCCGCGGCTCCTGCTTGCACAGGTGCAGGCTGCAGCTGCTGCAGCAAGTCGGCAGTGGCTGGGGCCGCCGACTTAGCTTGCCGATGCTCACTGCCTGCCGGCTCCTGCACCGCCTGCAGCTGACGCAACAGATCAGCAGTTACTGGCGCTGCCTGCTGCTGCTTGTGGTTGGCCGCCGGTGCCTGTGCAGCCTGTAGCTGCCGCAGCAGATCAGCGGTTGCTGGGGCCTTCCGCTGCTGCCCTGGGCTGCCCACCTGCCCCGGCTGAGCATCATCCGGCTGCTGCTGCTGCTGCTGCCGCCCGCCCTGCCCGGCGCCAGGAGCAGCCCGCAACGCTGCCAGCAGGTCCTCAGTCGCCAAGCGCCTGCTGCCCTGCTGCTGCTCCTGCGGCGCATGCGGCTGCACCTGCTGCTGGGCCGCACCGCACAGACTGCCCATGGCTGCTGAGCTCCGCAGTTGCTGCAAGAGCTCACTTGTTGGGATCCCAGGCTGCTTTGTCTGCTGCTCCGGCAGGGGCGACGGAGCCTGCAGCGCATGCTGCAACTCCCGCGGCGCCTCCTGCGCAGGTCGCTGCACCAAGGGCACAGCCGCTGACCTCCTCAGCTGCTGCAGGAGCTCATCTGAGGCGACAGGCTGCTGCTGCTGGTTCTGCGGCTGCCCGCATGTCTCCGCATGCTGCGCCGCCGCTTGCAGAGTACCAGCCGGAGGCTGCCGCAGCTGCTCCAGCAGTTCAGCAGTCGACCGCGCAGGAGTCGCCAGCTGCTGCTGCTGCTGCTGCTGGTGCGGCTGCTGGCCAGCAATTGACAGCCGCAGCTGCTGCAGCAGGTCAGCGGTGGAGGTAGCTGCGGCCGCGCCTTGCCGCGCCAGTGCAGAGGGTGCTGCTAAAGGGCTGAGCGACGATGCAGGCGCATCCACCTGCATGCTGCTTGAGCCCGCCGGCTGCGGGCTGCCCTGCCAAGCATACCTTGCCGGGGACGGCTGCTGTGGCTGCCATCCAGCAGGGCTCCTACCATGCTGCTGCTGCTGTTGCTGCGTCTGCTGCTGGTTGTGCGCCTGCTGCTGCTGCTGCTGCGCCTGCTGCTGGTGCTGCTCCTGCTGTGCGCGCTGCGCCGGCCGCTGTGCCGGTGGCTCAGCAGGCAGCAGGCCAGCGTTGCTCGCCCTCAGCTGCTCCAGCAGGTCGGCAGCAGGGATGAAGCCGGCTTGGGTCATTGGCAGCTTGGAAAAGTCTGCCTCCTCATCTGCAAGGCAACAATGATGCCATGGTAATGTTGCTTTTTTGCAACCGCACGTCAAGGTTGCATGCAGATGTGTGGTTGCTGCGAGCTCAACATGCAGCGACATCCTGTGACGCAAAGCTCACCTGTCTCCTGCTGCACCAGGCATCGCTGCTCCACCTGGCCGGGCAGCACTGCTGCGGCAGCTGCATGCGCTGCCGCCGCCGCGCCGCTGGGCGCACCCCACTGCGACGGGCTGCCGTCAGAGACGGCCCACCGCACGCTGCGGCCAGCAGAGGGCGCCTGCGTCTGCAGCGACGGCGCCGGCTGCTCCCCAACAAAGCTGGACAGCGGCCGCGAGTTGACTGAGTTGCGCAGAGGGTTGGCAGGCCGCGCTGCACGTGCCGCCGCTGCCGCCACGGTGGCAGGCGGGAGGCCCCCATGCCCCTGCGGCTGCTTGTACGTGTCGGCTGCCTGCTCGCTAGGAGTGCCGCTGCCCGCCCAGCTGTCGGCTGGCCGGCGGGCTGCGGCTGCCGGCGGCGCCTGCTCCTGAGGCAGCGGGTGCACCGGAAAGTCTCCCTCCTCCAGCCGCTGCCCCGCCTGCGCGCTCTCCAGCACCCACCTGCATGTTAGCGGAGGGGTGGCCGAAGCGTCGAGGAGAAGCCAAACTATAGACACATCTGGGCCATCACCCATCAGGACTCTGCCGGGCTTGAGTGCAAGTCACAGCTGCCGTGCTCACCGCAGGTCCACGATGTGCAGCCCCCACTTGTGCCGGTTGCGCAGCGCCGAGCGCAGCTTCTCAGAGCGCTCGCTCACGCCGCCGGGCACCGCCAGGTGGGTGCAGCGCCGTGACAGGTTAGGCGAGTAGCTGCAGGGGGAGTACGGATGTCACGGAAGGGTGGGTGCGGTGCAAACGATGGCAGCCGGCAGCTGTCGCGCGGCGGCACCTGGCTGTCGGGCGGCGGCGGCAGAAGTGGGTGGAGCACTCTCAGCGCCCTCACCTGCCGCCCGCCCGCTCCACCAGCTCCTGGATGGCGGCCCGCTCCGCTTTGGGGACGCCCGTGACGGAGAGGACGATCTGCGCAGCCCAGGGCGGCCCCTGTGGCCGCTCCAGCGCCTCCATCGAAGCCTGCAGTACTTGCGCAATGGCCAGAAGCCCTCAGCAGCTGCAGTGGTGCTCCATGACAACCAAAAAGCTGCTTTGCGTGCCAAGCTGAATTGCTCGATGTACTGCGCCCCGATCGGGCGCCCGGCAATGCCACAATGGAGGAGCAGCTGCGATCAAGCCTTTCCAGCTACATGCTGGCCCTGTGCCGCGCCTTGGCAGCCTGCAGGGAAGCGCAGGGCGTGGTGGCGCTTTTGGAGCAGGCAGCGGCCACGCTCTTCAACTCGGACGCATGTATAGATGTTCAAGCAGCGCCCGCCGATGCTGCAGCGGACGCCGAGGCGCTGGCGGCCGCTCGCTCGGCGCTGCTGGCGGCGGCGGCAGCAGCGGCGCCTGGGCGGCCGCCCAGCCAGCTGCTGCGGCCCCTGTTCTACGCCTCGTCCGCCTTCCAAGACGTGGCGGAGGTGCTGCTTACAGGTGGGCAGGCCTTGCGGGCATGGCAAGCTTTGACTGTTGTGGTGCCTGTGCATGACGTTGTCCTTCCCGCGCTGAGCATCCGCCACCTCATTCGCTGGGCACATGCAGTGGTGGCGCCTGATTGGCTGCCGCGCTTCACTGAAGACCAATGGCAGCAGCTGTTTGGGGCATGGTTCAACTCAGCGCCCGCAGCCGCGCTGCTGCCCGCGCTAGCCAGGTGGGCGTTGTGTCGCACGTGTGAATGCGTGATGGTGCTTTGTGAGTGGCGTCACGAAGCGGTTTCCTGGGCAGCTGGCTGGCGCTGCAGCTGTTGAGCGGTCTCCCCTTGTACGCGGTCCCACTGCTGCAGGCACCTGGCAGCGGTGCAGCCCAGCAGCCTGCCCACCCGCAGCGGCCGTGCCAAGGTCACAGCCGTGTCTGCGGATGTTGCTGCTGGCATGCTGGCTACCCGGTTTGCAGCCCCAGGCAGCCCAGGCGTGCGGGAGCTGGTGCGGCACGTGCAGCAGTCAGCCTGCGATGCAGCTGCAGCAACAGCGGCTGGAGCGGCGAGCAGCGATGCTGCCGAGGCGGCGACAGCGGCAGCAGGGCGGCAGGAAGAGGGGCTGGCCGCTGCCCTGGCCTCCATCCCAGAGCGAGCTGCTGCGGTAGAGCA
Organism: Chlorella sp. Dachan; assembly: GCA_006782975.1. NCBI lineage: Eukaryota > Viridiplantae > Chlorophyta > Trebouxiophyceae > Chlorellales > Chlorellaceae > Chlorella > Chlorella sp. Dachan. The sequence continues at coordinate 2,635,338 of RRZL01000082.1, read as the reverse complement.
GGCGCAGCTCAGCCCTGAGGTGTTTGTGCCCTTCATTGCGCAGCAGCTCCTCGACTTGGTTGCTGAGCAGCAGCGGGCAAGTGCCGCAGGCAGCCAGGCGGCGTCGACAGCTGCAGCAGCAGCAGCAGCAGTCACCGCCTTTGCAGCAGACGTGCTTGCCCGCTTCTGCCGCCGAGGGCACGCGCAGCATGTGGCTGCGGCGCTGCTGGGCAGCCCAGCTGCAGCAGCGCCGGACCAGTTGGCAACAGCGGCAACAGCGCCGGGCGAGTTGGCAGCAGCGGCAGCCAGCAGCATCGTTGCAGCCATGCCCGACTCTGCGGCACTCGACAAACTGCTTGAAGCAGCGGTGAAGGCGTCAGCAGGCACAGCTGCAGCAGACCCGGGCGCGGCGCCTCTGCCCCTTGATGCCTCTCCAGCAGCAGACCCCGCAGCTCGCAGCGCTGCAGCAGCTCTGGCGCGGCTTGTGCCGCCTGCTGTGTGGCGGGCACGGGCCGACGCTCGGCTGGCGCTGACTGATAAGCTCCTGCTGCAGCAACAGCGCCGCTTGCCGCCCTTGCCCGCACTTCGTGGCCTGCTGCTCTATTTGCAGCAGCAGGCCGAGCTGCCTGGGACCACTGGCCTGGATGCCAGCGGGGCAGGCAGCAGCAGCAGTGGCAGCCTGCTGGCTGATGTGGCAGCTCGCGTGGCGCAGCTGTGGGGCGACGCCTCTGCTGTGCAGCGCCTGTCGCCGCCGCACCAGGCCTATCTGACGGCAGCCCTGTGTGGCATCCTGGCGCTGCTGAGCAGGGCGCAGCTAGACAGGCACCCCCAGCTGCTGGGCGCAGTGCTGGGTGGCGTCACGACACGGCTGGACAGCCCGCTCCAGGTGAGCGCAAGGGGCTTCTGGTCACGCTCTTCCTGGGCAGCAGCTGTGGGGCTGTGTGCAAGCGATGCTGTGTGTTCCTGCGGTGTTCTGAAGTGCCAGCGGGCAACTCTGTCCTGGCTCACGCCCCCTCCATGCCGCCGCTCACTTTTGCAGGCGGTGCGGCGGCAGGGGATGCGCGTAGGGCAAGCGCTGTCTGCGCTACTGGATCCGTCCAAGCCGCCCATGTTTGCTGAAGAGGCGGAGCAGCTGCGGCAGCTGCTGCCAGAAGAACGGTGGGAACCGCAGCAGGCACAGCGTGCACAGCAGGCAGCAGCAGCGGCGGCGGAAGCGCCGCCTGCAGGCCCCAACGCCGGCAGCCAGGCGCCGGGCGCAAAGCTGACGCCCCGGGAGGCACGGCGGGAGGCGCGGCGGCAGCGCCGGGCGGCGGCAGCTGCCAGGCACGAGGCTCGAGAGCATGCTCGCCGGGAGCGGGAGCATCAAGAGGTGGAGGGCCCTCTCACAGAGACCGACAGCGATGACGACCTGCCCAGCAGCAGCGGCGGCAGCAGCATCAGCACCAGCGGCAGCGAGGGCAGAAGCAGCTCTGGAAGCGAATTTGAGCAGTACGATTTGGAGGAGAGCGATGAGGAGGACCCAGCGAAGAGCAAGCTGCAGGTGCAGTGCATGCAGTTTGGTACACATGTGTTGTGGTATGTGGTGCAGCGCCATCGAGTTTGTCCACCCTGGCCTGGAGTCTGTACCAAAATCGCGTCATATATTGCTGTTCTCTAAGTTTCCTCCAGCCTCACTGCCTGACAGCCTCACAGCCTCACCCAGCAACTTTTGCCCTTCCATGCATCTGCTGCAGCTACGTGACTTGCCTAAGATGCTGCTGAGCAAGGCAGAAGAGGACTGGCGCGGCCAGCTGCGCGCGCTGCGCCATGCTGAGTGGCTCATCAGGGCAGCACCCGATGAGCTGCCGCAGTATGCAGGTATGCGGCGCTGGGCGGGCAGCAGTTGTCGCAATGGGCTCCCTGGCAGACGTTGCGCGGATGCATGGACGCCCACGGCTAGCCACCTCGGGGGCCAGCAGGCGCCCTCTTCGAGCCTCACTCGACCGGCTTGTTCTGCTCGTGGCTCGTCGGCCCGCAGTGCCGCTGGCGCGTGCCCTGATCCATACCAAGGTGCCCGGCTGGATGGACGAAGAGATGCCCCAAGCTGCTCCGCGCTCCGCCAACGCCCAGCGCTTCCGGTGTGGCTGCCAGCTTATCTGGGGCCACTCATGAGCGCAAGAGGCTGTGTTTCGAGGCAGGCGCTTGAACCACAGCACAGTGGGCCACCGGGCACGCCCGGTCCAGGGATGCACCTCAGCATGGGAAGGCGCGGCGAGTGCGAGCGCCGCGCCGGTCAGCCAGCGGCGCTTGCACCGGTTGTGCACAGTTGCTCGTCCCGCCAAATCACCGACTGACGCAGGGATGTGGTGTCGCTGTTGGTGGAGGCGCCCGAGCCTGCCGGCCTGGCGCTCGCTGCCGAGATGTACGGACCCAGCATGGGTGAGCTTCCGGCAGTGCGTCTGGCTTCTTTCCAACATCAGAGCGGCTGTATGCACCCTTGCGAAAACGCAACGCTTGCTGCCGAGATGTACAGCCCCAGCATGGGCGAGGACTGCCGGCGGCTGGTTCTGAGACCCCGCTTTGCCCCTTGCGTGGTTCAAACCTGTGCCACTACCTCCGATCCTGTCCTTCTGGCACCGCAGATGTGTACCAGCGCGCAATGATCCTGGATGGCATGTCTGCAGCAGCGGCTGAAATCGCCAAGCCCGGGTCCACCCTGCCCCCGCTGCCCGGCCTGCACAAGCAGCCGCCTAAGCAGCTGATTGAGGCTGCAGCAGAGCGTGCAGCAGCGGCAGCGGCAGCAGCTGCCGGGCTCACAGCTGAGCAGCAGCGCCTGCTGACCACCACGGCGCACGGCAGCAAGCGCGTGGGCACAGTGACCCGCATTGCGTCGCGCAGCCTGGCGGCTGCGGCGCGGCGGCAGGGCGGGGCGGGGCATGCGGCGTACGTCAACAGGTGAAGCTGAAGCAATGGGCAGCGGCATGGCCGTCTGCACCGAGGTTTATCAGTTCAACACTGTTGTCGAGGCGCGGCGACAAACCGTGGCTGCACGATGCATGAGATGCGGTCCGCTGCACTGCCACCCCCGCCGCAGGTTCCCACCCATCGCGCTAAAGTGGGCGGCGGCGCTGCTCAAGCACTGCGACGAGCCGCAGCACGGGATTGACCTGCTGGGCAAGGACCACTTCCTGCTGGGCAAGCTGCTGGTCACCCTGGGTGAGTTGGAGGGGGGCCTGTTTGGCAACCCTCCCGCTCCTGTTGGCGTTTGTTGTTTGTTTCGTGGGGCATGGACCACTCCCTGCTGGGCAAGCCCTGGGCGAGCATAGCTAACGGCCGCGCCTTGGGTTGGCTTGCCTGGTTTGTTGCTGCTTGCCAGGGAAGTGTGCTGCACAGGCGCAACCACAATGTTTGTGGTTGTGGCGGACAGGCTAGGCCGTCTGCTAACCCCGTGCCGTTCGGTTTCGCAACCATTGCCGTGCAACTCGGTTGCATGACCCGCCCAATCCGCAGGCTCCTTCTTAGAAGCCTCCTCACAGAGCACGGAGGCTGCCACCCTGGCAGCTGCAACGCTAGAGCTCATGCGCTGCGGGCAGGTGCACAACCACCCGGAACCCTTTGTGAGGCGGGCGGCGCTGCTGGCGGCAGGGCAGGTGCGGCCAAGCTGTGGTTGGAGACTTGGCAGCACAAAGCCTGTTTGCAAGACGGCATGCTGACTTGCAAGGCCAGGCCAGGCAAGGCGAGCGGCAGCCATAGCTGGTCACATGCAGAGCCTGCTTGGCCTGCCTCCTGCAGGTGCTGGGTGCGGTACCTCCCGCCCGGCTGGCCACAGCCATGCTGAGCTCCGCAGCAGGCGGCCCCACTGCCGGCACTGCCTTGTCAGCAGCCGCAGCCACCCGGGATGCAGCAGACGAAGCTCTGGTCAGCAGGCTGGAGTGGCTGCGAGGCTGGACGGAGCAGGTGGCAGAAAAGGATGCAGATGACAGTTGCAGGCAAGAGGGGTGGGTGGGTGGGTGGGCTGTCGTAGCGCCGCTGCCGTCTGATATACGCGTGCGTATGCATGCACCCCAATGCAGCCGCAAGTCCTTCTTGTGGACAGTGCAGTCAATAGTGTGAGGGAAGCTTTGCGCAGCGCGCCGGCTGCCGGACCTCTTGGCACCCAACCGCCCTCCCACCCTGTGCTTTGCAGGATGATGGCTGATGGCGTGCGCAAGCTGCAGGGCAACCTGGCGGCTGGGGCGCTTGCCGCCCTGGGCAGCAGCCAGCCAACATCGCCCCTCGAATCCGGCTCTCTGCTACCGCTGACGGGCGCAGGCGGCAGCGGCGGCCGGGGCAGCGTGAGCCTGCCGGTTGGGCTGCCAGACATCCGTCTGCCTTGATGTAGTGTCGATGAGCGCCCTTGTGCACGAAAGTGATTTTCGATCTAGCTTGTGCTGGGGTGCACTGCCCAGCCTTTACACAGTGCGAGGCGTGCTATGCTGTAAAGGCGTGCGCCTGAAAGTGGCATCAAATGAACAAGTGTACATGAAACAAACAAAAAAAGGCACAGAGCGATCCAGAAAGGCTGCCCGCAAAAAAAAAGTAAGATGGCTGGGCAGGTGAGGTTTTCAGTAGGTAGTAGAGCCGCGCTTCGCGGCATGTACACGATGTTCTGAGCGGGCAGGCCAGCGGCTAGTCACGGCAACCTGGCAAAGGCTGCCACACATGCTGACCTCAGCCGCGAATCTGCGACAATAGCTCGGGCTGAGGGCGGCTGCCAGTAGCAAGTAGTGGGTTGCAACAGGAGCATCTCAGCCGCCGATCTTGACCATGGCTCGGTTGGGGGCGGCTGCCAGCTCAAACATGCCGGCATGGGCAGCCTTCTTACGGTCCACCGCCGCAGACACAATGGCCCGCAAGTCGTCATCTGTGGCGCCCTCCCGCATTGCATCCCTGGAGCGAAGAGGTGAAGCCATGCGGCAGAACACGGGTTGGCTGGCACGGGGACACACATTGGAAATAAGTGCACGCGTGTGTGGCTTGCATACTGCATGGCATGCAGCTTGCATGCTGCAGCCCCCTCCCCCGACCACTACAGTAGCCAGGGCATAGCCTGCAATGGGAGCTGCACAGCCAGCAGCTGCCCACCTGAGGGACACCTCGTTGGCACCAAACAGGCAGACCTTGAGGTTGCCGTCCGCCATGACCCGCAGCCGGTTGCAGTCTGCAGGCGGGAGGGCGGCCGCAGGGGCAGCGTTTGGAGCGGTCACTCTTGAGCGGAGTGAGCTCGCACCTCTCACACGCCAACTCTGCCCCGCCATGCAAGCTGCACCACGCCGGCATGGTAATGGTACGTTTGCGGTTTGCGCCGCGCGGCAGCATGAAGCAGGCGCGCACCTGAGCAGAAGGCCTTGGTCATGGAAGTGATGAAGCTGACTGAGCCCTGGAAGCCGGGCACCTGCACACCAAGGGTGGCGGGCGGGGCTGTTAGCCTGCTTTCAACTTGGCACATCTGAAGAGCTGCGGCCTGCCGCCTTGCCTCCTTGCGGCTGCTGCCACGCAATCCCCTTGCACTTAACCAGGGGCGGGGACAGTCAGCAGGCGCAAGCATGCAGGCACGCAACTGCGAGCCAGCGGCGCGCACCCGGTAGTTTTTGGCCACTTCCCCGCGTGGGTCGGCGCAGCGCTCCAGCGGCCCAAACCGCTCCTGCACCGCGCCCAGCAGCTCCCTGCAGCAGCAAGGGCGAGGAGGCAAGGAGGCAGGCGGCAGTTGTTCAGCTGTGCAATGCTGCTGCGCAGAAGCAGGCGCGCTGCAGCGCGGCTCTGCTGCTGGCTCGTTGCAGGGTTCCACACCCAACTTGCGAGCTGCCCAACCCTCCCACCCAACCTGCCCAGCAAGGCTTTGCAGGACACGCACCGGAACGGCACCATCTTGCTGTCGCTCCACACGTTGCCGTCAAAGGGCATGTACTCAATGAAGCGGACCTGCAGCCGCACATTTCGCACATTGAAAGTGCAAGGTTGTTGGTCACAGCAGGTCAGGTCGCAGCGCATTGCATGTGGCATGTGCGGCAAAGGGCCAACGTGTGGCGCCCCGCTGGCTCTGCATGCGCAGAAAGTGCTCACACCGGGGGGGCTGCCACTGCACCTAGACCCGCCCCTGGTCACAAATCAAGCTCACGTTCAGCGGCATGTTGCGGGTCAGCTCCACAAAGGCGGGCACCTCATCGTCATTCACCCCCCGCATCACCACCACATTGACTTTGACTGCGGGCAGGCGGAGGCAGCATGACGGCCAACTTGACTGTGGGGGGGATGCAGACCCTGAACGTGCGGCTCAAACCAGCCTGCACGCAGCAGGCGGCAGCACCGCAGGCACAGTCTGGACAGTTCGCTTCATTGTCCCGGGCTTCATTGCCCCGGGGTCAAACCCGAGCGGCGCCGGCTTCCAAATGGAGGCCCGCACATGCTTGGGAACCTTTACCAGCACAGTGTGCAGGCACAAAGGGACCACCTACCTGGGTCAAAGCCGAGCTCTGCTGCCTTCCAAATGGAGGCCAGCACGCGCTCGTGGCCCTGCCGCCGCGTCATCGCCACAAAGCGGTCGGGCTGCAGCGTGTCCAGGCTGATGTTGAGCAGGGAGAGGCCTGCAGCGCAGAGGGGGCAGGCTGGACAGCTTGAAGGGAAGTGCAGCTTGACTGGAGCACAGCGCAGACAGGCCTGCATCGCAGAGTGGGCGGGCTGGGCAGCTTGAATGGAAGTGCAGCGCACAGCCGGCCGCAGCTTGCCGGCAGCGCACATGTCGGGCGGCCCCGCTGGCTTCGACACGAAGCCAGCATCATGTGAACATCAGCTGTACATCCCCACCTGCATCCTTCAGCGCTTCAAGTTTGCGCCCTAGAGTCAGCCCGTTGCTGGTGAGCCCCACAGCCTTCACGCCGGGCAGGCTGCTGAGGCGGCTGGTCAACTCCACAAGGTCTGCAAGTTTTGATCGCCGTAGGGGCAGAGAGGGGCATCTCATGTTGCACTAGTGAGCGGGGCATCCTTGGCGGCGCTGCGCCTCGCATGTCTCGCAAACTGGGGTGGCCTTGCAAGCGCGGTTTGCAATCTGCCTGTGCACACCTGACCGCAGCGTGGGCTCTCCCCCTGTGAGGCGGATCTTGTCCACGCCAGCATCCACAAAGAGCCGCGCCTGCAAAGCAGAGTGGGAGGGGCGGAGGGGATGGGGCAGTCACTCGCAAAGCAAATCAAGTATGGGGGGTAGGCTGGGAGGTACAGCTGGTGTGTGTGTGTGTGCATAATTGTACATTGGTCGCTTAGGGGGGGGGTCCGCACCGGGGGGTGCCCCCGCCACCGCCAAATACCAGCAGCTTTGGAACCCCAAGCATGTCAGCGTTGAAGGGGAAGGGTGTATCAGCAAACCTGATACAGAGGCAAGGGCAGGCCAGCCAGCGGATCGCGCACCGCTGCCGCCTGCCCCACACCCTGCATGCCGCGCCCCAGCGACGCGCGCGTTTGTTTTGCGCTCTGCAAGCAGCCCGTGAGCATGTTGCGAGCATGTTGCGCGCTGCCCTCGCTCGGCCGAGGCCCGACAGGCCGAGGCTCCAGCACCCCGGCCGCCGAAGCAGTGCGCCCTGGGTGCTGGGAAGGAAGGCGGTGGCGCGACGGAGGCGAGCGCGACAAAGACGGCGTGTCTGGCGGCGCCCGCCCGCCCGCCGCCCTTGCCGGAGGCGGCG
>RRZL01000082.1:2613500-2627433 GCA_006782975.1 Chlorella sp. Dachan | reverse complement strand
CTGGGGGGGGTAGGCTGGGAGGTACAGCTATGGGGGGTAGGCTGGAAGGTCAGCTCGGAGGTAGTGTATGCGCGTGTAGCACCCATCCAAGGTGAGATGGCAGCCAGCGGCAGGTCTGTCGCCAGGGTTGCCCCAGTTTGCAACAAACAAAACCCGGCAGCAATGCTGTTGCTGCCGTGCAGGCGCAGTACCTCATCGGCGCCCAGCAACTGTTGCATGGGCATCAGCTTTAGCCCATTCTGACTTGAGCCAGCACTAACCGAGCGGACATGCGCATGCACATTGCCCCACTTCCACCGTTGAGGCTCACCAGGCGCAGCACCTCGTCGGTGCTCAGCAGCTGCTCCCCGGGTGTCAGGTCCACACCCTCCTCGGGCATGCAGTACAGGCAGCGCAGGTTGCACCGCTCTGTCAGGCTGATGCGCAGGTACGTGTGGCGCCGCCTGCGGGGAGGAGAGGAAGCATGCAGCTGATTCGGTTAGTACAAGTGCCAAGTGGGCGGCGGCTGCGGCGCATTGGTGGCCTGCAGGGACCTGTGGCGCTGCTCTGCGGGAACCAGCAGGAATCAGGCGGCCAGCTGGATCAAAGGTGCTGTGTCAGGCGACACGAAGCGCAGCTGATGAATCCCAGAAGACATTTGGCTTGAACGCCGCAAGCACCGTGCAACCGCGTGCCAACGGTAGCCAACATCCCAGGACAGCGGGCAGGGCAGCAATCCCTCTCACCCAAATGTGTCGGTCAACACTTGGGCACCGTCAAGCTGCAGCTGGCTGGCCCGAGCAGCCTCCACCACTTGCCGCCAGTCCAAAGTGCCGCTGCCGCTGCCGCTGCCTGGCTCTTCGGCTGGCGCCGGCAGGGCGCTGCTTGCAAAGCCGCCGGGCGTGAGTCTGCTACAGCCGCCCCCACCAGAGCGCCGCAGCTGCGCTGCTGCTTCATCTGCACTGGGCCAGGCTGGCCGCCGCGTGGGCTGCGGGCCGCCACTGCTGCTGCTGCTGCTGGTGCTGGTGCTGGTGCTGCTGCTGCTGCTGCGAGGCGCGCCGCCGCCCTCCCGCATCTCACGCAGCCGGCGCCGGTGGTCGCTCTGGTGGGTGCTGTCGCTGCCTTGCTCGTCCTCGCTGGCGTACGCGGGCTGTGGCAGGGCCGACTGCCACCGTTGCTGCTGCCATTGGGACGGCTGCTGCACATCCTGGGGGCAGAGGGCTGTGGGAGACGGGGCGCCGCTGGCGGCAGCTGCCGCCGCTGCCGCTGGCACACCACTGGTGCTGGGAGCTGCCGCGCACGGCGCTGCCAGTCGGGACAACAAGTTCAGGCCTCGCCTCATTGCGGCAGCGGGCGGTGGGGCGACAGGAAGGCCGCTGGGGCCGGTGGTGGAGGTGGGCCGAGGGCTTTGTGCGCGGTTTGCAGCCTGACTGCTATTTAAGCTTCACACAATGCACAGCGGCTCATCCAAGCCCTGGGACACGGCCCAGCCGACCCACGCTCAGGCGCCTCTGAGCACGAGCAAGGGCCACTTCCTCTGGACGGCCCAAGCGGTGGTTTGAGGCGTCGAAGTAGCGTTTGCAAATCCTGATCGGCCCAGACCTGCTCCTCGAACCCATCCATGCCCCCGCTGCCACCCGCTGGCGAGCGCCGTCCGCAGAACCGAAGGTTTGGACGCCAGCAGCTGGCTGCCTGCTGTCCGCCCCGTCTGCACTGCATCATGACACCATATGTTTTCAGGAAGTGGATTGTGTGAAGCGAACTGCGCAATCAGGAGGCATCGCCGCCTCCATGAACGCACATGAACTGCAGCGCTCGTGTGGGCAGCTCCCCATTCGGCTTCTGAGGCGCCTGCCTGCACCTCCCATGCTCTGATCTGCACTTCGGCACTGCTTAGATCGCAGCAGACCTAAGGCGAGAGCAGCTCTGCAGCTTTGCACGAGTTCGTCTGATAGTGACGAGCTCGTCAAGCTCGACTTTGAGGGTGAGGTGATGGCGGCAGCGCAGCGGGGGGAGCAGCTGGACTTGCCCAGCCTGGCAGGCAGCGGCAGCCTGATGCCACCGCTGCTGTATGCAGATGACATGGCCTTGCTGGCCACGTCAGCGGCGGGGTTGCAGCGGCAGCTGGACCTGCTGCAAGCATACTGCCGGCGGTGGGGGCTGACGGTTAACACCGTCAAAACCAAGGTGCAGCTGCTGAGCGGCGAGCGCACACAGCAGGCGGCCCTGCTTGCAGCCGAACGGGCGCAGCTGCAGTTTGACGGTCAGCTACTGGAGGCGGTCAGCGCCTTCAAGTACCTGGGCATCACATTCAGCTCAGCCACCTGCCTTGCGGGCGCTGCTGCGCCAGCCCGTGCCAAGGCAGCCGGTGCAGCCCTGCACAACTGCCGCGCCCGGTGCACAGCGCTGGGCATTGAGGCAGCATCGGCGCAGCTGCAGCTGTTCAGCTCGCTCGTAGACTCAGTGCTGTCTTACGGCGCGGAGGTTTGGGGGCCACAGCTGGCGGCCAGGGCAGCCGGCGGCGACGGCCACACTGGCTGCGCAGCAGAGCGGCTCCACCTCAGCTTCTTGCGCCACATGCTGGGCGTGCGGCAGGGCACTCCCAATGCGGTGATGCTGGCGGAAACTGGTGAGCGGCCGCTGTGGCCGCTGTGGCCGCTGTGGGCGCGTTGGCTGCTGCGGGCAGCGCGGCTGTGGAACAGGGCGCTGGCAGCTCCACCCGACAGCCTGCTGCGGCAGGCGGTGCTGGCCAGCACAGTGTTGGCAGCAGAGCCTGGCAGCAGGAGCCCGGCAAGGCAGCCCTGGGCGCAGCAGCTGGCGGCAGCGCTGGCGGCAGTTGGGGTACAGCTGCACCTGTCGAACCCGCAGCCTGTCAGCCGGGCGGCTGTGAGGGCAGGGTGCCAGCAGCGCCAGCTTGAGCAGCTCATGGCCGCTGCCGAGCGCAGCGGCGCCACCAAGGTGCAGCACTATGTGCTGGGCAACAGGGGCGGCGCCATCGACGCCGCCAACCTCAGCATGCCAGCGGCATACCTGTCGAGCGTGCGGGAGCGCAGCCGGCGGCGGGCGCTAGCGCAGTGGCGCACCGGCTCCTTCTGGGGACTGGAGGAAACTGGGCGGTGGCAGCAATTGCCCCGGGAGCAGCGTGTCTGCCCCCACTGCCAAGGCGACATTGAAACCGTACATCACATGATTTTTTATTGCCCCCTGTACGATGCCATTCGCCTGCGCTTCCCCGACCTGTTCAACTGCCCCGCCACCTTGCATGCCTTCCTTGAGCAACCTGCCAAGCGACTCGCGCCGTTCGCCGCAGCGTGCCGCCGATGCTGGCTGGAAGCCTCCCCAACAGCCCCTTAAACTTTTGTACAGACACCCACCCCCTCTGTGTATATCCGATGCACCTCCCCCTTTTTTTCCATCACTGCTTTTCCCTCAGCCCCAGGCTGCCTCCTGGGGGTCTGTATCGCAAGTTTCGTTGCGGACACGCAGACTTTAAACCCGAAAAGTGAAACAGTGAAGGCGCTTGTGTCGGGTCAAATCCTCCAAGGCTGGCGGCCACCGCCGCAAGCACTATACACACGCAGCCGAGACAGCGGCATTGCAGGTGAAGGGCCCTTACATGCGGGTGACTCAAAAGCCGCGTGTGCAAAGAGGCGGGCAAAAGCCGGGGTGTTGAATGACAACGCGCTAATGTCGGGAACAGTTGGAGCGCAAATGCAGGGCGAGGACATTGCTGAATGAACCGGTGTGCAAAAGCGCGCTGTACTGTTATTGCAGTGGGCTAACGAGAAAAGAACGGACAGTGTACCTGGCTGCTGCTGCTGCTGCTGCTGCTGCTGCGCGTCGCCCCTGCCGCCGCTCCGCCTCCCGCAGAGCGAGGCGGGGCAGCAGAGGTTAGAGGCAGAAGCGCAGGATGAGCCACAGGTCCGCCATCGCCACAGACACCTGCACACAGGCATGGTGGGTCGAACATGGCTCAACACGCAACTGGGCACCAGATGCAGGTGGGTCGGCTGGAGGTCCAAAAGGTGGCGAAGAGGGCCGCAGGTTGGAAGGTACGCAAGCGCAATGGCGTGCGGGCGCTGGTCCGCCATGCACACGCGGCGGCATCGTGGCGTGCCGAGTGTTCGACTGCAGAACCATACTCCCCTGCTGCGGCCCCGGCACCCCAGCCGACTCACAATGGTGACTGGGATGCCGCCCTTCAGCCAGTACATGAAGCTGATTTTCTCCCCCGCCCGCTCCGCCAGCGTGGCGGTCACAATGTTGGCCGAGGCGCCGATGAGGGTGCCGTTGCCGCCGAAGCAGGCGCCAAAGTTGAGAGACCAGGCCAGGATCTGTGTGGCAAGAGGGAGAGTGAGTGCGGGAGCGGCTGGTTAGCTGGCAAGGGCCAGGAGGGCGGTGGTGGCGGCGGGGAGTGCAAGTGCTGCCCCGGTGGTCGCGCATGCAAGCATGCCTCGGCTTACCTTGAGATCAAGACCCAGGCCAGCGCTGGCGAGGTACTCGATAACGGGCACTGCAAGGAGGAAGGGGAGGGCAGGCATGGCGGGAGTTCAAACTTGCGGTTTATGTTGTTCGTGGGCTTCAGCACGGCCGCCGTAAGTGGCATCGCAAGACGGCGCGCAGCGGCAAGACCGAGGCTGGCACAACCGCTGCTCCCCTGCATGCTGTGCACAGCCTGCTAGGCTGGAGCCCTCCAGGAATGCAGTGACAGCTCTAGCTGGGTATGGGCTGCCAGTGGAAAGGTGGGAGGGGAGGTGTCCCCCGGTCTCCGTCTTCTTGTGCAGCGCCGCGCCGCCGCTCGCCGCCTCTCGCCGCCGCTCCCCAGCCCTCCACAACCCTTTCGCAAAAAAAGGCAAGTAAAACTGGCACTCGCCCATTGTGATTGTGTAGGGGATGTTGTCCAAAAGCATGGAAACGAAGGCCGAAACCCACAGCAGGATCTGCAAAAATGGCGCAGCAGGGACACACGGCTGCATCAGGTCAGCAAACTGCACCCGAGCAGCCTTCAGCGCCACTGCTGGCCCCAGTGTGCTGCGGCAGTCGATGCAGACATTGGGATGCACTGCTTAGGGGCACCATCTAACAGAGCTGCGAAGCGGCTCGGCTGCAGCAGCAGCGCCCAGCCCCAGCCCTCGCCTGGATGGCCACAATGGTGCGGCTGCCCTCGGGCACCGCGCGGATGGCGTCCTCCAGCCACCCCGCAATCATGCCAATCATGCCGATCTCTGCCAAGGCAAGGGGAACGAGAAACTCAACATGCAGGACTCAGCACGCAGCGCGAGAGTTGAGTTGAGGGGGCAGGGTGTGCGCAGCGCATGGCACCGCCGCCACGTCAGCCAGACCCCACCACGCCGCAACTCAAAGCGTCCCCGCAGCTTGCCTGCCGAGGCCTCGATCATCGCAAACATGGATGCGAAGAAGAGAAGCATATCCCATTCCACCGTCTGTTGCAGGTGGGCAGCACAGGTTAGGGGGCGGAGGTCAGCAGTGTGCCCTGCCGGGGCTGAGCGGCGTGCTGCAATGACGTGCACAGGCACATGGGCCAGCACTGGGAACGGCATGGCTGAGAGTGCAGTTAGACTCAGTGCAGCCCAGCATGGCACAGCGAGTGCAGCGTTGCCCAGCAGAGCACGGCGCAGCGAGGCAGCTGCACTCACGTGCACCACTCGCTCCACTTCCATCGGCTTGTCCACCACACAGCTGCAGAACATGGGCGGGAGGGCATGGTCAGGCAGCATCTTCATCTGCAGCCAAGGTGCAGCCTGTGGTGCACCAGCCACGCTCCTGCAGGCTTGAAACCCGCCAGCCCTGCCGTCTCTCAGCGGCGCTCACAGCACAATGGCGCCCAGGATGGCAAACCAGGCGGGGTCCACGTGGTGCACGGGGTGCAGCAGGAAGCCGATGAGGACCACACCCGTCACGTAGGCTGCGGGTGTGGGGAGCAGGGGGTGCAAGGGGGCTCTGTTGAGTCACATCGGCGTACCATGGCGCGGGGAGGCTGGGGGACAGCAGCGCAGCCTGAGCAGGCAGGGCAAGGTGGCTGGAACCGCCCAGCCTGCAAGCAGCCTGCAGCCTGCATGCAGGCTCCTGCCTGCCGCGGAAAGGCGATCGTCCATGCTACCCCTGTGCGCCTACTCACAGCACTTGGCAAACAGGGGCCAGTCGGTGATGCGGAACGCCTTCACCTCCTCCACGATGGCGGCGTAGTTTTCAATCGACCTGCATTCCATGCCACAACCACGATGGGAAGGCAGGTCAACGGGATGGCAGGATTTTCTCGGTGGGCTAGAGAGGCCGAACCAAAGAAGTGGCACAGTTGGGCGGGCCGCACGCATGCCAAGGGTGCAGGCACGGAGGGGTCCTCACCCGCGCAGCGCGCGGCGGAACTGCCACAGCAGCAGGGGGATGCACACCACAGCCGCCATGATGACACCAGGGGCCATGTTCACAATGAAGTCCATGAAGCCTGAAAACAAGAGGTCGGGAAGGCAGCATGGCAGTACGTGTTTCAAGCCAGCTGGCAGCCGTGCACTGGGTGCCACATGTTCACAATGAAGTCCATGAAACCTGGGAAAACAGGTCGGGAAGGCAGCATGGTGGCGTGAGCATTTCAAGACGACTGCAGCTGTGTGCACCGGGGGCCAGATGTTTGCAACGAACTCCGTGGAGCCTGCAGGCACACTTGAGCGATGCAAGCACGAGCGCGTTCGTGCAGTCTCCCCTGGTGCTGCGCCCCTGCAACCCACCCAGGTAGTTGGACAGGGCGGTGCCGATGATGAGGGCAGGCGGGTCGCCGACCATGGTGGCTGCGCCGCCAATGTTGGACATGAGCGCCTGCAGGGGTGTTTGTGTTGGCGTGCACAGCTGAGTGGCGGCGCTCCGCTGAGCAGAGCGACCGGCAGCGGGCACAGGTCGAGGCAAAGGCGTCCGCAGCGCAGCGCGCCGCCACCTCCGCCTGACATCATGACCGCGTGGCGTGCCCACCTGGGCCAGCATGAGGGGCACCGGGTCCTTGTTCATCTGACGCATGATGGAGATTGTGACTGCGCAGGGAGGAGGGGCAGCAGATGCTAGATGGGTTGCAGGTGGGCCGTTTGCGGCGCATCCAGCATCTGCCCTGCAGCGGCGCCTGTATGCTCTGCCCTGTGGTCACCGCCTGCGCAGGCACCCGGGGGTGCAGCGCCCACTGAGTTGCACAGCAGGCACGAGTGGGTGCCATGAGGCCATGCCCCAGATGTGCAGCCGTGCGCGTGCTCACCAGGGCAAATCAGGAGCATTGTGGTGACGTTGTCCAGCCAGGCCGAGAGGAAGGCGGTGGCAACCCTTCACATGGCAAGCGGGCCAGGCGGGGCATGCAGGTCACCGCGGGTACAAGGGGTCCCGGGGGGGCAGCAACTGGACACTGCTGGGCTGGATCTGTGTACGCAGTGCTGCGCCATGGCACTGCCTGCTGAGTTGAACGCATGCAAACCAGCGGCTCGACACGCAAGCACAGCAGTGTGCCTTGCGGCAGGCTCACATGAGCAGCGTGGAGAGGAGGCCCATGCGGCCGCGGCAGCCCTTGACCGCCCACGCCGCCATGAGCTCAAACAGGCCCTGCGGGTAGGGGGCAGCCCATGACCACACCAACGGTGGGTTTGCCATGCAGCGCTGGGTTGCGACAAGATGCACACAAGCCTGCCATGGTTTGGCTGCCCGGGGTTGGGCTGGCTTTGCCCAGACTGGCACTGGCACCGGCCCAGACTGGCACTGGCTCTTCCTCTCAAGAGCGGCATGAGGCATCGGCGTTTGCTGGGCGAGCTGCATCTCACCGTGTCCTTGAGGCGGCCCACGATGATCATCATGCCAAACAGCAGGCCCAGGGTGCTCTCGTCCAGCCACTCCACCACCAGGGCCAGCGAGGGCACCATGTTCATCCACAGCAGCAGACCCATCTGCATATATATGGAGGGAGGCGAGCCAAGGGTTGGGCGCAGATGCTGCAAGCGACGCGCTTCGGAGGGGCAGCAGGGCAGTTGGACCAAGGCATGTGCAGCAGGGACAACCACGCGTCATTCCCAGTACATGCTGAGCATGTGCTGAGCTCACCATGCAGCCGGCGCCGATCATGGCCGCCCACCTGCAACAGGGCAGCATGCGAGACCAGAGTGAGCTCGAGTTCCAGTCAGGCCTTGCATCCACCCTACATCATGCCGCAGGGCAGGAGGCAGAGCGCTGCCACCAACAAAGCCGTTCTGAAGCTCACATGCGGTGGATGCGCTCGCTGGCAATGGCCACCAGCACCAGCAGCAGGATGGTCAGGGCGATCCCTGCAGGAGAGAACAGGCGACACATGGCGGTTGCAACACACGTGCCAAGGAGTGTTGGCATGCACATGGGTGCTTCGCAAACTGCTGCATGGAAGCCGCGACCCAGCTCTCGCAGCGAGCCGCACTCTGGCAGGTGCCAGCCCCAAAGCAGGCGGCTCCAGCTGGCACTCACAGTTCTTTGCAGGTCCCAGCCCGCCCAGATCAGAGGCCTCAACTTGGAACACAATCTGATGGTACAGGGAGGCAGGAGGGAGGCAGGAGACCCGTCAAACAGAGGCGTGGGGAGGCCCTCCTGGCTGAGGCAGCGTGCTTAGCAAGCCCAGCGGCCACGCCAGCCAGCCAGCCAGCCGACAAATGCACGCCAGTCCCGCAGCAGCGGCAGCACAACCAGCACCGGCGTGCCTGGGTCAGCATGGTTGACTCAAAGGCCAGGTACAGCGGCTTGCCCGCCACATACGCCTCGGTCAGGTCCCCCGAGCGGAAAGCCATGGAGCACTTGACAGCTGCGCCGTCCTTCAGCGTGCAGAACTGTGGCTCGGACACAGGAAAGAACGCGGCCGCTTCGGTGGCCTCGCTCTTCAGCGCGCCCAGCAGCGGGGCCGCCAGGCTGCCGTTGCCGTTGGAGGCCTCGAGCAGGGCCTGGCCCTCGGCGGTGGAGCCAGCAACGGAGGTCAGGTCGGGCGGGGCTGTGAAGTTGCGCTGGACCACGGTGACCTGCGGGGAGGGGAGAGGAGGGCAAGTCGGATTCCCTGGTGAGCTGCCAAGTTGGTTGCTGCTGCGGGACAGCAGATGCTTGTGGAGCGGTGGGCAGGTGTGCTGTTGCGAGCCCAGGACAGGGTTCATGCACAGCCAAGCCGGCCCGCATGCAGGCGCCTGGCTGCTCAAGACGCAGCGCAGGGGCCAAGCCAACAGCCAGATGATTTAGCAAGATGGTGCAAACCCACCTTAAGCTGCGGCAGCTCCTGCTCGCCGCCGGTGTTTGCCGGCTCTTCCACAGGTGGCGCGGCCAGCAGGCGGCGGTGGCCCCTGGCATGCCGCCGCGCCAGCGTGAACTTGGGCTTGCTGAGCAGCGTCTTCACCCGCCGCACCAGCTCCCCCTGCGCCTCTTCCGCAACGAGACTCGGCGTGCCCAGGGGCAGGTCGCCGGCACCCGCGTCCCGCAGGCTGACTGCCTCGCCCACCCAGGCCGCCAGGCGGCGGCGGGCGCCGCTGCCGCCGGCCTCGCTGTCGCTGCTGTTGGCAGCCACTTCTGGAGGGAAGTAGGGCCCGATGAGCAGGTTCATGAACAGGTAGTCACTGCAGGGGTGAGTGCCGGCGAGAGGGATGGGGGTGAGGGTGCCCGGTCTGGGAGCGCAGCTGGGCTGGTCCCAGGGGTCGGCGGCCTGCCCCAACTAGGAAGGCAGGGCACAAGGTCGCAGCATTGCAGCCGCCTGCCCTGCGCAGCAAGCCGCCAGCTGCACAGCAGCTTCATGTTCCAGCAGGCCCTGCATCTCATTCCATCACCCCCAGTTCCTCTCACATCGACTCGCTCTCCACGGGCATGACGTAGGGCAGCACCCCGTTGGTGGCATGCACGCGCGCCAGCGGCTCTGGCACGTGGATGCGCCCCTTGCCGGCGATGATGATGCCAACAATGCCACCCATGATGGCCAGCACCCACAGGTTGACGGCCATGGCCTGTGGGAAAGGGCGCAGGCTAGGAATCAGATCTGCATGGCGCGGAAGCAGCTGCTTGATGATCTGCCGTCCAGGGGGTTGACCGGTCAAAGCAGCGGTCCGGCATGCCGAGCAATACCTTGAGGGGGCGTGCCGGCTTGCGCTCGGGGGGCGGGGCAAGCTTGTGGTGCTCGATGCGCTCGGCTTGCTGCAGCAGGGGGAGGCAAATGGGGCGCATCGAGTGAACCTGGCAAGTCTCCAACGTGTGGAGGGTGGCCCCCCACGGAGCCGGCGCCGCTTGGGGCGGTAGCTGCGGCGCGGGCGGCAGCTGGGTGGTAGAGTGCAGCGCAGCTTCCCGTGCCTGTTCGATTAGTTCCACCGACTGCCTCGTCAGGCGCGCCACGTGAGAAGGCAAAGGTTCTCTTGTGGGGTGCTCTTCTTGCTCGCTGAGAGAGCCGGTCGAGTGCCCTCCCGCCGCACCCAGCTCATCGGACTGGTGTGACCACTTTGGAGAGCTACCGCGTGCGCTTCCCGACGGGCTGGCGCCGCGCGGTGCGCCGGCCGCCCGGCCCTGCACCGGCCCGGGGCCTGGCATAGTGTACGATTGGCCTATGCAGTCTTAATGCATGCGGGCGCTCCGGTGCTCCAAGGCAGGCCGCCGCTGCCGCATGCCGCCAGCATCAGCGTGATGCTCTCTCCGCTGGCGTGTTATGCCTGCACGGGAGGTTCCGTCAGGCCGCAGGCCCCATGTGCGGCATTCGTCAGACCAGCATCTGGCTGTCAATCTTCAGGGCTGGTAACGCGCTGCCAGGCGCTCAAAAGCATGCCATGAAACGCCGGCGGCAACAGCCTGGTGGTCCCCCTTCCAAACCCTCACGTCATGGTCTGTGAGCGAGCAGTTTACATGAAAATCAACCGCACCACAGCAGGCCAGCCGCCACAATTATGCAGCACCTCAGCCGCAGCTCAAGCAGCCGCCTTGCCAGCTGCAGCCGAGCTGCCGCCCAGCGCTTCCCCAAGCTCTGCAGCTTCGTCTGCCGGCAGCCAGGCGTAAAGCAGCATGCCGTCACCCGCCGCGGGCGGCGCCGGCTGGCTGTGCACCACCGGGATCAGCAGGCGGCCAAAGGTGCAGACCACGCCCACCGACATCTGGCCCTCGAAACACGCGTCCGCCTCATAATCCAGAGACAGCTGCATGGTATTGCAATCAGAAGCCGGGGAGGACGGAGGATGAGTGCCCGGCCGGTAGGGGTGTGAGAATGGCGTGGAATGATGTCGCCTGCTGTTCAGTACTGCCGCTGCCGGGGCAAGCCACGCTATGCCCATCCATGCAACACACCCCGCTCAGCATGCTGCAATGCAAGGCATGCTGCTACACCTGGCTGGCCATGACGAGGCGTGCACCCCGCAGCCAGGCCTCCCAGCAGCCCTCACGCCATGCAAACATGCACCCATTCACCCCCCACCCCAACCGTTCCTCACCTGGCTGGCCATAACAAGCGTGCGCCGCCCCACAACCAGGTCCTCCAGCATTGACAACACCGGCAGGATGATCAGGGAGGAGGGGCGGGCGGTGCCGGCTGCCTCCCCAGCCGCCACCAGAGCCATGTCGACCGCAAACTGGGCGGCGTCCCTGGGAGGCATGTGGGAACGTGAACCGGCCCGTGGCTTGTCGGCAACCACACAAGCGAGCGGGAAGTGCCCCGCGGGAACGGACATTGCGCAAGTGCGCTAATGCAGCCCCAATCATCCACTCACATACTGTCACACACCTGGACACCGTGCGGCGCAGCTCCAGCGCCACTTGGCCGAGGGGCAGTGCAGGCGCATCCATGGGCGGCGTGTAGGCGCTGGTGGCCAGGTTGCCGTACAGCCAGCGAGGGATGGTACCATCTGGGTGGCAGGCCGCCAGGGCAGCAGCCGGCAGCCGGCGCCGCATGTCCAGGCCCTGGCAGTAAACGGGCAGGTCGGCGTGTGGGTAGCAGAACAAACGCAGCAGGAAGGCATGGGAAGCGCAAGCGCAAGTGTACCAGGCAGCCGGCGACGCATGCCCAAGCCGTGGCACGGGGAGGCGGCAGGTGGCGGCGGGTCTACGCAAGGGCCAGGCGAGAGGGGCGGCAGCAGGGAAGCGCCAGGAGAAGCAAGCATGGGAGCGGGCGTGCGGTTGGCACCCACCTGGTTGAATGCCACCACAGCGCCCCTGCGGCAGGGCAGCGCCGCCACCGTGCGCCACAGCCATGCCATCAGGGCGTCATGCGTGGACACCCACTCCTGCCCAGCCTGCTCCCTTGCTGCTGCTGCTGCTGCTGCCGTCGCCGCCGCTGCCGCCGAGCCAGTGCTGCCCTGAGCAGCACCCTGGCTGTGGTCTGCTGCTGCCGCCGCCGCAATGTCGGCCGCCGCCTGCTCCTTGAGTTGTGCCAGCCTGGCGGCTGGCACATGCAGCACCAGGCCTTGCAGCGGCGGCGCAGTCGCTAAACCCGCCATCTGCTCGCCCAGCTTTGGTGGGAATAGCAGGTAGTTGTGCACACAGGCCCCAGCTGGCGGCGGCTGTGCTGCTAGCGCCGCCACCAGTGGAGCGGCAGGCGCAGGCACATCGGCAGGCGTCAGCAGCTGCCGGTTGTAAGCTCGCGCCAGCTGGTGCAGTAGGGCTTGCAACGTGCCAAAGTCGCCCACCATGTGTGACACCCGAAGGCCCAGCACACAGGCGCTGCCACTGCCGCTGCCGCTGCCGCCGCTGCCGCCTCCCAGCGCAATCAGCGCTATGTGCACCAGCGGCACAGCCGCTGCGTCTGTGCCGTCTGCCGGCAGGCCAGGGAGGTGGCCAAACAGCTCCGCTCCGAGGTCCGCCATGGGTGCGATGGGCGGCAGCGGGTGCGGCACCAGGCTCTCCAGAGTGGCAGCAGAGCTGCCCAGGGTCAAAGGGGCGCCCGCTCCAGGCTGACACAGCACCCACTCGCCGTCCTGCAGCACATATTGTGGAGTCGGTTTATGGTGTTGCTAACAGAGAGCTGGGGTGGCTGCAAAGCAGTGTCCTGTGGCCAAACAAGCCATCAATCACCACACCTTGTCCTTGGTTGCCCGGCAAGCCAGCGTGGGCAGCAGAGTTAGGGCTTCAGCTAGCGCAGACTGCAGCCGCGCAGCATCCAGCATGCGCTCAAACACCAGTGCCTGGTGCATGAAGGCGGTGGGTGCTGCAATGCGGTCCACCAGCGACAGGGCTGGCGCCGCGCCGCCGCCGCCGCCGCCGCCACTGCTGCTTGGGTGCACCATCTGCTCGCTCGCCGCGACCCACGGCAGCAACGAGCCCCCTCGCGTCTCCCCGTGCTGCGCCATGCCGTTGGCGAGTGGTGCCGCGGCTGAGCAGGGGGCCAGTTTGGCTGCGGGCCTTCTGCGCGGGCCTCAACACCTGTACAAAGCTGTAGGCCGGCAGCGTGTTTGCAGAGTGTCCCGATTGTGCCACCGGCCACCCTGTTAGTCCCCTCCTGCGCTACGCTGGGTCATCGCCGCCACCTCCCCTCCGCCGCCACTCCCGACCATCTCATAGCATGCTAGCAGCTCTACAGCCAAATTTGGCATGCGCCCTGTGACTGTGGTTCACCACCGTGCGGCAGGCATTTCATGGCATCCACGTCACGCACACGCATCATTTCTCGTTGCCGGTTTAGGGTTGGGACGGCTGTGCACGCCATGGGGTCTCTGCACCGCCGCCGCTACGAGAGGGCCCGTACCTGCAGTGATTGCGGCGAGAGCAGCAACCAATTGGCTGCAAGCATGTGCGCCAAATGAGCCCGCGGGCAACCCAACAGGCTACAAGCTACAAGCTCACCGCTGAGCGCCGGCACCACTCGGTTGGCCAGGGACCGCACGGCCCGCTGTGCCGCCCGGGATGGTTTGGAAGGTGGCAGAGCTGTAGCGCTGGTGCAGGCCGCAGCTCGGCCTGAAGGCTGCAAGAACAGAGACTTTTTTTTTTTTTTTTGGTCTCGAACAGC
>RRZL01000082.1:2589804-2610357 GCA_006782975.1 Chlorella sp. Dachan | reverse complement strand
GGTGGACTTTAGGAAAGCCTATGACTGCATACCCAGGCAGCTGCTGTGGCA
Source organism: Chlorella sp. Dachan (assembly GCA_006782975.1). Taxonomy (NCBI): domain Eukaryota; kingdom Viridiplantae; phylum Chlorophyta; class Trebouxiophyceae; order Chlorellales; family Chlorellaceae; genus Chlorella; species Chlorella sp. Dachan. The sequence goes on along the minus strand of RRZL01000082.1, from coordinate 2,610,306 downwards.
GAAGCTGGCAGCCCGCGGCCTCGGTGGCAGCTGGTTGCGGGGCGTGCAAGCGCTTTATGCCGATGTACCCATGTCGGTGTGCACTGCTGATGGCCCTTCCCCCTGCTTCCAAGCCCGCATTGGCCTCAAGCATGGCTGCCCCCTTAGCCCCACCCTCTTCGGCCTCTACATTGATGACTTTGAGGGTGAGGTGATGGCGGCAGCGCAGCGGGGGGAGCAGCTGGATTTGCCCAGCCTGGCAGGCAGCGGCAGCCTGATGCCACCGCTGCTGTATGCAGATGACATGGCCTTGCTGGCCACGTCAGCGGCGGGGTTGCAGCGGCAGCTGGACCTGCTGCAGGCATACTGCCGGCGGTGGGGGCTGACGGTTAACACCGTCAAAACCAAGGTGCAGCTGCTGAGCGGCGAACGTACACAGCAGGCGGCCCTGCTTGCAGCCGAACGGGCGCAGCTGCAGTTTGACGGTCAGCTACTGGAGGCGGTCAGCGCCTTCAAGTACCTGGGCATCACATTCAGCTCAGCCACCTGCCTTGCGGGCGCTGCTGCGCCAGCCCGTGCCAAGGCAGCCGGTGCAGCCCTGCACAACTGCCGCGCCCGGTGCGCAGCGCTGGGCATTGAGGCAGCATCAGCGCAGCTGCAGCTGTTCAGCTCACTCGTAGACTCAGTGCTGTCTTACGGCGCGGAGGTTTGGGGGCCGCAGCTGGCGGCCAGGGCAGCCGGCGGCGACGGCCACACTGGCTGCACAGCAGAGCGGCTCCACCTCAGCTTCTTGCGCCACATGCTGGGCGTGCGACAGGGCACGCCCAATGCGGTGGTGCTGGCGGAAACTGGTGAGCGGCCGCTGTGGGCGCGTTGGCTGCTGCGGGCAGCGCGGCTGTGGAACAGGGCACTGGCAGCTCCACCCGACAGCCTGCTGCGGCAGGCGGTGCTGGCCAGCACAGTGATGGCAGCAGAGCCTGGCAGCAGGAGCCCGGCAAGGCAGCCCTGGGCGCAGCAGCTGGCGGCAGCGCTGGCGGCAGTAGGGGTACAGCTGGACCTGTCGAACCCGCAGCCCGTCAGCCGGGCGGCTGTGAGGGCAGGGTGCCAGCAGCGCCAGCTTGAGCAGCTCATGGCTGCTGCCGAGCGCAGCGGCGCCACCAAGGTGCAGCACTATGTGCTGGGCACCAGGGGCGGCGCCATCGACGCCGCCAGCCTCAGCGTGCCAGCGGCATACATGTCGAGCGTGCGGGAGCGCAGCCGGCGGCGGGCGCTAGCGCAGTGGCGCACCGGCTCCTTCTGGGGACTGGAGGAAACTGGGCGGTGGCAGCAATTGCCCCGGGAGCAGCGTATCTGCCCCCACTGCCAAGGCGGCATTGAAACCGTACATCACATGATTTTTGATTGCCCCCTGTACGATGCCATTCGCCTGCGCTTCCCCGACCTGTTCAACTGCCCCGCCACCTTGCATGCCTTCCTTGAGCAACCTGCCAAGCGACTCGCGCCGTTCACCGCAGCTTGCCGCCGCTGCTGGCTGGAAGCCTCCCCAACAGCCCCTTAAACTTTTGTACAGACACCCACCCCTCTGTGTATATCCGATGCACCTCCCCCCTTTTTTCCATCACTGCTTTTCCCTCAGCCCCAGGCTGCCTCCTGGGGGTCTGTATCGCAAGTTTCGTTGCGGACACGCAGACTTTAAACCCGAAAAGTGAAAGTGAAGTGAAGTGACAGCACTGGCATTTGCGCTCCAACTGCTCCCGACATTAGCACGTTGTCATTCCAACACCCGGCTTTTGCCCGCCCCTTCAGACACGCGGCTTTTGAGTCACATCCGCATGTAAGGCCCCTTCTTCACCTGCAATGCCGCAGTCGTGTGCTGCGCGTGTTTAGTGAGGAGCAGTGCTTGCGACGGCCGCGGCCGCCACCGCCGCTGCTGAGCTGGCCGGCAGCTGGATGTGAAGAGTTCCACAAACGCCTTGAGCTCGTTGTCATCAGAGGACTTCGTGCAAAGCTGCAGAGCGCCTCACCTTCCTCCCAGCAACAGAGCGAGTGGGTGGACACCAACCCCCAGCCGCTGCACCTCACGTGCGGGCCCCGACTCACTCCAGTGCCACCCAAGCACCAGCAGTGGTGAGCAAGGCGCACAGGAGGAGAGGATCAGTGCTGAGCGTTCGTGAGCGCTGGAGCTCGACTCGGTCGCTTGGGAGTCTGCTCGCCTTCCCCTCGACGCTGCACAACGGGCTAGGAGCACCTGTGTCTGTGCTCGGCTTTGCGCCGCCGCCGCCGCACAAGGCCGGCAACGCCCGCCGAGCGCCTCGCCCGCACCCAGGCTGCTCTGCCGCTGGAGCCCCGCAGGCGCTCCCCCCCGTCGCCATGGCTGACGCGTGGTTTGCGGCCACTTGTGCCCGCCTGGACGAGCTGCACACGCTGTTTGCCGCAGACGCGCAGCTCCCGATGGGGCTCATTCAAGAGGCGGAGCGGACAGTCCGCTCAATGAGTGCGCCATGGGTGGTTAATGACCCGGCACACCGGCATGAACTGCTGCGGTGCGTGCTCGGCTTGAGACTGCGCATGGGATGGTGTGTGGCGGCCGCATGCTTCACAACGCCTGGACATGTGGCCAGTCCTGTGCGGCAACCAGGGTGCAGATGGTCTGCTCGCACACCCCCGCCAGCTCTGCTGCCTCACAACAAGTGGTGCCCTACTGCCGTGGCCACTGCAGGAAGCTGTCCCGCTTGGCAGCAGTGCTTTCGGACGGGCCGCGCATCCTGCGCCTGGTTCGTGCGCCGCAGCCAGAGGCCTCTGGCGCCGGGCAGGCGGTATTTATGGTGTGCACGGCCCTTCAGGCATACTGTGCAGCGGTGCAGGGCTGCGGGGAGCTGGCAGACGCTATCTGGGAGCCCAGCAGCAGCGAGACCCTGCAGCAGCTGCTTGTGTCCATGGCGGCTCTGCTGGTGGGGCCTTGCTTGGATGAATTGGAGGCAGCCAGCCGCGCCATGGATGCCGGCCCTGGAGCGGCGGCAGCGTGCACCGCAGCCGCAAACCTGCAGGATACTCTGTGCGAGATCGCAGGCCTGGTGTTGTTGACACGGTGCGGCAGCGAGGCGATGGCTGCAGCCATTGTGACGCCAAACCCCCGGCGCCTGGCGCACTTTCTTTTCGCTGTCAACAGCCTGCTGATCAGCCCGGGCTTGGGGCAGTTGGCACGTGAGTACACCCTCCTGTGGGTTTGCGGCTGCTGTGCGTGCTCAGCTCGCAGGCAGCTGCACATGCGGCGTGCAGTTCCCGATTGCCTGCCTTAACCAGCTCTTCATGCCCATCTCCTGTGCATGCAGCTGAGCGCTCAAAGCGCGTAATTGTGCAAGCTGCCTGCAGTCTGCCCTATGCGCTGCTGCTGCCGCATGCCTGCAGCGAGTTGCAGCAGCTGGTGGCTGCAGACCTGCCTCTGCAGCGCACGATTGTGCAGCTGGTGCTGACCGTTACCTTGCCGCATGCAGCAGTTGCAGTGGCACAGGCTGAGGCAGGCGAGCGCAGGAGCAGCGGCAGCAGCAGCAGTGTTGACACCAGCGGCGGTGGGATGCCCAGCGTGTGGCCAACCCAGCGGCAGCCGGTTGAGGAGAATCTGTGGTTTGATGTTGGCGCCACCCTGAACCTGCTGGCCTGCCCGTGCCTGGGCGGCGGCCTGCGGGAGGTGTTGCTGCCTCCAAGCAGCGGCAGCGGTGGCAGGCACAGCGGCGATGGCGGCAGCAGCGATTGCAGCCCTGCCCTGTTGCAAGCTATTAAGCTGGCTGCTAGCACTGCGCGGCACCTGCCTGCCACTCGCCCTGTTGGCGTGGATGGCTTTGTGTGGCGGCAGCTGCACGCTGGTGCGCTGGCCGCGCTGGGAGTGCTTTGCGGCCTGCTGCCGCCCACCTCTGCTTCCCAGCAGCAGCAGCCAGAGGCAGCAGTGGATGACCCAGGCAGCCGTCACCAGCAGTCAATGGCTGCGGTTGCGGCGGCCGTGCCAGCGCTTGTGGCTTCGCTGCGGCAAGTGGTAGCATGCCGGGAGGCAGACGCGTCTGCTGGTGGCGCTGCTGCCCTAATGTGTCCTTTGAGCCAGGTGGGTGGGCCGCCCAGCGTGCACTGCCCTGCTGTTTCACACATCTAGCTGCCCCACCTCGCCCCCCGCTCTCTATGTGCAGCTGTGTGGAGCGCTGGAGTGCTGCCTAGTGAGCCTGGAAGGCATGCATCATGTGCAGCTGAGCACCCGAGACCTGCAGAGCTTGCTCACAGATGGCACCACGGCGCTGCGCCTGCTGCCGCTGCTGCTGGTGCAGCCGCAGCAGCAGGAGCTGGGTGCAGCTGAAGGGTCGGCTGAGGGAGCGGCTGCCGCAGCCGCACGCCTGGCGCAGCGCTGCCTGCAGACTGCGCTGCTGGCTGGGACGGCTCTCAATGGTCATGTTGTTATAGAGGTTGCCAGGGGCCTCGATCAGCCTGCTGAGCAGATACCGGAGTTCAATGCAGTGGTATCGATGATCCAACTCATGCATCAGGCTGCGATGCCGCTCCAACCGCAAGTGGATGCGCTGCATGCAGCGGTCTGTCGGCTGCTCGCTTGGCAGCGGTCGGCAGGCGGGCCAGCCGTCCGCGGCTTGGCAGGCGACTCCTGGCATGGCCTATGGTCACTGCTAGAAACTCTCCTCATGAACTCTTTCGCCAAGCCAGGCCCTTGCTACCCAGGCGTCATTAGGCAAGGCAAATGGGTTCACGGTTGTTGCAAGAGTTGCATGCTGCTAAGGGATCAACGGGGCGCTGTGGGTGCCTGCAGTGCCACCCCCTCTGGAGGCCAGTGCTTGAGACTAGGCACCCTCCCAAACGCTGACCATCCCTGCAGCCGCAATAGTGGCACGATCGCCGCACACAACTGCACCCTGCTGGCTGCTGTGTTGGACAACCCTGGTACTGAGCTGCTGCAGCACTGCCTGCGCCATCTGGACAGCGCCCTCATCCAAGGCGCGGACGAGATTTATGGCACTATGGTGGTCCACGTGCTGGAGGCTGCACTGTCGCGACTCAGCGAGGTGAGGCTGGTTGAGCTTGGTTGGACCACACAGCATGTGGGAGGTGCGGCTGCATCGGCTCCCGGGATCACAATGCCTGGCTGTTGCTCTCTCTACCATCTGCAGGGTGGTGCGCCGCTGCCGCCCTCCCTGGCTGTTGAGTTCCTCAGTCTGATGGACTCGTCAGCACTGGTTTGTGCCAGCCTGGCCTGCTCTGGCTGGCTGCCCCGACTGGCTCAAGCCGCCCTGCAGTCGGTGCCGGGGGACAGCAGCAGTGTTGAAGGTAGCGGCAGCGGCGAGCCCAGCGGTGATAGCCCGAGCGAGCTGCTAGGTGCTACCCTCGAGCGGCTGCTTCGCAAGCTTGTGGCAGCTGGCCAGACGTGTGAGGAGGCTCGCGACCACGTGGCCGTGCTGTTGCAGCAGCTGAGCTGTGCTGCATCAGCTCCGGCAGCAGAGCGCCCAGCCCAGCTATGCCAGCTGCTGCAGCTGCCGGCACTACGCAGCCTGGCGGAGGCTGTGGCAGCTGAGCACAGCGCGCCTGCCAAGCAGGAGGAGGTTCAGCTGGAGCTGGCTGAGGAGGCAGCAACCCGCACATCCTGCGGCTACCTGCTGTGTCCCAACCTGGAGGCACCGGAAAAGGTGGGAAGGCACACTGTGGGGTGCTCACGATTGCTAGCGGCAAGGGTGTAGGGCCGGCAACGGGCATCGTCGGTGCGCGCTGAGCACCTGCCTGCCCAGCTGCATCGCTCGCGCCGGCTACACAACCGGCGCCACTTCCCCGCTGCCCTCCACCGCTGGCTGCAGGGCAGGCTGTGCAAGGGCTGCCACACAGTGCGCTACTGCAGTCAGGCGTGCGCTGCTCTGGACTGGCGGGAGTCGGCACCTGGCTGCCCTGGCCACCGCCGCGTGTGCAGGTTGCTGGCTGCGCAGCGTGAAGCTGCCGAGTGAAGAGGTTGTCCTGCCTTTGGCTGCCCTAGCCTGCTGCTTCTGCCCTGCTCCTCGCGCTCTGTTTTCACAGGCTTGTTTGGTTGCACGTGTGCTTTGTTTGTTCGTCCATCAGAAGCATAGCGCATGCGGCGGCTGTATATGTGCAAAGCAAGGCACAAAACTGCAAGGTTGACTTGCCGTGCATAATAAGCAAGCAGTGGGCAGAAGTTCATTGGCAACTCATACGTACGCGCAAACCATAGCGGGGCAAAGCGGGTGAAAAGGGTGCAGTGCTGGGTAGGGCAGAAAGGGAAACGCACTGAGGAGGACTGGACAGAAGGAAAGGTTTGATTGTGGTCGGCGCAGGGCATGCAGGCAAGAGAGACAGACACAAGAAGGCACTAGAAAACTAGACCGTGCTGCACGGCAGCGCAGCGGCGTCCCTCAGGCTTTGGTGCGCATGTTGCGGGTGGCAGCTCGCAGCGCAGATGCACAAGCTCACAAGGCATGGCTGGCTTGTGCCTGGCAGCATCGGCAGCTGCTCCCAGCGCCACCTGTGGAGCCGCTGCGGCACCAATGAGCCCGGAATGCATGCGCAGCGCTGGCTTGCTCAGCAGGTGCCGGTGACTTTGACTGCCGGGGCAGGGAACAGGTCGACTGCATCCATGAATTCCAACCAGGCGATTGTGGTGGGCAGGACCAGCAGGTTGCCCAGAAACACGTTTGCCACTGCGTGTGCGCCGCGGGAGGGTAGGAGGCAGGTGGCGTTCAGGTGGAGCACAGGCGGCGGTCAGGTGACGCACAGGCTGCAGGAACGAGTGTGCTGGACCAGCCATGGCGTGCAGAGATAGGAGGCAGGTGAGGTGGTGCACAGGCTGCAGGACAGAGTTGGCTGGACCACCCATGGCTTGCCAACCAATGCACAACCAATGCCCTTTGGCTGCCAAACTGCCGCACCTGCAATGTCCTCGCCGACATTGTACGTCTTGCTCAGCGCAAAGGCGGCTGCGGGTCAAACATGGAGGGGGTGCGGGATGGGAACAGGCGGATCGGAACCTGCTGTGACGCACAGCTGGCAAGCTGGCAAGCACAGTATGGTGGGGGCGGGAACAGACGGATCGGAGCCTGCTGTGCAAGCAGCTGGCCAACTTGCAATACAAAGCTGCACAGCCCCCGCATCCCAAACTGCCCCACACCTGCTGAGACGGGAAGGGTGGCAACCAACACTGCGGCGCGGGCGGTTGCACCCTCCAGCCCAACCGCAAAGCAGCAGCCAACCATCAGGGCGGGGACCTGCATGGCACATGCCAAGGGGCTTGTCAGAGTCAACGCTTTGATGCGGGCGGAAACGGTGGCAGCAACGGCGGAAGGGTTGCAGAAACGCCAGCCAGGGGGCAGCGGCAGCGGCAGCAGTGCCCCGAGACAGGGCAAGCAGCAGCAGCTGGAAAAATTCCAACCAAGCGGGTCTCACCAGCACGAGTTTGACCAGCATGAACACGGCTGCCTTGATGTAGCCGCAGGCTATGGGCTTGGGGCGCACCATCCACATGCCTGCGGGGGGGACAGCAGTTGGCGCGTCTCGAGTGTGGCTGCCATAAATGCTTCTACTGCTGGTTTGGTGCTGGCAGGAAGCCCACCCCGCCGCCTGGCAACAGGCAGATGCCACCACCTATGCCACGGCATTCCAACACACCCACCCACCTGTGGCAATGAAGCCCCACACCCGCAAACCCGCCTGCTGCAAAGCAGGGCACCCATCCACAACACCCACCTGTCGCAAAGAATGCCACGGGCTCGGTGCAGCGCGCAAAGTACTCGAGCAGGATGTACAGGAAGCCCGCCCCCACGGCGTAGCTGCAGTTGGGCTTGCAGGGCGGGGTGCCTGCGCGGCGTGGAGGCATGGAGTTGTGTGTGTTGGCTGCAGGTGCAGTACCACTCGCAGACAGCATATGATCGACTCGGCCTCCGACTGAGCCCACCCTGCGGCTGAGCCCACCCGCCCTCCGATGCGTCAACCCGTGCGCCACGCACCCGGGTCCAGCCACTTGGTGCCGATTTTGGAGAGGGACAGGATGAGGCCGATGCCCACGCCCCACAGCACGTGGTTCATCACCAGGCGCAGGCCCAGCCGCTTGCCCTACAGGTTGAAGAGCCGAGGGCAGCGCAGCATGTGAGGTGGTGCGAGCAGGTCGCAAGTGCCTCACAAGGCGTGATTCATGACCAGGCACAGCCCAGAAGTTTGTGCTGGGTTGGAGTGCAGGTTTGCAACGTCGCAAGTCTGAGTGCGGGCACGCTGTGTAGCCTCCCTGCAGCCAACGTGCAAACCGCTCCCCTTCTCGCCTGGCGCTTAGTCATGCGGAAGTGCAGGCAGCCGATCAGGTTGTCACCCATGCGTCTCAGGCTGCGGGCCAGAGAAAACAAGGGCAGCAGGTGCACAGTCAGCACTGCGGCACCATGCCAGCTGCAACGGGACTGCCGTGTGGGCGCTGGGCCACTCCATGCTTTTCAGGCTCCCCCTCCCCTCCCTCGCTGCCGTCAACCAAAACCCAACTGTGCCCGCCCGCCCCCTGCTCGCCTGCTCTTGCTGTGCGCCATCTTGTCTGGTGGCGGCAGGGCAGTTGCATCGGCAGCGGAGAGCACGTTGCGCTCAGAGCGGCCAGCGGGCGGCTGGGGGCTCACATCAGCGGGGCCCACCACCTGAAGGGGAGCAAGGAATGGACAGGCACACTACCAGCACGTGTTCAGACACAGATGCAGCATTGCGGCACGCGCTGCCTGAGCTTGGCTGGGGCTGACTCCTGCGTCGTGTGCAACCTGCCAACCCCCCTACACATGTGCTGCTGCTCACTGGCAGGCCGTCCACGGTCGGGAGCCCTTGCATGGTCCTCCCACTTTGCAGTCCCTTCGACCAACATGCCAAACCCACCGCTGCCCACCTGCTGGCCCTCGGCGGATGAAGGTCGAGAGCCCTTGCCCTCCACCTCCTCATGCTTGTGCTCCTGAGAGCCATCAGTCAGCAGCGGCGCGCTGCCGCCGTTGGTGGCGGGGTTGGGCTGGGTCTCGGGAAGGCTGCCGTGCAGCACCTCCTGGCGCCACACGTGCACCTGTGCGGGTTGGCAGGAGGGTACAGCATCCAGGGGAGGTTCAGTGTGAGACCAGCACCGTCGGCAGCTCCCCCTATCCTGCATCAACATAACATGCAAAGCATGCCAGCCACCTCAAGCAGGATGAGCATCAGGGGCAGCTGGAGGATGCCTCAGGAAGTGCGGCCCTGGCTTCTGAGCGATGCAAACAAACAAATGCCACCTGTCCTCGACCGGTCCTTGCCCACCTCGAACAGGATGAGCATGAGGGGCAGCTGGAAGATGAAGGAAGAGATGCCGGCCACCACTCCCAGGTTGGCATACTTGGGGCCTAGCAGCGCCTTGAGCAGCGGCACACCCAGGATGACTGGCTCGGGGGCAGGGAGGGAGACAGGTACGTTGCAACACTTGGGTTGGCGGCAGCAGCGGCGGCGGCGGCGGCAGCACAGCAGCAGCAGCAGCGGCGGCTGTAGCAGAAGTGGCGGCGACAACAGCAGCAGTGGCAGCAGCAGCGGCAGCGGCGGCAGGGGCATGGCGTCCCCGCAGCCCTCAAAGGCAGCCGCCTTTCCAATCTTACCCGTGGAGATCCAAGTGGTGGACAGCCAGTTGGCGGTGACCTCGCCCAGAGAGCCGCGCTGGACGCCGCCCACCACGACAGAGCAGGCGATCAGCATGATGGCACGCATCATCTGCGTGGGAACAGGGTGGAATGTAGATGAACTTAGGTTTGAGTGGAGATGATGGGTTGGAAGCTGCTGCAATATAGTACGATGCAGGCAATCAGCATGATGGCGCGCATCATCTGCACTGGATTCAGGTTGGCGCACTTGGAGATGGATGGGCTGGCAGCTGCTACGAAGTATCACGATACAGGCGATCAGCACGACGGGGCGTAGGCGTGACATGCTCAGCGCAACGCCCTTCCCGCCTCGCATTTAGTGCGCTGGTGAGAGGGAGCTCACCAGGAATGCGCCCACAAAGCGCCAGACATCGGGGTCGTAGATGTCGGTTTTGACGCCGAGGCCCAGGATGCTGCGGGCAGGGTTGGGCATGTACTCAGTTGCAGGTGTGTTGAGTTGGGGGTGTGCTGAGCAAACTGGGCTCCAATCGCAGCAGAGCTTGCGCAGCGAGCGCAGCAGAGGAAGCGGCGGCGACGGCGGCGTTGTCGCAGCGGCGGCGGCAGCAGCGGCGGCAACACCAGCCGGATCAAATGCCACAGGAGCAGCCCCCTGCAGAGCAGAATGTGCAGAACACACGCCCTGCACTCACACGCTCATGGGCAGGGTGAAGCGGAAGAGAAAGACGTTCAACACGCGCATGTCCTCCTGCGGAGCAGAGGCAAGGATCGGCAACCAGTGTATCCCATGCGATGCTCTCTGGCAACGTGGCCGTGCGGCAGAGCGGCACGGCACGGCAAGCGCGAGCGACCGCTGCCGGGTCGGACGCCGTGTGCTGGTTGTGGCAGCGGCAACGGCAATGGAGCTGGGTGTGCAAGCTGGGGCGGCGTAGTTGTGCATACTGATGTGAACGCAGGTGTGCTTAAGCAGCGCCTGACCCACCACAAAGGAATGGAATGGTCTGCAGGCTGAGCGGCGGCAGGTCCAGGCACAACATACGGCCCCACAGTTCTCGCCTGCTTGAAGATGAACGAGCGAAACACGGACACCGCCCCTGCCAGCATCACCAGCAGGATGGCCAGGTCCTGCGAACGAGGTTATGGAACGTGGAAGTGGTTGGCGGGCGGCCCCGGCGGGCTGGAGCTCATATGAACAGGTCAGCGGCGGCACCTGCGGCAGCGGCGGCACCTGCGGCGCAGGATCCCCCAGCATTGGCGGCCAGACCCTCCCCATCGCTTGTTTTCACAGGCGCAGGGCTGCGCCGACCTGGTTGAGAATTTCCTGGAACTCCCACATCGTGGGGAGCTACACCAAACTGCTGAAGGCGGGAGATTTGGGGCGCGATTGTGTTAGCGTGCGCCGGCGGCTCGAGCGGCGGCAGGCGGCGGTGCATCCCGCAAGCGCCCGGCGGCTGTTCCCCGGAGCATGCGGCGGCTTGATCTCGCCTGCGGCTGCTGGGTTTCGGGCCGCGGGAAGGCTGGGAGGCGAAGCGCTTGTGGCGGCGGGCGCCGGCGCCCTGCTGCGGTTCCGTAAGTCGAGTGGGCTTGCGCGAGGAAAGTGTGCTGGAAAGGGTTGAGCGGGTTTAGACGGCGGGTGGCTGCTTTGAGCGCATCCGCGTGATCGCCGCCGCTCTTGCATGCGGCACAGCGGCACAGCGGCACCGCATCACTGGAGTGCCTCACACGTCGACACGCCCACCTTGGAGTGTGCAGCTGCATCAGACACGGTGTTTGCCCTACTTTGCGGCACACTTCGCGTCCGCCTGCTGCCTGTGCCACCAACCATGCTGCTGTCGCCGCTGCCCGCCAGGTGGCGTCCGAGAGTGCCGCCTCCGGCAATGACGCAGAGCTTGTGCTTACAAGCAAGGCGCCTGATGTGTGTTCATGCCACCAGAGCAGCTTTGGTATCCAGCAGGTCACTCCCGCCTCGGCTGTAGCTGGGTTGAGGTAACCAGGGCAGGCGAGGGCATCGAATGTGCCCCATGTGGTTTGCAGAGCGGCAAATGCCCGCAAAGTGGGCCCTGCTGCACGCATCATGCTCCAGATGCTACCCTCCTTAACCTATGGTGTCCTTGGCCCACTCCCAAAGGCCCCAACGATGCCTGCCTGTAGCAAGGGCCGATCGTGCACGCTGAGCACGCTGAGGGTGGCCCCCTGGGGTGGGTGATTTAGCCCGCCACACCCTCCAAATCTACCCAATCGCCATCAATTCCCTATTCAGGCGCCATGAGTGTCTCCAGAACCCTCGTGCTTGCTGCATTGCTGCTGGCGTTGGCCCCGGCCAGGTAGGGCTGGAGGGTGGGAGGCCCCTTGCGGCTTCAATGCACTTGGGTTATTGGTGCAGCTATTCACCAGCGCTTGCACGCTCGCAGGGTCCTGCAAGTGCAAAACCCTAGGCGGTCAGCGCGGGCTGCGCCCTCACCCTGCCCTAGGCCGCGAGGGACGCGCTCCCCCTGACACGCTAAAGCGATCGCAGCAGCGCGATGGCCCCTCCAGCCTACCGTCTGGTTCGCCGCCGTCCCGCCGCCGCCGCAGGGCCGCGCCCGCCGAGCAGTGCGCCTCCAAGACGACTGGCGAGAGCCTGGAGCTGAAGGCCGACTCGACAACGGTGCACTGGGGCTACTTCAGGTCAGCAGGGTGGTTGGCACGGCCAAGGGCACAGGGCCGCTGCCCCCACTGCTGAAACCCCCGCCACTGCCGCCGCCCAACGCAATTGCCCTCGTTTCCGCCGCCCTGCTCACCCTCCCGCTGCCATCCCGCCCAAACCCGCGCACGATGGCATCCATCTGCAGTGATGCCGTGGAGCCCAACCTGATTGCTTCCAGCGGTGATGAAATCTCTGTGGAGATGATTACCCATCATGCCGGTGAGGGGGCCCATGCAGAGGGATGTGCTGCTGCCGGCCCGGCTGCTGCCGCCCAAGCTGCCCTGCCGCCCACGCCGCACCCTGCGCCCGCCGCCAGGGCTGCAATGCATGCGGTGCAGGCTGGCATCGCTGATACAGCGCAGTGGTGTCCACACGTGCCTGGCGGCTGAGCGCAGCGCCTCATCCCTTTGCACGCCTCCTCCTCCTCCTCTGCCCTGCAGGCGACGACTACGATAAGATGATCAAAGGAGACCCCGGTGTGGAGGTGAGCGGCGGCTGCCCAGAGTCGACTGTGATATCACCGCTGCGACACTGCTGCTGCGCATGCACAACTGTTGCCTCTGCATGAGTGCCCCCTGCACTTGCCCCGCCTGCAGCTGCGGCATGGACTTTCCCCTGACTGTGCTGTCCTGTGGTATGGTGATGTGCAGGACATCTATAAGTGGACGCAGGACGGGCAGAGCGTGCCCATGCGTGGCAAGAGCGGCGTGGGAGATGGCGTCCAGTGAGCTCTGCTGCGTGTGGCGCTATCGCCTTCACAGCTTCCACTATGCCGCCGCTGCTGACTCCTCCCGGTGGCAGCACAGCGCAGACACGCAGGCAAGCTAGCACCACTGCTTACGCGTCATGTTCATCTGCCCCCACCCCATGCAGCATCCTGACTGGGCCCATCTATGTCTGCGATGCTGAGCCCGGCGACGTGCTGCAGGTGGGTGAGGGTGGGAGGGAAGGTGCATTGTACGCCCACGCCTGCCCATTTAGGCCATGCCGGGCTGCCCACCATTTCGACACCCGGTCGCTGCCTGCTTCGGGAAAGCCTGTGATTGCAACATCCCCAACAAACATGCCACCCGCCCATGTGCTGTACAGATCGACATCTTGGACCTGAAGCCCCGCAAGAACCCATCCACCGGCAAGACGTACGGCTCCAACGCCGCCGCCAACTGTGAGTGCTGTTTGGGGTTGGGATTGGGGTTGTGGCCGGCATCAGCAGCGTCGCGCTGAGTTGCCCTGCAAGCCACGGTGCCACAGCACACATGCTGCTCCATGGTGCAATGTTGCTGCACATGAATGCGGCTGGCCTGCCCCACTGCCTCAGTTGCAAGCAGGCATTCCGGACGAGTGCTCTGCCCCTGCTGCCCCTCACCCCTACTTTAGGGGGCTACCAGTTCCGGGCCGGCTTTCTGGACGGCCAGCCCCGGGAAGTTATCACCATTTACGAAGCTGTAAGTGAGGAGGTGTAAGTCTCTGCCCGCATGCAATGCATGGCTTGCCCAGCGGCTGGGCCATCCCCCCAGTCACCTGGTTGTTGCCGCTGCCTCCGCCGCGGCTGGGTGGCAGGTGCGCAGCCTGAGCTGCGTCGCATCCTGCCTCACCCTGCTCACCGCTCCCATGCCGAGCCAACCTTGTCTGCTTGCGCATCTGTGTGCAGGTCGAGGACGGAGACGATGTGTACGTGCAGCCTGACTACCAGTTCCGGTAAGACTCCATGCTGTCCCCAGCCTTCAGTTCCTGCCTGCTGCTAGCATGGTGGAGCATGCCATGTGTAACTGTGCTGTGTCCATGCGTGCGGTGCCGCTGAGTCCCTGCTTCCCAGCAGGTGCAACCGGACAGCCCAGCCTGCCCCCCAGCTTGAGCTTGCCGTGCCCCTCCCTCTTCCCCATGCAGCTTTGCGGGCGGCCCCACTGGCTACATGGGGCCCACCACTCCCTGTGTGGAGGCAAATGTGTCCCTGCCTGAAGCCTTCCCGGGTGGGTAGCCAATCCAACCTGTTTCCAAGTGCATCATGGCACGCGCCCGCTCTTAACCGCTCTGCGACAAGGGGCGGCGGCAGTGGCGGGCCAGCTGGGCGGTGCATTGGGAAGTAGTGAGGCGGGTAAGGCGGGCGGGCAATCTTTCTTCGGCTGAGGCCCCTTCCGTTTGTTTCCAGCAAACACACTAGCCCTGTGCTCAGCTTGCCTTGGGGCATCCCGTGTGCAGGCATGGAGATGAGTTTTGACAACAGCGAGCGCGTGTACAGCGGCAAGGAGGTGCCGTGCACGGATGGCGAGCAGACATGGAAGGGCTACTGGTAGGCTGGGGTGGGAGGGGCATTCACTGCCGCCGGGAAGGGCAAACCGTGCTGCAGCCTTGGCACAATGAGCCCCCTGGCTTGCATGGAGGTGGCACGGTGTGCTAGTGTTGACATCAGACAGCCCGGATTCCACGCTTGGCAGCACCTGCCAACCCCGTACTGCTGGGCGGTCACGCTCCTTGATGCAGGTACCCCGGTGTCATTACCACCCACCCGACGGGAACTGAAGACTACTCCATCCGCGGCAAGTTTAAGGTGCGCTGAAAGTGGCTGCTACTGGGCTTGTTGGGGGGATTGACGCCACAGCCGTCGAGCGGTTGATGCAGCGGGTGCACGGTTGCGGCCAGCCGCAATCGCCCCCTCGCCCTGCCAAATGCCACATGTGCCTTGCTGCACCTCCTGCAACTCCAGGCCAAGGCCAACATCCACATCGGCAACATCGGTCTGGCGCCCGCCTACGAGGGCCCCGTGGACTCTGTGCCGCCCCTCATGTCTGGCGGGTGAGCGATGTGGGGAGGCGGTGAGACAAGGGCCGCAGGCTGGGCTCAGCACAGCGCAGCGCCGCGCAGCACAGCGCAGCGCAGCCTGCCAACCACGTCTGCACTGTGCGCAGCAGAGCGCGCGCAGCACACACCATGCCGTTGAGCCTGCTGATGCCATGGTCATATCGCGCCGTGCCCCCTCCATGCACCAATATGGACTCCCGCCGCAGTTCATTCGCTAGCACCACTCCACTTGGTCTGCTTGCCATCTGCTTCCCCCACAGAAACATGGACAACCGGCGGGTGATGAAGGGCAACACGCTGTACCTGCCCGTCCAGGTGGCGGGCGCCTACCTGTCCATGGGCGATGCCCACCTGGCACAGGCAAGCTGCTTAACTAGGCAGCCGTTAGCGACGGGTGGTCGTGTTGACGTCAGTGCACCTGGCAGACAGCTGCTGGTGGGAAGGCATGCGCCCTTCAAGCAAGCGGGGCTGTAGCTTCCCAGGGCTGCCTGCCCGGTCACCAGGTTGTCTGCGCCTTCCATTGCTCACCATTGCTCCGCCTCTCTCGCAGGGCGATTCCGAGCTGGACGGCACTGGCATCGAGACCTCCATTAACGGCCGCTTCAAGCTGACGCTGCACAAGAAGGACGCTCTGCCCAAGATTGTACAGGCACGCTGCGCTGGGCTGGGCTGTGGTCGTGCCAACGGCAGCTGGCCAGCGCACCTTGCCATTGCCTGCAGCGGTTTGTGCACGTGCTCCCCCAACGGCGCCCTCTGCCACCCCCCACTGCCGCAGAATCTGACCCACCCGCTCATCGAGCAGCCAGACAGCTTTGTGGTCCAGGGCTACACCTATGCGGTAGGGGGTGGATGGGTGGATGGTGAAGGGGTGGGGGTACCTGGATGCCCGATGCCCTTTTCAACTTCACCTTGAGGAGCACGCGCAAGGGCAGCATGCACTGCCGCGCCCCTTGGCCAAGCCGCCATGAACCAGGCACTGGGGCCTACTTTCTCCTCCGTGATTCAATGCAAGTGCAGGACTATCTGACCGAGCTGGAGGAGCCGATGTCCACCATCTACAGCAAATCCCAGATCGATCGCGCCATGGTTGTGACCTACAACCAGACCCGGGTGTGTATGTGCATGTGACCGCTGACGCGGCGGGGCTGGGGAAGCCGGTTCCAGATAGCGATGCATCAGGGCGACCGCCGCTGCCGCCACTGCCGCCACTGCCGCCACTGCTGCCGCCGCTGCCGCCGCCACTGCTGCTGCTGCCTTCTCACGGGCGCAAGCAAATGCCCGTACCCTTTTGGCTTGGCAGGATTGGATGATGCGCACGTTTGACCTGACTGAGGACCAGGTCATCTCCTTCATCTCCCTCGCCTGCGACTTTGGCATCACCCAAGTCGGTGAGGGGGAGCTTGAAGTCGGTCCAGCTGACGCCTGGGTTCCTGGCAGGCGGCTATCAGCAGGCACGGCTTCAAGTAGTAGCCACGGCTTCAAGGGAGTTGCAGGCAGGCGCGTCTGGGAGGCAAGCAGGCGCAGGCGCCCCTTCAGCTGCACCGCCCCAGCCGGAGCTGCTGGCTCACAACCGACCGTCCCTCCGTCCATCCACCTCCCTGCTGCAGTGGACGGCAACTTTGGGGTTCACGCCATCATCCCCAAGGAGCCGTTTGGCTATCCGGTGGGCACCAAGCCGACTGGGGCTGCCTCGGCGCCCGCCCCTGGCCCCGCAAAGAACCGTCGGCTCGGATAGAGGGGAAGCGGCTGCGGTGAGCAGCCTGCCGGTTAACGTGCTGCGAGCACCAGCCTGTAACCGCTGGAGGTCTGCAGGTTTGAAGCCGTACACATCAAGGCGCCATAACACACTTGCTGTGTGTGAGTGGCAGCGGCAGCTGTAGCAGCCCTGTTGGCCGAGCTGCTGCCGCCGCCGCTGACTTGCTCCGCGCAAGGGTGTCCGCTCAAAACCTTATCCCTGCGGAACAATGTATTCTGGCCATTTGATCCTCGCCCTCATTGGGCACGATTTGCCATCTCGTTCTACCCCATCTCGTTCTACCCCCTCCCCTCCCTTCAGCATTCTCCCTGAGCCTGCCTGTGCACTCCCCTGCGTCCCGTCCATGAATGTGCCATCCCCTCCGGTCATAATGAGCTCATCCAATGCATCAAGTAATGCTGCATCCTGTACACACAAAGATGATGGAAATTCACGCCTCATGGGTGCACATCTGGGCATGGGGTGAACAAGCGGACGGGCAGTGGGACATGCATGCAGCAGTGCACTGCTGCCCAACCCCACAACGCCGCCGACACGATGGGAACCCTAGCGCCCCACAGCGGCGGCGGTGAGCACCTCCGATGCAGCCCGCTCGGCGCTGTTCGCGGTGGCAACTGTCTCCACAGATGTCGCAGGCGCCGACAACGGGCTCGACCCGCACGGTTTTGGTGCCGCGCCGCCAAGTCCCGATGGCGCGTGCCGCCACGCTCACCGCGCTGCCCGCGTTGCTGCTCCTGGCGTGTCTGGGTGGGTGCAAAAAAAGCTGGGACCGCCGATCAACGCGCCCTGGGCCTCCAGGCGTCCCGGCCAGTCCTTGCCGCCGGTGCCGCCTGCTGTGCAACAGGCTGCCCCCTTGCCATCAACGCCCAACACAGCGCTGCTCCCGACCTCCGCAATCCTGCTCCCGACCTCCTTGAGTATGCAGGTGGCGCGCAGGCAGCCTGTAAGGCCGATCCTGACTCCGGGTACGGAGACGGCAACAGCGGGTGCAAGAACTGCACTGCCGACGGCTCCCGCTGCAAAGTCTGCTGGGAGGACTTTGGCCTGACGAAGTCAGGCGAATGTGTGAAGTGCCTGCCAAAGCTAAAAGAAGGCGGGACTCTGCCTACTGTCGTCTGTACTAGCTGCGATGGTGATGTGCCCGACATCTGTACAGCGTGAGTCCTGGCCACCTGCAGCTGCAGATCGGGCGGTTTATGCAAGACCACAACATGCTGGGCTGTCAGGCGCTGCAGCTTGCAAGGTGCAGTGCATACCACACCCCGACCGGAGTTTGTGGCAAACTGCGGCTTGGGAGCTGCTGCTGGAGATGCAGCCTCCTGCCCTGACACCCCGTGCGGTCCGTCCCCTGGCAGGTGCGGGCCCTTTTGCAATAGCAGGGGGTGCTCCGGCTACTTCCTGCCTGAGATCAAGGCAGGCGTGAACTGCACTCTCTGCCCCACGACCGGTTGTGCCGACTGTGAAGACTTCACGGGCAATTGCTTGGAGTGCCGCCACGGACTTGGGCTGGTGGACGGGGAGTGCCGAGGATGCCGCGACGAGAACTGCAAGCGGTGTGACGGTGAGTGGAATATGCATTGTGGGTGGCTGCATTGTGTGTATTGCTTGGGCAGGTCTACAAGACCAAACACAGTGAGGGGGCCTGTTGCGGTGCAGGGTGTTGACACATGTCGGCACCTGGCGGGTGCTGGCCAGCTGCCGCCCGTCTGCAACGCATGTGGCTCCCTCCTCCTCTGCCGCAGGCAACTTGGGCGTGTGCACTGAGTGCCGCCAGCCCAGGCCGTGGTTCGACGAAGGCTACTTTCTGGATAAAAATGGCAACTGCACCCAGGCAAGCATTTAACTCGCCTGCCTGCTTCCGACATCATGCTCTGGGTGCACGGTTGTGCCTGCTGCGTGCACGACAGTGGCGAGTTGACCAAGGAAACACGCTGCATGCGCCAGTCACAGCCCGTGCCCTCAAGCTGCCGCCGCACCAGCCTGCCCACCTGCCCTCCTCATGCAGTGTCCCAAGGGCTGCCGCGAGTGCAACCTCACGGCCGACGGGCAAGTGAGGTGCACGATGTGCACCCGCACACCCCTGGACCCAAAGACGGGGCAGTGTCTTCCATGTGCCGACCAGCACTGCTTGACCTGCCTCCCAGATGACGAACCCAAGGCGTGCCAGGAGTGTGCAGAGGGCTACGGCCTCATTGGAGAGAAGTGCGAGCCGTGCGACGTGGCAGGGTGTGCAACCTGTGACGAGGATGTCGCCCAATGCACCACCTGCGCCGGCAATGCCACAGTGGTGAACGGCACAGCGTGTATGGCGTGCCCAGCGGGCTGCGAAGCCTGCGAGGACCCTGCCAGCTGCACTTACTGCGGGGAGGGGAACCTGACATGGGATGCGGAAAAGGGCAGCTGCGTGCCATGTGCGGCCCAGGGCTGCGACAACTGCGCCTCGAACAGCGCCGACAAGTGCGAGGTCAGAAAGCGACGGTTGGCACGAAATTGCATTGTGCGCAGACGAAGCTGGGGTTGCTGCGCGCTGAGCACCTGTGCCTGTGCCGCTAGATTTGTCTTCACGCTGTTGCACAGTGACCACCACAGCACACGCGCTGCCGCACTGCTCAACCACCCCTGGCTGCCCCTCACTGCCTGCCCCTCACTGCCCCCACGCAACAACATGCCCCGTGCAGTCGTGCCAGCTAGGCTTCAATCTGAACACAGACACCCAGCAATGCGAGCCAGTGACCTGCAAGGTGGCCGGCTGCCTGTCCTGCGAGGACGACCCGGCGCGCTGCGATGCCGAGGGCGGCTGCGGCGCCCGCACGTTCTACGATGAAGCCAACAACGCGTGCAGCCCCTGCTCTGAGGGCTGTGCCTCATGCTCCAAGTGGGGCTGCGGCCGCTGCTTGCGCGGGTACTGGATGGAGGAAGCAAGCCGGACGTGCAAGAAGGTGAGGGTGGTTCGCAGGGCTGCAACAGATGGGACAGATGTTTGAGCAAAGGGCAAGGGTATGGCCTGCATGCGGCGGTTCGCAGCGGCTGATGGCCTGCAAGCGTCAGCACTGCCCCAGGCACCTGACGCTACGTACGCCTTGCTGCTGCGCACGCGTTGCAGTGCACTGCTGGCGACAACCGTGCGGCCTGCTGAGATGTGGCGGAAGCTGGCCTCGAAAGCCATGGGCGGAATGAACTATTTCCTGATATTGAATCGGGATGAAGAGAAGGGGCATACACAGTACTGAGGCCTTTCAATTTGGCCCAACAACACTTCCCGAAAGCGATGCGTATGACATCACTTCCCTCTACCCTTGTCAGGTCCTGGTGTGACTACTGAGGCTGCTGGTCCTCGTCTTCTGCACACTTCACATCCCTTTGCCTTTTCACCGCTTCGATTGCCTTGTAAGTAAGACGCTGTTACAACTGGGAACGTGAAAAAGTGCAAGGGTCAGGAGCTGCGCGGGGCAGCCAGCAATCTTCTCGTGGGGGTGTGGGAAAGGGTGGGGGAGGAAAACAGGGGCTGATGGTACAGAGGGCCCGGCAGCGGGGAAAACTGCAGGCTGAGGGGTGGTGAGTTGGCACAGAGGGTCAGTGCTGGGCATGGGCGCAGGATGCAGGGAGGGGAAAGAATGTATCTGTGTGTGTGTGTGTGTGTGTGTGTGTGTGTGTGTGTG
>RRZL01000082.1:2548423-2582678 GCA_006782975.1 Chlorella sp. Dachan | reverse complement strand
CTCCCCGACCAGCCGGCAGGCGGTCCCGGAGGCACAGCAGCATTGTGGCGGGCTGGTGGCCGTCCCGGCAAAAGGACTCTGGCAGCGGGGGCAGCAGCGGCGGCACCGCCAGCGGCGGCGCCGGCAGCGGCGGCGGCAGCGGCAGCGTGGGCCTCTTCCCCGCCGGCAAGCGGCAGGCGCGCGTGCAGCTGCCCGCACTCATGCTGGCAGTAGATGCCGCCGATGTGCTCGACCCCGACCAGCGGGCGGGCGCGATTGACGACATCAGCGCAGCAGTGGCCGGTGGCGCCACGGCGGTGGTGCTGCGCCAGGGCGGCGAGGGCAGCGGAGAGCTGTACGAGGCAGCAGTTCGGCTCAAGGAGCTGTTGCGTGGCCGTGCGGCGCTGCTGGTGTCGGACCGGACAGACATTGTGGATGTTGTGGGTGCTGACGGCGCGCTGTTGTCGCCCGACGGCCTGCCCACGGTGGTTGCCAAGCGCATGCTGCAGGTGGGTCGGTTGGGCAGCGGCGGGTGGCAGCAGGCAGCGGTTTGCAGGTGATCGTTCTGGCTGCCGCGCAGGTGCGTTGTTCTGATGCTGTTCGGCGTCCGATCGCTGCTGATTTTGCATTGGTCACCACCGCCTAGCTGTGCTGCTGCCGCTGTTCTGCCCCTGCCCCTCCCACTACCATCTACCCCGTCCGTTCCCAGGGTGGCGGCACGTGGCCGCGCAGCCTGTGTTTGTGTCCAGTGCGAGCCGCCCACTCCCTCCTTGCAACTCTCATCAAACACCCGTCCGGCTGTCGACACACGCGCAGGGTGGCTTGGCGCTAGTGGGCCGCTCAGTGGACAGCTCTGAGGCAGCAGCCGAGGCAGCAGCCGATGGCGCCAACTTTCTGATCCTGGAGCCGCCCAGCGGCGGCGCAGCACCCAGCGGCGCCGAGGCGGCCGCCGCGCGGCAGCGCCAGCGCAGCAGCGCCAGCATCCCCGTCATTGCGGCGGCGACTGCGGCGGCTCAGGGCAGCCAGCTAGCCGAGCTGCTGGCAGCTGGGGTGGATGGCCTTGTGATGGACCTGTCCGAGCTGTCTTCCGTCGCCACGGCACTCACGCTGCAGCGGCCAGCCAATGCGGGTGCAGCAGCCACTGCCCTGCTGCAGCAGCTGGGTGCAGAGGCCCCGGCTGCACCTGCAGCAGTGGCGGCGGCGGCGGCGGGAGGCAGCCAGGCAGCCGAGGCGCCGGCGGCGGTGCAGCTGTCGCAGCTGCTGAGCACGAGCAGGGAGGAGCTAGTGGATGCGGAGCGCCAGCTGTTCACGGAGGTGCGCTGTGTGGAGCCGCATGCACTGTCCAGTGGCAGTGGCATTTTGAAGCGTGTGGCTGGTGGCACTCCGGCTGTTTCACGGATGTGTGTCGCCAGCGGCTGCAGTCGGAGCAGCCGCACCAGGTGCCAGAAGGCGTTGGAGCTGTGCACGCTAAGCTCTGCGTGTCCTGCCTGGGCCGCAGCTGCCCTCCTCCTGCCCTGGCACCCGCCAACCACGCGCGCCTCGCTGCTTGAGGTGCCTCAATCCACGGCCAGGGCGTACTCTTGAGCTGTTTGAGGTGCCGCCATGCAGGTGCTCTCCTTCCTGGACAGCTGGTGCCCCTCGCTGGAGGAGGCGCAGCTGCTGCGGGACGCAATGAAGCAGCTGGACGAGCTGTTCCTGCTGGTGGTGCTGGGCGAGTTCAACAGCGGTGAGCAGCCTACCAGCTGTTTGTGTGCGCTAGCGTAGTGGGTCGGTTGGGTGGAAGCAGCCAGCTGGACGAGCGCCTCCTGCTGGCGGTGCTGGGGGAGTTCAACAGTGGTGAGCAGCCTGCCGGTTCTGTGTGCTATGGTGGACCAGTTGGGTGAACGCTCTTCCTGCTAGCGGTGCTTGGGGAATTCACCTAAGGGGTGCTGCGCCTCAACTGTGTCCTGTGCCTGCGTCTGTCCTGCCTCCCGCAGGCAAGTCGGCGGTGGTGAACGCGCTGCTGCCGCCCAGTCAGCGAGTGTTACGTGCTGCTGCTGCGCCTGAGCGCCTGTGCCTGCGCCTGTCCTGAGCCCCGCAGGCAAGTCGGCGGTGGTGAACGCGCTGCTGGGGCAGCGGTACCTGGCGGAAGGCATCCTGCCCACCACCAACGAAATCAACATCCTGAAGCACCTTGACCCCGAGCATGTGGAGGGCGCTGCGCAGGTGTGCACACGTTTGTTTGTCAGCGACAGCGACAGCGTCAGCGAGAGACTTGATGGGAGCCGTCGGAACCACATGGCTGGGCCGGCGGTCGTGCCAGCCATGATGTGCATCATCAGATGCACCACCAGCCACAGGCCAGCTTGCAGGCGGTTGGCATGTGTGGCAAGGCGGACCCTCCATGCCGCCATGCCTCCATGCCTTGCTGTGCGCAGGACGGTGATGGCGTGTTCACCCGCTTCCTGCCGGCTGAGCTGCTGAAGGAGGTGAGGCACTGCAGCAGTACCTGAGTTTGTGGATCGCTGAGTGCGTCTGCCCAACTGCGCCTGCTTACTGTGGCAGGCATGCATAGGCGCCTGCGCTCACCCATGCATAGCTGCGGATGTTCTGCTTCTTGCCCGGCCCCTCCTGCCAGTCCAATGTGATGGCCTCCGTCTACCCTCGGCACCCACGCCACCCTGTGTTTCAGTGCTCATGCATTGCCCTGCTCCCACTTTGCCATGGCAGGTCAATGTGGTGGACACGCCCGGCACGAACGTCATCCTGGGCCGGCAGCAGCGGCTGACAGAGGAGTATGTGCCCCGCGCCGACCTGGTGAGATGGGCAACCAGGGCAACCCTCATTTACATGGATGGTTTGGTTTTGGGGTTGGTGCCGGCATCAATGTTCATGCCACACATTTGCGTTTGCCACCACCCTGCCACGTGCCTGCCCTCCCTCGCTGCCCTCCAGCCTCCCATGCGCCCTCGCCGCACGCTCACGCCACGTGCTGCCTGTGATGTCGGAGGTCGCCCCTTGGCTCACAGCATGCACTGTCTGACCAAACCACACCCTCCCCGTTCCTCTCCCACTCACGCCAGGTGCTGTTTGTGTTGTCGGCGGACCGCCCCCTCACCGAGAGCGAGGTCCGCTTCCTTCAGTACGTGCGGCAGTGGGGCAAGAAGGTGGTGTTTGTGGTCAACAAGGTAAGGCCCGTCGCAAAGCAGCACAGTGACTGGCAAGACGGTGTGCTCAGCATGCTGTTGCAGAGCTGCGCGGTCCGCTTGCGAGCCCAGCTGGGCCGGGCGGGGCTCCGCCCATCCGCCCATCACTGCTGGTGTTGCGCAGCCCAGTTCAGCGTCTGGCCAACCCGCGTTTCCATGCCTCCAGGTTGACATCCTAAGCTCGGCAGCCGAGGTGGACGAGGTGGTGTCGTTTGTGCGCAGCAATGCCGCGCGCGTGCTGGGCGTGGACGAGCCGCAAGTGCTGCCTGTCAGGTGAGCAGGCGCGGCGGCGGTCGGCAGCACTGCTTGAGCTGCTTTGCCTCAGGTACACAGGGCTGGCTGTGACTGACACCAAGGCGCAGCTACCCCCCCGCCTCGTGCCTCGCGTTCTGGCCGCGGGCTGCTGCCAGCCTTTCTGACTCCCGCCTGCATCATTGCGTTGCAGTGCGCGAGCCGCCATGGAGGCCAAGCTGGCGGTCCTGGGCGACAGCAGCAGCAGCAGCAACGGCGCGCTTGACGCGGCGCAGGTGAGTGTCTCTGCGGCCGCAGCGGCGCTGCGGCTGGGCAGCGGCGAGCTCGGTTGGGTCAGCCACGCACGCCCTGCCCGGCCTGTTTTGCAGTGGGCAGCGAATCAAACTGCCCCCCACCCTCGCCGGCCCTCCTCACCTGGCTTGCCGAGCACCGCCCTCTTGGGCCCCCTCCCTCCCACAGGCGGCGCAGCTGGCGGCACACCCCGCCTGGCAGCGCAGCGGCTTTGAGTCTCTAGAACGCTTCATCTTCCAGTTCCTCACCGGAGGTCCCAGCGGGGGCAGCGGCAGCAGCAACGGCGCCGGCGCGGGCGGGCAGGCGGCGGCGGAGAGCGTGCGGCTGAAGCTGGAGGCAAGTAGTGGGGGGGATGCAGGCTGCTGGGGCCAGCAGAGAGCGTGCTTGCTTGCTTGCTTGCTTCCGTGGCTGGCTTGGGTGGGGGCGGAGAGCTTGCGGTTGAAGTTGCGGTGTGCCAGCCACGCAAGCAAGCAAGCAGGCCTCACTTGCGACGTGGTCAGCTTGCCGCTTGCGCCGCGGAATGCGAAGCATGCCATTCACAGATGGCTGAGCCGCTGTCACTCGCGCGACGGCCAGCCAGCTGGAGTGTGGTTGTCAGGTTCAGATTCCCCTACCGCCTGCAGTCACTGCTGTTTGTGGCGGCAGGCAGAGCCAGGAGAGTTGCAGCCGGGCCAGGAGCCAGGAAATCCCTCTTCCAATACGAGGCTGCCTGCCCCACTTACCCTTTCCCCGCAGTCGCCGCTGTTCGTCGCCGATGCGCTCCTGTCGGCGGCCGAGACGCAGCTGAGCCAGGAGCTGGCGGTTGCGCGAGCGGATGCCGACAGCGTGCGCCTCGTGCGCTCGCAGCTTGCGGCGTTCCGGCGGGACATGGAAAAGGAAGGCCAGCTGCAGGTGGGCTGGTTGTACTTGCTTGCTGTGGGCTGTGGGCTGTGTTGTGGGGCCAGTGGCTTGCAGTTAGTGGTGGGACATGGAGAAGGAAGGCCAGCTGCAGGTGGGCTGGTTGTGCATGCAAGGGTTTGTGAGCTGGTTGTACTTGCTGGGTGCTGTGGGCTGGCTGTACTTGCTTGGTGCTGTGGGCTTTGTTCCTGCAGGTGGGCTGGCTGTACTTGCTTGCAAGCCTGCTCGCCGTCTTCATGTCCTGCCAGTTGGGTAGCTGGATAGAGGGCTGGCTGTATATGCGTGGTGCTGTGGGCTGTGTTCGTGCTGCCGTTGTTCCTTGGAGGCCTGTTTGCCGGCATCATGTCATGCTAGTTGGGTAGCTTGAGACAGGGTGCTGCTCCCCATCGCCTGGGCAGCTACTCGAACCTTGCTGCTTGCGCTGCTGGTTTGCCCACCCTGCGCTTCTGACCCGCCAGCCTGGCTCTGTGCTTGCCCGCCTGCCTGCAGCGAGACGAGCTGCAGAAGCAGGTGGCGGCCACCGCCAAGAAGGCGTCTGCTGTTGTGGACAAAATGCTGCAGGTGGGGCGGGCTGGGGGGCAGCAGTCGCAGTGACTGCGCAGGCTGGCTGGTTCCAATGCGATGGGTCATTACAAGTGCGCACAAAAAGGCGCCGCGGCGATTAAGGGCGTGCCGCGCCCTGAGCGATGCTGGAGGTGAATGCATTCACTGCTTGCAGGCCTCCCAAGCAGGGTTCTGGCAGGCGCGCATCTGATCTGGCCGTTTCACATGTCGTTTCATTACATGACGTGCTTTCCTCCTTGATTCCCTTGGTTGCAGCTGTCCAACGTGGAGGTCATCACCGCCTACCTGTTTGGCAAGCAGGACAGCAGCAAGCTGCTGCCGGTGGCCAAGCAGCTTGAGGAGGAGATGGCAGGTGGGTGCGGTCTGCAGACTGCGGGTTGGCTCGGTGGGAAGCACAGAGCAACTGAAACTGCCAGCTGCTGCCGGTCGAAGCAGCTTGAGGAGGAGATGGCAGGTGGGTGCTGCCTGCAGATGCCCATGCAGGCCGTCCCTCACCGCATCACCGCGAGCGGGCCCTGCACTCACCACCAACAGAAACTGCACGAACAGCCCCTGCTCTGGCCCGCCCTTGAAGCTTCTGGAGCCAGCCGCCTGAGCAATCGTCCCAACTCCCTGCTCCATGCCTGCCTGAAGGCGACGCCACCGCGGGGCTGAAGAGCCTGGTGAAGGAGCACTCCGCCTGGCTGGCCTCCAACTGCCAGCGCCAGCTGGAAAACTACCGGTGCGTGCACTGACCCGTGTGGACGCTCGCGACACGTGGCTTGGCAGGAGTGCATTTCATCGGGCGTGTCCGTGGTGGCGACCGCTGCCGCCCCTGCCCACTGCAGCGTGTTTGCCGAGGCGCGGGCGGCGGCTTCAAGGAGCATGCCCTGACGGCTTGGCAGCGCATTTCCCCCAAGGATGTCCTCCTTCTACCGCCCCTGCCCACTGCAGCGTGTTTTCCGAGGCGCGGGCGGCGGCGCTGGGGCAGACACTGGATGGTGTGCTCAGCACCGAGCTGGAGGGGCTGGACTCGGATGCCGAGGCCCGCAGGTGCGGTTGCGGAGTGCTACTGCGTATGCTATACATTGCCGTTTGGGTTCAAGACCAGTTGGGGGAAGGGAGGATGCTCTGACGACACAAAGCTGGAGGGCCTGGACACTTACGCTGCTTGCGGGTTTGCTTGGGCGAGCGGTAGCGACTGCTTGCAGCTTGCATGCGCGGCGCACCACTGCGTGCCGCTTGCTTGGGACCCCCGCCATTCGTGTGAGCTCTTCACGGCAGCGCCGCGTTGTGCAGGCGGTGGCTGGCTGGTGCCCTCTGGGCTTAATACCCACCTGGCCTCCTCAATCCGCGCCCAACGTGTATTCTTTCTTTCTTCTTTCTTCTTCAGGCGGTGGCGCCAGCAGCGGCAGCTCACCACCGAGGCGGAGGTGGCAGCAGCGGCCCCCGGCCAGACGCCAGACGCAGAGGCGGCGCTGGTGGCTGTGTCGGCGCTCAACCCCAAGACCACAGGTGTGTGTGCTGTTTCAACCGGTTCATGCCGCTTTTCCGGCTGGCGTGCAAAGCAGCATGGTGGCGCTGGTGGCTGTGTCGGCGCTCTGGTGGCTGTGCCTGCGCTGGCCCCAAGACGGCTGGCGCGCACGTCTGCTGCCCGTGCAACTGCTCAGCCTCAGCAGCGCTGGTTGCTGCTTCCTCATGCAGCCCGCACTTCGGGCGTGCCGCTTATCGCTTTGTTCCTCTATCACAGCTTTGTTCCTCATCACAAACTGCACCATTCTCACATTTGCCTGCAGAGGTGATGCTGGAGGAGGAGGTTCGGGAAGCGGTGCTCAGCACAGCGGGCACAGCGGCAGGTGCGCAGGGTGGTCACGTGTGAGCACCGTTGCATGGAGCGATTGCGTTTGCGTGGCGGCTGACCAGCAAGTCCTGAGCGGACATTCGCTTGGTTCCCACATCGCAAACGACCCTCTAACCTGATTGCACCCGCCCCCATGTGCCCCGTCCGGCTCGCAGGCGCGGGCGCGTTTGGCGTGTTGCTGACTGCGGTGCTGCCCACCACTGTCGAGGATCTGCTGGCCATGTGCCTGGCTGCCATGGTGAGCTGCTGTGCTGTTTCGGATGCGGGCGGCGCCCAAGCCGGCTGTCATTGTGTGACGAGGCAGCACCAATGCAATGCGGCATCGCTCGCGTCGCCTGCCTGGCCCGCAAGGCACGTGGTTGGGCAACAGCGGTTTGTCTTCCACAGCGAAGGTTCTGCTGGGCACGCCGCCACAGCCTTGCACCTACCTACCACCCGCAATATGCCTCCCCAGGCGGGCTACGTGTCCGTCCTCAACCTGCCCACACCGCACACTCCTCGAGGCCTGCACTGATTCCCCCATTTGTTGCAATTTGTTTCTTTTACCCTCGCAGGTGGGCTACGTGTCCATCCTCAACCTGCCCATGCGGCGCGCGGAGGCGAAGCGCAAGCTGGAGCATACCACCAGCGCCTTTGCCCAGGTGGGCCCGCCGCTGCGCTTGCCTGTACGTATCTGGCCGCTTGCTGTTTGCTATGGGCAACACACATTCACTGCTGTTGCTCGCGCCTTCAGCAGTGCCCCGTCTGGGTTTGTCCGTCAGCCTGCTCCTATCAACCGGTGCCCTGCAGGACATTACGGCCAAAATGGAGGCGGAGCTGCAGCACGGCCTGGCCATGTGCGAGGCCGAAGTGATGGCCTTCATCGAGCCGCTGGAGCAGGTGGGTGACGATTCACCTGATTGATTGATCATTAAATTACGGAGTTGCTGTGTTTTTCCGTTGTATGTGGGCAGAGGCCTTCATCCAGACGCTGGAGCAGGTCTGGCCCGTGTGGACGCTGCTGCTCTCGGCAGTGCAGTGGGGTGGGCTGTGCACCGCCCCACCCTAACCGTTAGCCTGCACTTTCCCACGGAAGCATTACAATGCAAGCTGTGGTCGAATACTCACCCAAAACGCCTGCCTGTGTCCCATTCCGCAGCTGACGGTGGCGGAGGTGAGGCGGCTGGAGGCGGCAGAAGCGGCGCGTGTGGAGCTGGTTGACAGCCTCGACCGGCTGAAGCAGCGGGTTGCAAACGTGGAGTGACAGCCCCTGCCCAGTTAAATGCACCAGCACACGCACAGTCTGCGAGGTGTCTCGCCCCTTATGTGCCTGCAGCCCCCCTGCCGCTAGCAGCCTGTTGCTTTCCCCCTTGCAAGCTTGAGCCGATGCCTTCCCGGTGACTCTGAACTGCGCCCTTTAACCTGCACGCTCCCGCTCCCAGTTTGTAGTTGTTTTTTAGCCGAACCCCCTGCTGCCATGGGCTGCCGCGCGCTTCGTGCCTGTTTTCATTTCGGCGCTTAGCTGCCCCCCTCATTTCGTTTCTCAAGCTGTACTGATGTTGAATTGTGCAACGGTTGAACCGGCTGGCACCTACCCATCTTGCAGCAGGCCTGAGCGGCACAGCTGCCTGGTGGCGCGGCTAAGCCGTAAGCTGACCCAACCCCCACACCATTCAGCAAGCCGGCCCCTCACTGCCTGCCGCCCAGCGCACAGGGGCCGTCAGTTGAACCCAAAGCGTTCAGCTTACACATCATTGGGTTGCTGGAAAGCGGGGCAGCTGCTCTACGGTATGTATAGAGGGGTCGGAGCACAAAGGAACAGTGAGCAAGTTGGGTGTGGGGGTTACAAGCATGCGCGCAGGGGCGGCGGGCGGGCCGCAACATTTGGGGGTGTTGTTCCTCCGGGGACGTGAGGCAGGGCGTCAGCCGCTGCCAGCCCGGGGCCCAGCCGCCGCCGCTGGCAAGGGTGCAGTGTGCTGCGCGCTGCAGAGGGAAGAGAGGCCCAGCTGCCGCTGTGCTACGCCCGCCACATCGGCTGGTGTAGCGCATGGGCGGGGCCTCCAGCTGCCGCGAGCGACAGCCACCAGCAGCTTACTTGCCGCGAGCCTGCAGGGAGAGACGGGCAAGAATCCATCAGCAACTAGCATGGCAGCAGGCTGGCGATGTGGGCTACATTCAGGTCGCCAGCACCTGCCAGGCTGCACAGCCCTGCCTGTCACACAGAACAGCCCGCACACACCACATCCCAGCACAGCAGCAGCCGATAGGACCCACACTGCCTTCATGTGCCGACAACAAACCAGGGCCTGCAACAGCTGGTCCCCCCAGCGGCAAACCGCCGACTAGCAGAGGAATGGCTTGCCTTCCAGAACTGCAGCTCCGCGGCGATCAGGGGCACAGCAATGCCCAGGCCCACAACGCCGCCCACAGCCAGGCCCATCTGCGGGGCAGCAGCAGTGGGGACGGCTTGCTTGTGAGACACGAACAGGTGGATGCGCCACGTGCCAAAACACGGTGGCACAACAGGACACAGCCAGGCCCATCTGCGGGGCACAGCGGGTGGCAAGCAGCGCAGGGCGAGCGGCTGCAGTGCAAGCCCAGCCGCATGGTGCTGTCCGCAGCCAACCAACCACAGCTGCGGCTGCTGCAGAGGCATGCTGACCAGAGGGCCGGCTGGCGTGTGCAACTGCCAGCGCCAGACTAGCTGCCTCTCAGCATCGCGGAGCAGGCTCCCGTGCCAATGCCCACCGCACGCAGAGCTGCGGTTTAAAAGCAGCAGCGCAGCAACTATCGATCGCAGCCAAGCGAGCAGCAGTGGTGCACCTTCATCTTGCGGTTCTTCATGTTCCAGAGCTCGTACCTGCACAGCCGGGCGGGCAACAGTTGTTCACCGCACAACACCACAATGGATTGCCAAAGGCTTGCAACAGCTGCGCACAAGAATGGGCGCCCGGGGTGCCACCAGCGGGCGAAGGCCGAGCCCCCGCCCGCCCGCCGTGCCGCCGCAGCGGCCTGCAGCAGTCAGCTGGCGAGCGCCCTGGTCCTGCGGCCGACCGCATGCGATCGGCGTCACTCACATGGTCTCCCTGCAAGCGGTGGGAAGGGGGGAGGGGCCGTCAGCAAGCGCTCTGCGGCGGGGGACGGTGCTTGCCAGAGCTGCTCTCGGGCGAGCCCTGACGACTCACCGGTGCTCATAGTCCGCAGAGCGGGTGGCGCGGCTAGTGTGGAACGCCCGGCGGGCGACCTTGCTCGCGGCCTGGCTGAGGCGCTGCATGGCTGGCTGCTGCGGGGCACTGGGAGGACTCGGGTCGAGCGGTGGTACGCGGGGCGGGGCGTCGGCGCCGGGGAGCTTTTGGGTCGGGGGTTCAATGCCGCTGCGTCACCCAAATGCGCAACTCGGCCCGGTGCCCCAGGCCTTGCAAGGCGTCTCAAAGCGCTATTGGGGGCCTCGATGTGGCATCGGAACACCGCCATGGACGCACGGGCGCCTGCACTGCCCTTGCCCAACCGGCCCTCTCCCTGGCACCCTTTCTGGGTCCCAGCATGCTTCAAAGCAGCAGCTGTACCGCGGCACGTTTTATTTCAGTTGCAGCCGGGCCGCAGCCACCCCACCTTGCCCAGCGGCGGACGCCTGCAGACGCACCATGCGGGCAGGCACAGGTCCCATCCGGCAGTATACATGCAGCCTGCTGCCGGATCTTCTTAAGGGATTAACCAGTGGCTTTCAAACGTGCATTCAGAAACATGCATGAGGCAGGCCTGGCCTGCGCCGCCCGCCAACGTTTCCGGCAAACGAGCGCTAAACCCTCGCAAACCCTTGGCACCCCAGTGGGATGATGCACACCGATACAGTTACAAGGGAAGCAGCTGGATGCTGGCAACTTCACAGCTTGGGAGCCTTTGGAGGCAGAGCGGCAGGCTGCGGGGCGCTTTGGACATAAAATATGGAGAGGGTGTTCTTTGAGGATGGGCAGTTGCCTGGGCGGCTGAGAATTTTGAGCCGGGCGGGTGCCTGGGAAACAATGTGCAAGCTCGGAAGGGGTGGAACCGGACGGCGGTTGGAACCGGACGGCGGTCCACATAAAACATATAAAATATGGTGGGGAAATGCAGATGTGAGATGCGTTGGGAGATTGCGGGAAAAGGGACGAAGCAATATCTGACAGCATGCCACAGGGCATGCCTGCTGTGCTGGGCCAGTGCTCATACAATATTTCGGGGTAGCAGGTACCGTATCAGTGCATCCTGCTTATGGACTGAGCGAGGACCCAACGGCGCTTGGCAAGGACAGC
The DNA here is from genome assembly GCA_006782975.1 of Chlorella sp. Dachan. Classification (NCBI taxonomy): domain Eukaryota; kingdom Viridiplantae; phylum Chlorophyta; class Trebouxiophyceae; order Chlorellales; family Chlorellaceae; genus Chlorella; species Chlorella sp. Dachan. The sequence goes on along the minus strand of RRZL01000082.1, from coordinate 2,571,399 downwards.
TCAGGCAAATGAATAGAGGCTGGAGAGGTGGGGCGATGGGGGGCTGGGTGGTAGAGGGGCAACTGTTGCGCCTCACGGCGCAAGGGTGGGCAGTAGGGCCCGCCTCAATGCAGCCCGTGGGAGCGCTTGCAGAGCCACCAGGTGATAGCCAGCAGCCAGTAGCACACAAACATGCGAGAGGTCAGGCCCGCTGGCGTGCGCAGGCAGAAGCGCAGCGCACGGCTGGCAGCGCCAAAGCTGCGCGCAATCGTGCTGCTCAGCCGGCGCTGTGGCGCCCACTCAACCGTGGTCCGCTGCCAGTAACGCCGCGCTGTCAGGGCAGGGGCCGCTGCGTGCAGGCCGGCGAGCAGCTGCGGCGCAGGCACGGGCGGCGGCTGCCAGCAGTGCAGGCTTGCCAGCGTAGGCAGCACCACGATCAGGGCGACTTGGAAGAAGGTGAGCAGGGCGCCACACAGCTGGGTACCTGCAGCACATGGTTGAGCGGGCGCACGTGGGAGCCCGTCAGCCATGGGTAGGCAGACGATACTGCCATCTGCATCTCATCTGTGTACTGATTGCACATAGCTCATGTGCCTGCTCCGGAGCCACAGCGCTTGTTAGGCCACCCAGTAGCCCACCTGACTGGGCGGCAGCGACGAGCGAGCTGATGTCGGAACCAGTCGGCTTGAACAGCAGGATGGGCAGCGTGGCAAACTCCAGGGCCGCTGCAAGCAGCCCGGAGCGCCGCCGCACCAGCGGATGCACCAGAAGCTGCGCCAGAGGAGCAATAGGGCAGTCAGGCATGTGGCTGTCGCTGTTGATGTGCAGGAGCAATACTTGCAAGCAACAATGGGTGCACCACCAGCTTCGCCAAGGGTGCACAACAGCAGTCCCCTCCACCACCAGAGTCCCCGGCAGTGCCACCGCCACCCACCGGCGCAGAGCAGTAGGCGGGCTCGTTTCGTGTCAGCAGCAGGAGCGCGGTCTGGGTGAGCAGCATCTCTGCAGGTGGCATCATCAGCGCCAGGCCGCCCACGGCGGCGCCGACCTGGCGGGTGCCTGCGGCAGGGGCAGGGGTGCAAGCGGGTCACGGCAGAGCGATGCACTCAGCCGAGCTGCGTGGCTTTGCAAGCACAACGGCTCAGAGGGGAGCCGCCGACTCCCCATGCGGGGGCCCGCCGCTCTGGTGGCTGGTGCCAGTGGAGTCGATGCTAGCAAATGCCGAGGTGTTGCAGCACCCAAGCTGCCCGTGCTGTCCAGCCCCGGCGGCACACAGACTGTCCCGCCTGCGCAGCCCACCTGCCAGGATGCGAGCGCCATCTACCCATGCGCCATACCAGCCTGGCTTGGGTGCGTGCCGCTCCAGCAGGAGGTATGCACCAACCTACAGGACAGCATGACAGGGCAGCTGGGCAGTGAGCAGCGGGCAGGGCAGAGGCTGCAACAGGTGTGGGCAAGGCGGCAGGTGGCAGGCGACACCCACATTTGCCTCCCCTGGCTGCAACACCAGGTGGCAGGCGACACAGGGCCATGGCCAAGCAATGCAGCAACTCCTTCTGGGCGCAAGGCGGCAACACAGGTCCTCACCCCACGTCTCCGCATGACAGGCGACAGGTGGAACAGGATGCGGATGCATGGGGAGGCCCACGCCCTGCACAGCATGGCAGCAGTGGGCCAGTCAGCATGCTCCATGCACAGCACGCACAGCAAGCAGCAGCGCGTGGACGCAGTGCTACGGCGGTGCAACGACAGGGCTGCGGGGCGCTCCTTGCAAGTACTCCAGCTACGGCTACAGGGCGCTGCAAGCACTGCAAGCAGCCGCACCTGTGCTGCCAAAACAACTTGGGCTTGCACAGTACCGCCACCATCACCGCCAGCTTGACTGCGCACTGCGCCAGCATGGCCAGCCGTGGGCCGCGGTCGGTCATATTCTGCCATTGGCTGGCTGTCACAAGCAAGCACATGAAGCACGACATTGCGCCGCCAATCAATTGGAGCAGCAGAGCCGGGTTGCTCCATAGCACCGGCGGTGGCACAGCATCGGCCGCGGTGTCTGCACACAAACGGAGGGCCGGCGGTGGTGGTGTTCCTGTCATTTGCATGCACGGCATCTAGTGGTGCCTTTTAGCGCCAGCCCAGCGGCACCGCGGATGCTGTGCTGCGATTTGACAGCAGAAACATACAAAGGTGATTCTTCAAGTACGCGTCGGTGCAGCGACTGTGCAACACCCGCCACGGAATGTGCTGGCCAGGGCCACCGCACGGTCCACCCCTCATGCCCACTCACCTGAAGGGAGCGGGAGTGGGGGCAGCTCCCCACTGGCGGCTCTGCTGCTCCCAGCGCTGCTGAGCGCTGCCGCCCGCGCTCGCTGGCCGCCAGGAGATGGCGGCGGCGTGTCAGGCCGCGCGGGCTGCAGGCTTGGCGCCACGAATCGGCTCACAGGCTGCTCCATTTTGGCAGCGGCGAAGGGCCCGCGGGAGGGCGGAGGACGGGCGCCCGCCTCGTGCCCGCTGCCAGCAGTTGTTTGCCTCCCCTCGAGGGAGGCTGGTGGAGGTGCAGAGAGCTTTGGAGCTGGCAACTAGCAGGCCGCCGCTCGTGGGACGCCCGCTTTTGTTCCAAAGCCTCTCCCAGGCCGCTGAGAGGGGGCCAGGCAGGCTGGATAAACTGCAGCGATGCTGAGGTGAACAGGGTGGAGCGGGGGAAGTTCACCCATGGAGGAAAGTGCACCGGCAGTGGCCTTCGACTACTGCGGTACAACGAGACAACAAGAGGGGGGACCGTGCTGTGCCAATTGACCTTCCGTCTGGCCTGCCAGCCCCCTTCTCGCAGCCACCTAGCGGACCAGAACCAAGCGGGCCTACTGGGAAGTTCATATGCTGTCCGTTCATCCACGGAGCGCTCCGAAGTGTGCGCCGGCCGTCGCCTGCTGCGGGCACCAACTGACTCTGGGCTTCCAGCGGCGAAAAGCTCCCAGAGTCGGGGAAAAAAACAAGGTAATCACAGATTGGGGCTGTCTTCTTTTCGATACACGGCGGTGGACCACTGGCGCGGCAGGCTAGCACCACGCAAGCGGTTGGGTCGGTGGCGATCAGTGGGAGGAGCCAATGCTTGCTACCTGCCTCCTTGGGCGTGTCCCTTAGGAACCACCACGGCATGTTCCTAGTCTAGCCAGAGCTTGCAGCACTGCGCCAGTGCAGGGCAAGGTGTGATGGAGGGCGTTGGAGGGCTGCACTCGCCACATCACGGGGTGGCGGCGGCAGCGGCATGCGGGCGGACAGGCGGAGCGCGCAGCGCTTCTTTGAGGCGCCGGCGCTGACTCGGCCAAGGACTGCAGCCTCCCCGCAACGATTGCTTCCCATACCAAGCGCACATTTCCTCGTGCTGATCGACGCTGCGCCAGGCCGCCTTCTGCACAGCACAGCTGCCGTCTTGCTGCCTCCCGGCAGTCGCTGCGGGCCCCTTCAATGCTCGGTTAACCTGAACATCGATCGTAGAGTAGGTGAGGGTGACGAGCGCCGCGTGAAACTTCGTGTGTGGGCTGGGCGCTTGCCGAGCCCCGCGCCTGGGCCTCCAGGCACTTTGTAAGCGGAGTGTGCAGCAGACACGCACGACGTGATTGCACAGCGACCGTGACGGGGCTTTGCTCGCCGCCGCCGCCGCCGCCCACCTACGTAGCTGACTGGCTGTTGCTTCATGCCGCAGGCCTCCTCTAAGCCGCATGCCTCCCATGGAGGAGCGGCTGCAGGCGCAGCTGTCGGCACTCGTGGGTGCTGCGGTAGACCGTGTGATGCAGCAGGCCGCCCTGCCAGCCGAGGGCCTGGCGGCACAGCTGTCGGCAGCGCAGCTGGAGGCGGCACAGCTGCGGCAAGACCTTGCTGAAATCCAGGTGAGTGTTCCGCCAGCCACCACTCCCCATCATAACTTGACTTGCATCCAACCCGCTAGTGCTGTTCAGGCTGCTTGCTGCTTCCTCCACACCCGGGCGATGCCCCCCACCTAATGTGTTCAAAACCTCAACTGTACTTCGACGTTGTGTGTGCAGGCTGTGGATGATGCAGAGCTGAAGCGGCTGTGGGGCATCATTGGTGAGCTGTTGGGTGCTGCTCTGCTGCGCCTTCCCTGCTGTTGTGTGCACTGCTGCACCTGCTCCGGCGCATTTGATAACGTTCACCCTGCCACCCGTTTGCCCCATGCAGTCGGCCTGGAGAAGACGTGTGTCCAGCTGCAGCAAGAGAATGTGCAGCTGCGTGCAGCGCCCGCAGCCCTGCCAGCACCCACTAGCGCAGCCGCAGCCAAACCCACTGCACCCAGCCCCTCGCCTGAGCAGCAGCAGGAGTGGAAGCGCAAGCGGCTGCAGCAGCAGCTGGAGAGCGCAAAGGCCGAGGCGGCGGCGGCGCAGAGCAAGGCACGCCAGCAGGCCGCGGCTGCGGCAGCCGCTCTGTCTGGCGCGGCAGAGCAGCTGCAGACGCTGCAGGCGCAGCTTGACGAGCAGGCTGCCGAGCTTGCGGCTGTGCGGAGGCAGGCAGAGGAAGCTGCAGCGGCGCAGGCGGCGGCGAAGCAGGCTCGGCAGCAGCTGCAGGAGCAAGCGGAGCGGCAAGCCGCTGAGCTTGCGGCGGCGCAGCAGGAGGCAGCCCAGCTGCGGGCACGGCACGCGGCCGTCGCTGCCACGCTGGGCGTCCCGGCGGCACAGCCAGCAGAGGCGGCGCCCACAGCTGCAGCAGCTGGGGCCAACGCGTCAGCACCAGCGCCAGCGCCAGCAGCAGCAGCAGCAGCAGCAGAGGCTGTGGCACCTGGCGCAGTCGCTGTGGCGCAGCTGCTGCAGGACTTCAAGCAGCAGATAGAGGCCAGCCTGCGCGCCGAGCTGGCCAACATCTCAGCTGCGGTGCAGCAGCACAGCCAGGTGCCGCACGGCCCCCGCTCGCTGTCACCCTCGGTGGCGCAGGCGGCGCTGCCTGCCCACGGCAGCCCAGAGGGACTTGTGCAGCAGCAGCAGCAGCAGCAGCCGGCTGAGCCGCGCGCTGTCGTTGTTGTGCCAGGGGGTGCCAGCCGGGCGCACTCCCCTCCCTCGCCTCTCGTTGTGGAGGTGAGCAATGGAGACGGTGTGCCGCCCCCGCAGCAGCTTGCGGCTCCTGCTGAGCAGCAGCAGCAGCAGCAGCAGCAGCAGCAGCCGAGGCGGAAGAAGCGGGCGGCTGCGTGGGATGTGAGGCCTCCTTCTGCGGAAGGCGCTGCTGCCGGCAGCGTTGCTGGTGCCTCGGCCGTACGGCAGAGCGGAGAGCCGCACAGCGCAGTGGCGGCGGCGCTTGCAGCTGCTCAGGCGCTAGCAGCCAAGCTGGCGGCACATGCGAGCAGCCAGCAGGGAGCGGCAGCTGCACCCTCGGGGGCCGCCACGACAGGAGCACCCGCAGCAGCGGCAGCAGATACTGAGGAGCGGCAGGCGGCTGCCACTGCTGCCCTACCGGCTGCGCCCGCTGCCCCGGGCGCAGCAGCTGCGCCCAAGCCGCAGCAGCGTGTGGTGAAGCAGACGCCAGAGCAGCAGGCTGCGGTGCAGAGAGCAATTGCCGCAGCTCAGGCTCTGGCTGCCAAGATGACTGCGGAAGCAGGCAGCAAGGCCGGCACAGTGGCTGAGGCGGCATCAGGTGCAGCGGCAGAGGCAGCAGACGCAGTGCCTGCAGTGGCTGAGGAAGCAGGCAAAGCAGCAGCAGCAGCAGTAGGGGAGGGCGCAGGGACAGCAGGAGCTGCTCCCGCCGGCAGCAAGGCAGGCGCTGTGGCTGAAGCTGGCACAGCAGGCACAGCAGCGGCAGTTGCAGCTGTTCCCTCAGGCAGCAAGGCAGCCGGTGCAGCGGCTGCGGCACCTGAGGCACCAGGCAGCATGGCAGGTATTGTGCCTAAGCCAGCAGTCGCAGCAGCAGGGCAAGCTGAGGCAGCCAAGGCAGCCAGCGGGGTGGTTGCTGAGTCAGGAGATGATGAGTTGTTGCTGCCTCCTGGGTTCGGAAAGCCCAGCCCGCGCCAGGCCAGCCTCCCTCCACCGCCGCCGCACCTGGAGCTGCAGCAGACGCAGCCAGACCAGCAGCCACAGAAGGTGGAGCGGCAGCCGTCCAGACTAGCGCCCAAGCAGCAGCAGCAGGCAGAGCCGCAACCTGCATTGCCTGCCAAGCAGCAGAAGCCGAAGCAGCAGCAGCAGCCAGAGCAGCAGCAACCTGCAGGGCCTGCAAAGCAGCAGCAGCCGAAGCAGCAGCAGCAGCCAGAGCAGCAGCAACCTGCAGGGCCTGCAAAGCAGCAGCAGCAGCAGCAGCAGCAGCAGTCGGAGCCAGCAGCTAAGGAACAGCAGCAGGCAGAGCGGCAGCCCCAGCACCCCAAAGGACAGCCTGCTGATCTGGCAGCCAAGCAGCAGCAGCAGCAGCAGCAGCAGCAGGCGGACCCTGCAGCAGCTCAACCGGAGGAGCGGGGGCGTGCAAGCAGGCCTGCGTCAGCAGTACCCAGCGCTGCAGTCGAGGAAGGAGAGATTGCTGGAGAGGAGCTGCCTCCCTGGCTGGCGGTGGCCGTCTCCATTCGGCAGCGCCAGCGCAAAGAAGCCGCGGCGGCGGCAGCAGCAACAGGAGGCGCAGGAGGAGTGCCAGCGGCGGCAGCACCAGCAGCGGCAGCGAGAAGCGGAGTCACGACCAGAGCGGCAGCAGCGGCGGCGGCGGCGGCGGCGGTCCCCGCAGCGCCGCCGCTGCCGCCGCCAAAGGCGCTAGCTGCGCAGCCGGTGCAGCACCAGGGCCAGCAAGCACAGCAGCAGGGCGCAGCGGGCGCAGCAGGAGACAAGACAGGAGGCAGCCCCTTGCAGCAGCGGCTGGCGCACTGGCGCCAAATCGCAGCTGCGCATGCCGATGATGAGCAAGGCCTGCCTCCCAGCCAGCTGCCCTTCTCTGTTGACAAGGGTAGGCGGGGGCAGGGCAGGGTGCAGTGGTTGAGAGGCACCCTCTCGTGCTCTTGTTTGGTTTGATGCTGGCGATGTCCCTTCTCTCACATGCCGGGCAAGCCAATGTAGCTGATGCCCAAGCCGTTGCTCCCCATGTTTGTGTGCCTGCCGTACTCCACTCCTCGCTTGTTCGCCTGCCTCTCTGGCATCTTCCTCAGCAGACGCTGACCCAGAGCACATTGTGCAGCAAGTAGCCGCTGGCCAGCAGCCCTACTGCTGCCCGCCCTGCCGCACCGGTAGGTGCTGGCCGCTTGTGCCGCTACAACTTCAGTGTAGCTCACGAGGTGGCTGTGCCTGGGTATTGCTGCAGGGCTCAGCAGGTTTGTTAGCGCACCTGCGTGTGCTGCTTCTTTGCTGGCCGTTGCTTCGACAGCTGCCGTCTGGCTGCCCGGTAACTCACAACTGGCTTCCTCTCATCAACAGTGTTTGAATCGGAGCACGATTACCTGGAGCACCAGGGCACATCCGCCCACCAGCTCGTCTGCCGACAAGTCTTCAGAGCCTACTCAGGTGGGCGGCAAGCAACATTGCGAGGAGACTTGCTTAGGAGTGCAGACTGTGCCTGGCACGGCATGCAACTGTGCGCTTGCTCGCCATCGCTGCTTGAAACACCCCTTTGTGGCCGCGGCCCTCTTTGCATCACCCTTTGGCCCATGGGCAGCAGCCGGGCTAATCAGATTAGGCTGCTGCCAGCCAGTTGGTTAGTCCTCAGCCTCGCCCCGTCGTTTTCCGGTGGCGTGCCGTGCAGGCAATGAGATCTTAACAGACAGCACATGCAACATCATGAAAGTGAAGGGCGGCAAGCCAGCAGTTCAGAAGGCCAAGGGAGAGTACCGGGTGAGCACCTGACTGAATGGCAGCGCCACGTCATATGGATCCATGCCGCTTGAGCTCCTGGTGCCAAACAGCTGCTGCTGTGGAGGCCGGCGCAGTGCTGCGGAAACTGCGTTGCATGCGCACCAAGGGGGCACGCGTGGCCCTGTGAGCCCCCTTGCCGCGTGGGGTAGATGTTTACCCCCCTGCTCTCGGCAGCGTTTTGTCTGAGATGCCCCAAGGGCCTGCAACCCTCGGCCTGAGCTGCCCGTTGCCTTGCAGTACTGCTGCCTGGCGTGCAGCCGGCTGCTCGCCATGGACCAGTTCATCCACCACCTGGTCTGGTGAGCTGATTAGCTGGATCCTAACGCAAAAGTTGCCATGCGACAATTTGCTGTGCACATGCCGCTCCTCGTGGTTTTGGCTCCCGATGTGGAGCTGTGCAACCCGCTGGTTGCATGGCCCGTCTGCACGCACTGTGCTGCCGGCGCGGCTGCAAAGCCGCCGCAACGCCATGGCTGTGGCCTGCAGTCGCTGCCGGGTGCATGGGTTGCTTGTGAACCTGCCTCACCAGTCATCCCACTCAACCTGTTCGCAGCAAGTCGCACCTGACCAAGGCGGCCTCCCAGCTGAAAGCCATTAAAGCGAATAGCAAGCGGCAGAAGGTTGCGGGCAAGGGCGGCAGCTAGTGGGGGCCACGGCTGATGAGCAGGCGGCAGGCCAGTTGCGCAGCTATCCTGCGGCGGCAGCGGCTGGCTTGCAGACAGCGGCAGTGGGCTTGCGGGGAGCAGCAGCTGGCTTGGCTGGCGCTTGCGACGGCTGCACGGAGCAGCGGCTGGATTGTCTCGTTTATGAGTTTAGGCCGGCAGTGTTCCCCTTCCAATCCTTTATTGCTTGTGCGTTAAGATCGGCGCTTACACAGACAAATCACGAGTAGTATCTGCAGGGTTGAACAGCCATTAACACTGCACTGCTCACGCCATAGGGGCAGTGTTTGAGCAGCAGGCAATGGAGGGTGCGCACGCCTGGCGTGGAAGGATTACGGCCAGGGGACAAACAGAAAGCAAGGAGAAAGGGAAGGGAGGGGATAAGGTGATGGCGGGTGGGAGGAGGGGTGTGTTTGGCAGGAAACAAACAGGATGGGTGATGGTGTTCATCAGCAGAAAGAGTTGCGGAGGAAGGAGTTGCGTCAGACACCAATGGACACATGCAGATGAGGGGAGCAGGCATGCCCCGGTATGCGGTTTTTGGTGCTGACTGGCCAGCGACCGGTCAGAGGAAAACTCAGGAGCCTCAGGGTTTGGCCATAACCTTTTGCAAACGGCATGAGACTGCGGCGGTAGGGGCGGTTGGGATGGTTCACCATGGCGGCGAGTGAACGGCCAACAAAGAGTTACCATACTTAGGGCTTGGGTTTGGTTTGGCCCCAGTTGAATGCCTTCGTGGCCCAGTCCATGCACTCCTCTGGAGACTCGCGCTCGAGCCACTTCCACACAGGGACGCAATCATCCGGGTTGCCACACCCCGTTTGCTCGCAAGTTGGAGCCCAGCCATATGGGTTTGCGCAAAAGGTCCAATGACACGTGCCAGGGCTGAGATATAGGTACTTCTTGCAGTTGTCCATGCACGCCTTGTTGTCGTCCGCATCCTTGCACCACGCAGCGCACGTGCCGAGGCTGAAGGGGGTGGGGTGCATCGTTGCACAGGAACAAGTGAGGGCAGTGAGGGATCTTGAGGGCACCTGAGGTTGCCTCCACGAAGGGCTGGCACACACAGGGGGGGCGTGGAGGTTGAAGCACGGGTCTGCCCCAAACCTGTCTACCAAAAAAACGCTGTGCCGGCAGTGATCTACTGAGCACGAGTAGTTTTGCAGTTCGCACCCTGGGATAGGCTTGCCATCAGGAACCTTCTTCAGGGATCTGGGCAAGGCCATGGCGCTCCTGCGCAAGTGAGCGACCGCAGCGTCAGGAAGAACTGGCAGGTTGATTGCCATTTTGTGAAATGAAGTGCACACAGTCGCTGGTCACCAATGGCATTCCACAAGTCAGCATGCTGCTACCTGCCGCTGACTTGGAGCCCTCACCGCCACGCTTATGTGCACTCAGGCGGTGCACTGCCGCTCACTCACCCAGCAAGCATGAGGAGCAGCAGCGCGCAGGCGACGGCAGCACGGCACATCTACAGGGTGAGGGGAAGGGAGGGGGGAGCGGCAGGCGGGTGAGAATCATGCACATGCTGCCTCCAGCCAGCTGGCCGCATTTTTTACAACTGGAGTATTGCTTTTTTGGGGGTGTCTATCTCTGTCCTGAGGGAGGGGGACATGGGTATCGAGGGGGCGCAGCGTGGTATCGAGGGGGCGCAGCGCTGCGGCGGGGGGGTTTAAGCCGGGACCGCCCAGCCCTGACACCTCCCGCCCCTCCCATGCGTTGTTCGCGCGCTTGTTCGTCCTGGCAAAGGCGTCTGAGTGTGCGCTGCAGCCGCTGGCAAGCCCTGAGGGCCCAAGCCAGTCGGGCCACCACCCCCCTGGCGGCGGAAGAAGGATCCTACCATGCTGGTGGGCTGTTTTGGATGGCTTGGTGCGGGACGGCCGGCTGCCGGGCTCCAGGGAGAAGAGAAGGAGGGGCGTTGTGGGGAAGGGGGCGATGCCAGCAGCGCATCTGTGCCAGCGGGACCGCCCGCGCTGTGCGCTGCGGGTATGGCGGCCGCCAGACCATGCTCCACGCCTCCTGGGGACGCTGCACCTTCGGGTCTGTCGGCCACATGAGCCAGAATCAGCCTGGAGAGGTGGCCTGCCACGTGCATGCTGCAGCGCCACGCAGGCGGCAGACTTGCCCAGTGGGCATCCGCACTGGGTGCTGCACCAACGTGAACAGCGGTCCAGCGGGCCCTGCTCCGGCTGGCATGCCCCGACCGGGTGCCACTTTGTGAATCACAGGACCACAATGCATGCTGTCAAGTTACAGATGGATGTGTTTGGTGCAACAGCACCATGGGGTTTCATTGCTTCATCGCTCAGCTGCGCCCGCCGCTGCGGGCGGCCGCCCCTGCCGCCCCTCAGCTGCCGCCCCTCCCTGTTGCAGCAGCTCCTCTGTGCAGCGCAGCAGCGTGGCCAGCTCGCTTTCGCTGGGGTTGCCGCTGCCGCGCCATCGAAGCCGGCCTTGGGCATCAACTAGGAAGACATACCTGCACAGGGAGATGATGAACCGGCGGCCTCTTTAACATGCATTGGTGCTGGAAAAAGGCAACCATCCACCTGCAAAGCGAAGCGTCTCGTGGCAGCTGCCAGCCCCCCGCAACGGCTGCACACCGCCAAAAATGCATGAAAACGGCAGGAGGCTGCTACCCGCCAGCGCCATAGCGCAGCAGCGGAGCAAGAGTGCTTGACTGCAACCAATGTGTGCACCCACCCTGTAAGCAGGTTGGTGAGGTGCAGGGCCTCGCGCAGCTGCCGGATGTCGCCCAAAGCACAAAAGCAACAGCAGCAGCCACAACAAAACAACACACGGCCGAGCTGTAGCTCACCCAGTGAGCAGGTTGGTGAGGTGCAGGCCCTCCCGCAGCTGCTGGATGTCGCCAAAGTGGTGCAGGTTGCGGCAGGGCAGCGCGTACTTGCCGGCGCTTGCTGCATTGCCGCGCAGCAGCAGCTGCTTGAAGGGCCACATGCGCATGACCTGCGGGGATGCATGGAGCGGTGATTTGGTTGAAGCAAGCAGGGCACACCAGCAGCAACTTGAAGGGCCACATGCGTATGACCTGAGTGGAAGGAGGGAAGGCAGGGTGGCTTGTACCCGCACAGTAGATGAACTGCATTGCTTCGAGGGCAACCGTGAGCTGCACACGCGCTACTAAAGCCTTTAAACAAACCATGCTGCATTTTCGCAGGCTACTTTTCCTGAAGCCGTGGCAACACGTAGCTTAACCGTTGAAACCCTCCAGCCTGAAAACCCTCCAGCCTGAAGATGGCGCCGGCTCACCACGCCCTCCACTATCGCCAGCTCATACAGCGCCACGCTGCCGCTGCGGCCTTGGAAATGCTGCGCAAACGGCCCCGCCCACGCTTCAAGCATCGGCTGCGCTCCAGCTCGGAAGGCCACACACACCAGGCTGGCCGCCGGCAGCGCCTCTGCCGCACCGCCGCTGCTGCTAGGACTGCTGGCAGCCACTGCTGCTGCTGCCGCGGGTGGGAAGATGGCTGGGCTGCCATCTGAGAGCACCACGTCTAGCCGCGGAAAGGCGGGCGCCTGCAGGCATGGGGAAACGCACACAGATGAGTCCCAGCCCCCTGCCCTGCTGCTCGGCGCCAGCTGTGGGGCTGCCGTGGTCTTGCTTTCTCAACATCCCGTGCGCCTTGTGCCGTGCCCAGCTGCCACCGCCGCGCCCAGCCCACCATCCCCACTCACGCTGCCCGCCGCAATCAGCTTTTCGGGCGCCAGGAACACCTTGCCCTTGCTGTCCCGGAAGTCCCGGAAATCATCAAAGTAGCCGCGCTGCATCTCCTCCTGCAATAAAGGGCATGTTGTCGTTTGGATTGCAGTTCAGATTGCACAGTGCGTTACCTCGAGGCAGGGTGCGCGGCGGCAGCAGCAGTGTGGCAGAGGTGGCAGCATGAGCACCACTCCGCTTGCCTTGAGCTGGGCCCTGCGCTTGGCCTTCTCGTCCTTCTCTAACTGTAAATGCAGAAACAGCAGGACAGCAGCGTTTGAAACACCTTCAGGAGGCACGGCAGCCAGTGCAGCGACGGGAGCAGGTTGGGAGAGGCAGGACTGCACGGCATGGCTGGCATCCAACACGCAGCGCCCACCTGTGCCCGAGCCTTGCGCTTCGCCCGCTCCTCCTTGCTGAAGATCTGCAGGAGAGTCAGGTAAAAGGGCGCTTGTTCGTGCAGTTGCAGGGTGCACTGCCGCAGGCGGCGGCGGCAAACCCCAACCTGTGGACCTTCAGCTGCTGCATGGCCGGACTCTACAGTTCACCCCCACCTCGAAGATCTTCATGCCCCGCTCCTGCACGTGCGCAGAGGCGGCGAGCGCTGCGGCTGGCAGCAGCTGGCGCGCCAGGCCGCTCTGGCGGGCCACCAGCGACAGCATCGCAATGTGTTGAGCTGCTGCAACAGCGTGAGAATGCTGCAAGCGCGTGGGATCGACGGCGAGCGGCGGTCGCAGCTGGTGGCTGCCTTCGGCGGCCTGCTCAGCTGTTTGGATCAATTGGGAGGGACCCCAGTGCGATGCACGCTTCAAGCAGCTAGGAGCTGCTCGGCAGGCCCCATGCTGGTCTCGGCCGAACGGCACAAGCTGCTCAGCGTCTCGTTGTGCCTGTATTCTCGTGTTCCGCTACCGACAGACTCGCTGCAACGTTGCCCGACCACCTTTCGACACCTCCGGCACCGAGCCGCGGCGTTCGACACTCGGTCCCAGCCCTCGCTCACTCCTGCTCAAGGCCGCCACCTGCAACCATCCCCGCCATGCATGCAAGTCGTGGACATGACCCGGCAGTGGCGTAGGCAGCCAATCCGTCGCGGCCGCCGCTCGCCGCCGCCGCTCGCCGCTCGCCGTGGGCGCCGTCTGTGATGGCGCTGCTGCCGCTGCCTTCCCCTACCCACGCAGGAAGAGAAGCCAGTCGGAGGCAGCCGGCTGGCAGAGTTCATTGCCCGGCTGCCTAAAGCTGAGCTGCACATCCATGTTGAGGGCACACTGGAGCCGCAGCTGATGATGGCGCTGGCTGCTCGCAACGCCGTCTCCCTGCCGTTTGCCGACGCGGCTGCTGCTGCCGCCGCCCGGGCCCGATTCACAGACTTAGACGTGAGGCGCAATCCCGTACTGCCTATAGTGGTCTGGATCACGATCACCCCAGGCTGCTGTGAGCTGCTGCTGCTGCTGCTGCTGCTTGCCGTCAGCCACGCTCGCCCTCTCAGGCTCTATGCGCATTGTTCCCTCCCACCTGCGCACTTGCCGGCCTCCCGCAGGACTTTCTGCGGCTGTACTACGCCGGCACCGCAGTGCTGCTCACCCACTTGGACTTTTACGAGCTGGCAGACGCCTACTTTGCGAGGGCGGCAGCAGAGGGCGTACGCCATGCCGAGCTGTCCTTCGACCCCCAGGCCCACACCGCCAGGTGCCGAGAGGTTGTTGTTGTTTGTGGGTGTTTGGCTGAGCAGGGCACCGCTGCTGCTGCTGCTGCTGCTGCTGGGTTGGGTTGGGCGGCCATCAGTCCAGACAGACACAGCCGCTGCTGCTGGCTGCTGCTGGCTAATTAATCACACAAGGCACCGGTGCTGCTGCTTGTCAGGGATGAAGTGAAGTGCTTGCAGGGAACACCCAGTCATGGTGTCCCCATGTGCTGCTGTACCACCTACCCAGGGGCGTCCCCTGGTCCGAGTTCTTCCCGGGCCTGCACCAAGCGGTGCTGGAAGCGCCAGCCAAGCACGGCCTCACAGCAGGGCTCATCATGTGCTTCCTGCGGCACCTGGGTCCCGAGGCCGCCACCGCAACACTCGAGCAGGTGCGGCTGCACACCGGTGGGTGTTGCAGCGCATGGGGCTGCTGCATGCTGTCATCCTCCCGAGGGGAGGAGTCCCGACTTGCAAAGGTGGCAACACTTCAGAGGTCGCAGAAAAAACAGCCTGCGCCCGCATGGCCTGCGCGCCTACAGGCGCTGCCTTACAAGGATGCCATCAGCGGCGTGGGCCTAGACTCTTCGGAAGCCGGCTTCCCGCCCCGCCTGTTTGCGGGCGTGTTCAGGCGGGCCGCTGAGTTGGGCTGGCGGCGAGTGGCGCACGCCGGTCAGTGGTTGAGTTGGTGGGTCGCTGAGTGCATTGAACGGCGATGTGCGCATCATGCCATCACCTCAAACTCTGCTTTGGCGGTGAGGGAAGGCGGTTGCCCTTGGCCCTGGCTGCGTGTCACCGCCCCAACACCTGCCAAGCCATGCAGGCGAGGAGGCTGGTCCTGACTACATTCGGTCAGCGATTGAGGACTTGGGTGCCGAGCGCATCGACCACGGCATCCACTGCCTGGACGACCCGCAGGCGAGTCGCGATTCTGTCCTGGTTGAGCAGTTTGACTGAGGCGGCATCCACTGCCTGGACGACCCGCAGGCGAGTCGCGATTCCGTCCTGGTTGAGCAGTCTAGTTGCGGCAGTGCCTGTTTTCGCAGTGTGACTGAGGCGAGTTCTGTACACACCACTTGTTGCAGCACGTTCAACACGTTTTTCCTTCAACGCCTCCCCTGCAGCTGGTTGCCCAGCTGGAAACAAACCGTGGCCCCACGCTCACGCTCTGCCCGCTGAGCAACCTGCGGCTGCAGGTGCGTGCGGGGGCCTGCTTGGCTGCTTGGTTGCTGCCGGTCGCAGCGGGCTGCTGGTGTCAGAACTGCATGTCCCGCTGTGCCGTTGTGTTGCTGGCTCAAAGCCACCGGCTTGCTGCTTGCAACCCGCCCCCTGCTGCCTCACAATCCGAATTGCCACCTGTTTCAACACAACAGGTGTACTCAGGTTGCCTGGAGGCCAAGCTTCGCCAGCTGGTATGCGGCACTCGGGTGCCAGCCACAGTGAACAGCGACGACCCGGTGGGTCAGGGGTGGTGGGACGCGTGCCGACTTGCGCGGGTGATGCTCAGTGTGCGCTCGCCGCTGCATTGTTGAAGCGCGTGGGTCACCATCTTTCCTTCCTGTTCCTCACTCCCACTGGCATCCATCAGGCGTACTTTGGAGGCTATGTGTGTGCCAACTATGCCTACCTGGCTCGGGTGGCAGGGCTGGATGCTCCCCAGCTGGCCGCGCTGGCGTCCAACAGCTTCCGAGCCAGCTTCCTGCTAGATGCAGCAGCCAAGGAGCGGCACTGCGCCGACGTGGCAGCTACGCTGCGCGAGTGGCAGGCGCGCGGTGAACCTGGACCAGGCAAGCGGCTTGGGAACGCAGCTGGGGAGCCCGCTGCCGCCGCTGCCGCGCTCTGACGCCACCCTCGATTGTTTTACCTGTCCCGCGCTTGCGACATGTATTCGTCTGGGTATTATTGAACGTATTTTAATGGACGGGTCTTGCGTCCATGCGCATGAACTGCCGCTGTTTGCTCATGAGAGATCACTGCTTGTGTGCCCGCCCAGCTCGTTCCCGACCATGGGCTGCCCCGCCTGCTGCAACTGACATTTCGACGTTGCCTTCCTAGGGCACATATACAGCACTTCAGTTTTCTGGTGCTTGACGAGTGCGTTCCTAGACTGCTCTTCACCCTGCAGCTGCTTGCAAGCGCATGGGGTGGCTGACTGCATCCTTGACCCATCTGCCCGCCAGCTTTATACAATGATTCCGTCTCTCTGTCCCTGACTCCCTTGTGAACCTTGGTAATGCCGCCATCGAGTGACCGCTAGGCGGCCGATCCAACACGCCGCCTCGTGAGCAGTGGAGAGCGCCAGCCGCCATGTTGAGGGCGGTTTTGGGGCTCGCTGCTATTTTGTGGCCATGTGAGTCACTGTGAACTGAGCTTGTTTGGGGGCCAGGCAGGCATGTGGGCCGACAACTGCCGCCCGGCCTGCCTGCACGTGTTTGTGCTTCATAGTCGTGTCGCCAACCAATCAGGCAGATCAACTTGGAACAGCTTGTTTGGCAAAGTTAAGTCGGATAGGCGCACTTCCATGATGTTGGCGCGCACGGCAGGCCGAAGGAGTCAAGCTGCACAGTTACATGGCAACATTGCATCTCTGTGCGTCTCTGCGATGGCGCAGTCGCACCATGATCGGCATGCCACCCTGATTGGGACGCAAGGCATGGCGACGGGTGGAGCATCTGCCGGCAGAGCGCATGCCGGCAGCCAACTGTTGGCATCATCGAGGTCACTCCTGGATGCGCATGCCTTTGCTACAGTTGTGAAACATCTTTAGGCGCAGCCAGCAGCGCGCCGATCACCTGCACAGAGCAGCTGCAGCGAGCGCGGTTCCTTGTTCCTCGCTTTGTGCCAGCAACCCCGCCAGCCGCCGGACCCAAACCCCAGCGACCCCTGGGTGCTGGATCATCCCCCAGCGGCGTCCATCAGCCCCCTATGCAGGCGGTGTTCACCCGCCCCTCTCAGGCGGGGCTACGCCCCGCCTCCGCCCGCCTGGTGACATGCCGGGCGGGCCCCAGCCGCCGGGTGAGCGCGCATCGGTCGGGCTGTCCAGCCGCCGCCCTAGGGCAGTGGCGCCGGCGCCCTTGGTGGCGGCAACGGGCCTGACGCATCATCGCATGCTCATTAACATGTGTCACTTGCTGCAGGTGCGCCGCTCCGCCACGCCTCCTGCCAAGCCTGAGCCCGTGGCCCAGCCGCCCGCTGCCGTGGCCAACAATGGCGCCGGCTCCGCCGCGGCGCCNACCCGCCGCCGCTGCCGCGCCCGCCCAGCAGCCCAGCAGCGACCTCGCTGAGCTGAAGCGGGTGCTGGCCACGGCTGTGGCGGCCCAGGAGCAGTACAGCCAGTACAGCCAGGAGCAGGTGGGTGCTCGTGGCTTCAGCTGGTTCGATTTGGTGCAGATTCCACCGAGGCGGTGCGCTGCCCGGGGTGGGCGGCAGTACGAGCAGGCCAGTGCAGCCGCTTGCAGGCATGATGTCAAGCAGGCTTGATGTCCAGCACATGCTGCTGGGAGTTGCCATGCCACTGGCCAGCGTACAGCTCACCCCGCTCCAGACCTCCACACCTCCTCTCATCAGGCGGGCCAGGTCCTCCACTCGGCGTACTCGGCGTGAAAAGCCGCTGCTCCCTGCTCACACCCTGATTCGACAGGTGGACCAGATTTTCTACTCGGCCGCTCTGGCGGCCAACCAGGCGCGCCTGCCGCTGGCCAAGATGGCGGTGACGGAGACGCGCATGGGCGTGCTGGAGGACAAGGTGGGCTGCGCAAGAACTTGTGCACTTATGGCTTCCAAGCAGCCCAGCAGCGCTTCGGCATCGCATCGCGTTGCACATGGCATGGCTCGGCACGGGGCGGGGTCGCATGGCACATGGCATGGCATGGCATGGCATGGCATGGCATGGCATGGCATGGCTTGGTGCAGCACGGCGCGGCATGGACATGGCATGGCGTGGCGTGGCATGGCGCGGCGTGGCATGGCATGAGAGTCGTGGCACGTCCCATGCAGGGACGCATGTGTTGAATGCCGCCTCCCCTGACCATTGGCCCCAACCTTATTAAGCAGGTGATCAAGAACCACTTTGCAAGCGAGTACATCTACCACAAGGTACATGCCATGTGCACATCTGATTGGTCGGATTGGGCTGGGTGGATTGGGTCGGGTTTGCACCTGACTGGGCAATACAGCCGCTGATTCCACATTTCCTGCACGCCGCTGCGCCTCGCAGCACGCTTCATCTCAGCGTGCCTGCAGCCCCCATACACTCACTCATACAATCATTCAATCATTCCACTTGTGCCCGCCTGTTGTGCAGTACAAGGACGAAAAGACCTGCGGCGTGATCGAGGCGAGGCGGGGTGCTGCTGGCACCGTTGCAGCACACCATGGGCAGCTGCCGCCGAATCCAGGCTCGAGCCATGCGGCCATGTCGTCGGCAGCATGCCGCCGCAGCACTCCATGCTGCCTTAGCACTCCATGCTGCCGCAGCACGCCTGTCACTTTGTTGCTCACGGCTGCATGCCGGCTCACACTGCTGGTTGCAGGAGGACCCCGCTGGCGGCGTGACCAAGGTGGCCGAGCCTGTGGGAGTGGTGGCCGGCATCGTCCCCACAACCGTGAGCCCAGTGCTGTTGTTCTACCGGCGGCGCTGCCTTGCGGGTGCTATCGCCAGCCGCCCTGGCATGGCTGGCGGTCGGCTGGTGGTCGGCTGGTGGTCGGCAAGATGCTGTTGCGTTCATTTCCATGCGACGCTGCTCTGCCCGCCGCTGTTTCACCCGAGTGCAGAACCCCACCTCCACCGCCATCTTCAAGGCGCTCCTGGCCCTCAAGACCCGCAATGCCCTGGTGCGCTGGGCCTGCCTGCTTGGCTAGGCGTGTCTGCTGTGCTGCTGCATTCTGCCCCCGGGGGGAGGGCATGCGTGGCCTGTGCCGCAGGGCTGCTGCATGCATGCGCGTGAGCCGTGCTGCCATGCATGCCACGCCCCAAACCTCCGCGACAGCCACACACTGCCCATCTGCTGACCTGCCGACTTTGAACGCAGGTGCTATGCCCCCACCCACGCGCCAAGAAGTGCACCATTGAGGCGGCCCGCATCGTGCGCGACGCAGCGGTGGCGGCCGGCGCCCCGCCAGGTGGGTGCTGAGTGTTGGCTGCGGTTCCTGATTCTCGTGTCCTCGCTTCATCGGCTCGCATCATGCATGCTGGGGAGGGGCGATCGGTGCCCCGCCAGGCAGCTGGTCACAGCAGGGCAGCAGCGAAACTTGCTCCGGCCCACCGTCGGCTTGCTGTCTGCCTAGGTCCGTGACCCTGTGCATGCTGTCTGGCCGCACACCCAATTACTGCAGGCATCATTTCTTGGATTGAGGAGCCCTCCATGCTGGTGTCTCAAGCTCTGATGAGCGCGCCTGAAATTTCCCTCATCCTCGCCACCGGCGGCCCGCAGATGGTGGGTGGGCAGGCGGCTGGCACATTGCTCGGGCGCGCGGGCGGGCATGGTTGCAGTCGGCTCAGCATGCTCCCAGGCTGGCCCTTTGCAACGCACACTGGGGAGGACACTGCCGCTGTCCTGTTGTGCTTCAACCGCAGGTGCGCGCCGCTTACTCCTCGGGCAACCCTGCCCTGGGCGTGGGCGCGGGCAACACGCCGGCGGTGATTGACGAAACGGCCGACATCCGCATGGCGGTGTCCTCCGTCCTGATCTCCAAGGTGGGCTGCTGGCTGTGGATGGACACCGTGTTGGTGGGTGCCGCGCGGATGGGTGCTTGTGGATGGATGCCTTGTTGGTGGGTGCTGAGACTGCAGACATCCGCGTGGCTGTGGTTTGCATCCTGGCACAATCACGGGGGGCGTGTTTGCATCTGCAAGGCAGGGCGGCACTGCTGGAGGCAAGAAATGCCTCCTCGCCGCTTCTTGCCAGCGGGAGCTTCCTGGCCGGGTGGGGTTGGGCAAGCATCTGGCCCCGCCGAACTGCACACCTCCTTCCCGCCCAGTGCTGCCTCGCTCACCTTTGCCAACAGAGTGCTCTGCGGTCTGCTAGTCATCGGCTCCGCAGCAGAGTACCTCCCGAGCTCCTCACCAAGTGCTGTCCTAGCAAGTGCTGTCCTACCAAGCTCTGCCCTGCCTCCCTGTGCCGCAGACGTTTGACAATGGAGTGATCTGCGCCTCGGAGCAGTCTGTGGTGGTGGTGGACCAGGTGCGAGTGCGTTTGTGGTGGATGCACCACCTCACATGTGGTGGATGGTTGCGCACTAGGTTGCTGTTGCAGTTGTTGTTGTTGTTGGTGGTGGGCCAGGCGCAGACTGTCTGGGTTTGGTTTGGGACTGGATTGGTTTGTCTGGACTGCTTGAGTGCCGGGGTGCATGGTGGGCTGTGCGTGCCGCTGTCACGCTGCTGTCGTTCAAGCGGCGGCCAACAACCGGCCGTCTCCTGCGATGCGGCTGCTCCTTTGATACGGCTGCAGGTGTACGATGCGGTGCGGGAAGAATTTGCCACCCGAGGCGCCTATTTCCTCAACGAGGAGGAGCGGGAGAAGGTTCGGCAGAAGGTCATCGTGAGTAGCTAGTGTGCTGTTCGGGTGCTGTTCCCTTAAGGTTCCATTCTGTGCCCTTAAGGTCCGGCAGAAGGTCATCGTGAGTGGCTGGGGCTTTGTTGGGTTGCTGTCCGCTTGCTGGGTTGTCGGTGAATGAGACTGGCTGCGGCCGTGCCTGCATGCCGTTTGCTTGTAGGTGTGAGCCTGATTGCTGCTCTAGAGTGCCCAACGGTGCGCTTCGCACGCCAACCACCCGCACCCACCCCCGCTCTGCTCCCCCTCCCCTCCCCTCACCTCCACCCCCCTCCTGCCTGCTGCATCTGTTGAAGCCACTGCTGCACAGAGTTAGCAGTGCCAAGACCCTAAAAACAAACAACTCCTCCCGATGCAGATCAACGGCCGGCTGAACGCCGACATTGTGGGCCAGTCTGTGCAGCGGCTGGCGGAGATCTTTGGCATTGAGGTGCCCAAGTGGGCCAAGGTGCTAGTGGCCGAGGTGAGCGGCTGCGCCTCTGCTAGCATTGGAGTTTATTCACACTCATCCAGGGCAAGCTGTGCTGGTGGCCGAGCTGAGCTGCTGCTTCGCCTCGTCTACCAAGGCACTCATCCCTGGCTGCTCTACCAAGCCGCTCATCCAGGGCACGCAGGGCGGATGGCATTGCTTGGCAAGCGCAGTCTCTGAACAAGGCGATCACGAGCTGCCGCGCATTCCTGCTGCCAAGCCCACCCAGTTTTTCCTGCTGCCAAACCCACCCGGAAACTCAACTCCCTTTCTATGCCCTCTATCCATGCCCTCAGATCGACGTGATTGGCAAGGAGGAGCCTCTGAGCGAGGAGAAGCTGAGCCCGCTGCTGGCCATGTACCGTGCCGCCACCTTTGAGAGCGCGGTGGCCAAGGCCGACCGACTGGTGCGTCGTGCGCTGGTTTGAAGAAAGAAAGAAAGAGCACCTTACGCCTTGGGCGTGGATTGAGATCAACGCACGCCTGCTGCAGCCTGGCTGGTTGCGCAGCCAGTGCCATGCTGCATTGCACCAGTGCGGCCCCTCATCCTCCCCCACCCTGCCGTCTAGCTGATGATTTTAGTCAAAAGGACTGACAGCTAAATTTTGTGTTCCATGCGCTCAGGTCAACCTGTTTGGTGCGGGCCACACCAGCGTGCTGTACACCAACCCCCTCAACCAGAAGCACATCCGCCTGTTTGAGCGCACCATCAAGACGGTGCGTGGCGTGGGGGAGTCGACCCTCTGAACTTGGATTGAACCAGCCAGTTCAGCAGGGCGGGAGTGCATTGGGGCCCATGTTGGTGTGCCACATCCGCCTCCCTCGAGCGCACCATCAAGACGGTTGAGGGGCCGGGCTGCTTGCTTGCAGGAGGGGTTGTTCTTGGTCGGCCCTCCTTCGGTTGTGCGGGCCTGGCGCTTGCAGCGAGGGGCTGTGCAGCATTGTGAGACCAGACCGCTGCTGCTGCCTGGCATGGGGCACCTCTGTTTCGCCCGCCTGCACTCCGTGAAATCCGCCACACACCTGTGCCTCGCTCCGCACCGCCTCTCCCTACCTGCCCAGGTGCGTGTGCTGATCAACTGCCCCGCCAGCCAGGGCGCCATTGGCGACATCTACAGTGAGCTGTTGGCAGCTGTGCCGTGCTGTGCTGTGTCATGGGGGCCTGCCATGCTTCTGTGTCAGGTTGTCTTGCCGTGCCGTTGCTGCTGCTTGCACCTCGTTGCTGGCGGGCATATTGCCTGCCGAGGCGCGCCTGCTTCGCGCAGCCCCAAATGATTGGGCCTGCATGTGCCTCAAACCACCCGACAACAGCAACACCTGCCCCGCCCTCCCTCCAACAGACTTCCACCTGGACCCGTCCCTCACCCTGGGCTGCGGCACCTGGGGCTCAACCTCTGTGTCCATGAGTGAGCACAAGGGGTGGCGGCCATTCTGCTGCCGTATGAGGCATTGCATTTGCGGGTCGGATCCGCCACGGCACTTGGGGCTCCACCCCCGTGCCCATGAGTGCGCGCTGGTTTTGACGCACTGTTGAGATGTTGAGGTGTTGAGATGTTGAGGTGTTGAGATGTTGGGATGTTGAGGTGTTGAGATGTTGAAATGTTGCAGTGGTTGCCATGCGGTAGCGGGACCTGGGGCTCCGGCTTCCAATCTGTTGTGATTTGCCCTCACACCCAGACGTCGGCCCCCGCAACCTGCTCAACATCAAGTCGGCCATCGAGCGGCGCGAAAACATGGTGAGGCGCCGGAGAGCCTGTTGAGAAGCTGCCAATGCAGCTGCTGCCTGGCTGTGTGGGGCCTTGGGCAGCAACCGGCAACCAGCTGGCTGCACTCTTGCGATCGCGCCCGCGCCGCTTTCCAGCCTGGAAAGCTGACAGGCAGCCTGCTTCCGCTGCGTATGCAGCTCGCAACTGATCCCGCTCTCCAGGAAACGTGCATGCAGCTGTGGTTCCGTTTGCCCTCTAAGGTCCACAACAAGGCGGTGTTCACTGCCGACACACATGCATTCCCAACCCACCTCCCAATCAATGCAACTCCCTCAAGATCTACCTGGATGGAGGCAACCACTGACGACAATGTCAATTTACACTTGCAACCCG
>RRZL01000082.1:2493724-2534345 GCA_006782975.1 Chlorella sp. Dachan | reverse complement strand
AGCCCCGCAGCGCAGGCTGGTTGCGCTCGCGGCAGCAGACCCGCAGGAGGTGCAAGTTGAGGAGCAGTTCAGGTGGGCTGCAAGGGGGGCATGGCAAGGCAGCAGGCAATGGGTGGGGGCCCTGCGCCGAGGTTTACGCAAGCTGCAGCTGAAGAAAGACCGGGACACGACAGCAGAACGCCTGCAGACGTGGATGGAGAGGGCCGGCTGGGTGGCAAGTGCCTGCAGACGTGGATGGAGAGGGCCGGCTGGGTGGCAAGTGCCTGCAGACGTGGATGGAGAGGGCCGGCTGGGTGGCAAGTGCCTGCACGCAGGACGCAGCTCGCTTCTGCCCCCCTTTCCAATCAAGAGCCATGCCCATATTTCCCCCTCTGGCAGGCTGGAGCTGCCCACAGAGGATGTGCAGGCCAATGTACGGCTCATGGGCGTGCGCCAGGGCCGCGGCGCTGCCATCGTCATCGCAGCAGTGGAGCCGGGCAGTGCGGCGGCTGCCGCAGGCGTGCGCCCCGGGCAGCAGCTGCTGGCGGTGTCAGACCCCATCCGACGCGGCGAGTTCTGGCAGATCAACGGCCAGTCCAGCCTGCGCTACGTGCGCCAGGCCATCTCCATGCGGGTGGCGGAAACAATCACGCTGCAGCTCACGGCCCAGCCCATCCGGGAGTGGCGGCGCGCAGTCGAGGCGTCCCGCGCAGCGCAGCGCGCAGCAGCCGCAGCGCTCACGCCGCAGCCGCTGGCGCCGGCGGGGCAGCCTCAAGACGACGACCTGCTGAGCAACATTGTGCGGGCTTCCATCGACAGCAGCATGGGCAGCCTGGACAGCTTTGACTCCGGCGATGCCAGCAGCAGCTCTGCGGCGGCGAGCGGCGATGGCTTGGAGTCCGGACCAGGGCTCACCGCGGCAGGCCGGGCAGCCGCTGCCAAGCTGACGGTTGCAGAGAAGCTGGAGCAGCGGTATATCGAGGGGCAGGCAGCGGCGGATGCGCTGGCGGCGCAGGAGAGCGACCTGGAGCGGCGCAAGCGGCGGCGGAAGGAGTACTTTGAGCAGGTGCGAGGGGCAGCCAGCCCAGGCTTAGGCTGGTTGTCGCCAGCCCAAGCTTTTTATATCGTTGGTGTGTGTGTGCAGCCACAGTGAGACCCTGCGATGGAGAAGCTTCGGAGCAGGTGTGGGTTGAGGCTGTGCTGCTATTTTTGCATCTGTCGCCCACTGCTTGATCGCAGCCATCAGCGCGCATGGTGACCTTGCAGTGTTGCAGTCCAGCTCACTGATCGCCTCCCGCCTCGCCACATCCCGCTTGTGCCGCAGCAAAGCGGGCGCAACGACGTGCCGTTCTTCGCGAGCGTGGTGCTGCTGATTGCGCTGCCGCCGGCGGTGCTGCTCTTCTGGGCCTTCACCTCGGGCTACATTGAGGAGATCGACCGCTACGGCCTCCTGCGGTGATGCAGCCTACGCTTGCCAGGCTGGCATGTGTGCTTTTCCCAAGTGAGAGAGCGGCGCCCTGCGGATGCAGCCTGCAGCTGCCAGGCTGGCATGTGTGCTTAGTGTGTTGCCAGCGGAGGGAGCGGCACACCTGTGTTCTGGGCCAGCGCCTGGCATGCCAAAGCTCCCCCTTGCTTACTGTCGAGAAGAGAGCCAAGTTTTGTTGTTTTGTTTTTCGTGCTGCCGCCCTGCACCCGTCGCCCCTGCTCTTCCAATTCTGCACAACCGCCTGCAGCTCGCGCTTGTACCATACTTCTGCTGCCCCAGGCACTGTTCTGCAACACCTGCCCCGGTCCCTGGGTGCCCCGCCCCCTTGCAACCCCGACCGATCCATCTCACCTGTCCATCAACCGATCACATGCAATCCTCCTGCCTGCACTTGCCCTTGATCTGAGCCGATAGCCTTCCAGCCTTGCACTGCTCCTATAAATTGAAAGACTACACAGCCAAGCCATGCTACCAGCGCGGCTGTCGCCGCAGCGTTGCTATGCGGCTGGCAATGTCTGCTGCAGGCGGCGGTGCCACTTGTGGCAGGGCCGCCAGCACTGCATCACACAGCGCCACACCGCGCTTCAGGATCTGCTTGTGGCACAGCCGCCACTCAATGGCAACTCGCAGCCGCTCCGCTGTCGCCGCCTGCTGCTGCTGCCGCCGCTGCTGTGCCGCAACATCTCCAGAGCCTGCTGTGGGTGCCGCTGCTGCCAGCCCAGCTGCCGCTGCCGCCTGCCCAGCTGCCGCTGCCTGGCTGTCTGAGGGGAGGCATATGGCTGCTGCTGCAGTTGCTGCCTCGAGCTCCTGCTCATCCTGTTCTATCGTGGTCGGCAGCTCTGCTAGGGCGGCCTGGCATGCGCCTCTCAGCCCTTCAAACGCAGCCCGCTCACTGGCGGCACTGATGGGCCGGTCTGCCAGGGCCAGGTAGGCGCTGGTCTTGCGCTCAGCTGACGTGGCGCTCCCCAACCGCAGCGCGCGCAGCAGCTCCCATGAAGGGGCGCCATTTGCATGCAGCAAGGCCGGGCTCACGGCCTCCTCTGCCTCCCACTCTGCCAACTCTGCTGCTGCCGCATTCATGCCGCCACCGCTGCTGCTGCCTCCGCCGCCGCCGCCGCTGCTGCTGGCCAGCTGCTGCTGCACTGCGGGCGGCAGCAGGCGGGGCGGCAGGGCAGCCACATCGTGCGGGTTGTCACCCAGCGCAAAGCCGTAGTGCTGCAGAAGCTCCAAGTTGGTGTGCCGGCCGTAGCACAGGAATACTTGCTCGCCCGCCTTGTATCTGCGGGGCACACCCGGAGGGGTTGTGTTGGCTTAAGGAATGATTAGAGGAGTGTCGGTTTAAGGAGGGGTTGTTGGTTACAAGAGCACTTGGGCACAGCAGCATGCTGGCGACTTGCGCGCAGAGTAAGATCCACGCCCTGATGCCAAGCAGGCTTCCGCTGCACGGCATCCCCGTAGGCTCACCCCATCCTGGCATACAGGCAGTATTCGTCCGCTTGCTCGTCCAAGCTGCCATCCCCTGCTAGCGCCTGGCTGCCCTCCCCGCGTGCATCCAGCCGGGTCGCCGCCAGCTGCTCTGCTGCTGCATCTATGTCACCGGTTGCCGTGCCTGACGCACCTGCTACGACTGCTGCCCCAGCTGCTTCTGCACCTCTCAAGGCTGCCGCTGCTGCCAAGAGGTCGGGGAGTGTGGGCACGACTGGCGGCGGGGGTGGGCGATAGTTGGCGAAATCGCCCAGTGGTGTCAGCGCCCCGGCTGAATCAAAGGGGAGGTACATTGTTCGGGAGGAGAGTGTGGAAGCCGCCCACAGCCACGCTGCCCTGCTGCGCCAGTTGGGCGCCAGCCGCAGCGCGCGCAGCAGGGGCAGCGCGCCGGCATGCTGCGCTGCCGCTGCCGCTGCCGCTGCACGTACCGCCGCCACTGCCGCGGGCACTTGCAGCGCGGCTGCTTCCGCGTGGCTGAAGCACATGGCTGTGGTATAGCCGCGGGGCAGGCTGCGCAGGTAGGGGTGCCAAAACGAGGCGGGTCCCTTGCTGCATTCATGCAGCAGGTGCGCTGCTAGTACCTGCGTTGCGAGGGGGTTGCATTGGTTGACGTTTGAGGAGGCGGCACTGCAGGGGAGCCAGGCGCGTGTGACGGGCCTGCCCAGTCCCTGGCACATGCGGTGCCTTGAGCCTTAAGCCCATGTCGGACGAGCAGCCTCCATCACCCGCTCCCCCAACCCAGCCCCCAGCTCGCCTGCTCCGACGTGAGCCCCTGCCCGCACTGCTGCAGTGCTGCCGCCAGCTGCGCGTCTCGCCTGGCGCTCTCAACGCTCATTAGTAGCTTGCGGGGCACCCGCAGAATGCACGCGCCTACGGGGCAGGGGTGGCATCCGTGCAAATGGGTGAGGCAGGCGTGCTGGGCACATGTTTGTCTCTCTGCGCCAGCCCGCACAAAAGCAGCAGGATGCCATGGCAGAAGGCGGCAGCAGCCACCATGTGTAGCACCTCGGGTCAAGGCGGCAGCAGCAGCGGCGCACCGGGCGGCAGGTCCTCGACGGCAACCAAGCCGCGCCCTCCCTCATCTACGGTGGAGGCGGCGATGCCTTGCACTTGTACTCCGCCAGTCTCGCACCATTCCAGCAGCTCTGGGCTGGCCATGTGCTGGAGGCACAGAGTTGAGGAGCGGGGCGGAGCGCAGGGCGCACGGGCTGCTGGCGTGTTGTCAGATTAAGCGGTTCGCACAGAGAACATAGCAGTGGCGCACTCATGCACGCATGTCGAGCCTGCTGGACCCGCCGTTGCGGCCGCTGCTGTCGTCCTGCCACCGCCTGGCGTCGGCAGCATTTCACGACTGTTTAACAGCACATATGCGACTAGACATGACAATGGACGCTACTACAAAATTGCACACTAAAACTACAATCAGGCAACGTCTGCCGGTGCGCCGCCGCCATCGGGTGCTGCCGGCGCCTGCTCTGCTGCCGCCGCGCCCTGTGCCGCCGCCTCCTGTCCGCCGCCGCCGCCGCCGCCTGGCTGCTCGCACGCGTGCCGGTAAGCCGCAAACGGCAGGACGTCCCGCCACAGGGCAAACCAGAGCTGCAGTGCGGTGCCTCCCACCAGCACCCCCACTGGGATCTCTACAAGGTGTGTGTAGAACCTGCGGTTGAGTGGAGGCATGGGTTTTGTTTTTGAGTGGAAGCATGGGGGCAGAGACAGATGTGCCGAGCGATCGGGCTTGGTGGTGCGCGCACCCGCGATTGCAAGGCGTCTCACTCGTGCGCAGGGTGTGCGGCGGCGCCCAAGCACAACGGCAGCAACTTGTATGCAACAGCCTCCCGACTCGTCAACCAGCCTCCCGGACTCGCCTGGCGGGCATGGCGCTCAGCAGGGAGGCCTTTGCAAACTCCAGCGCCCGGCCACCCAGCAGCAGCCCCACAAACGGCAGGGCCAGCTGCCAGCGCATGCCCCGCAGCAGCTGCTGGCTGCGCTGCACCGCCGCCTTGCCGCTCAGGCCTGCAAACGCGGGTGTAGGGGCAGCAACATGTTGACATTCATGTTGACGGCATGGGCTGCGCTGCACCACATCCCTGCCACTCAGGCCTGCAAGCGGGGGCGGGGGCGGCCTCAGCAGTGCTGACGCTTTCAGCAGGCAGGAGGGCCTGTTGGTTGTGCAGGCATCAAGGCGTGTGCAAGGGTCGGCCGCGGCGACGAGTAGCAGGGCCGCACAGCACAAGCAGTGCAAACTGCCCATCACGTGTCGAGTCCCCGCCCGGCGCCCGCCCCCCCTGACTGCTCACCCTCGGCCACTGCCGCAGGGGCAGCTGCTTGCAGGCCCAGCACCCACACCAGCGCAAACGGCAGCGTGGCCACCCCCCAGGCCGACAGGGAGGAGGGCACCACCGCCGCCGCCACCGCCAGCTGCAGCACAAGCTCCACAGTAAACACGCGGCGCCACAGCCCGGCCACCTGCGCGCAGGGCAGGGGCGCACTGGCTCTCAGGTGAGGCGGCACACCGGGGTTTGCGTCGTCGCGCCAGCAGTCAGAACGCCGGTGTCGCGCTCCTCCTCGCACCAGGTTGCAGCGTATGCCCACAGCAGTACAGGCACCCTCAACACATAGCGGGGGTGCGCCCCTCGGATGTAACGAGCACGCCCCTCTACTCACCTGAGGGCGCAGCGTGCGCAGCGCGGCCAGGCCCTCACGCACGCCGCGCAGCAGCTGCCACCAGGCTGCCGGGGCGCGCTCCTCAGACTGCGTGCCCAGGGCGCCTGCGGGGGGTTTGGCGGCAAATGGAGGTGGGGATACGGAATGTGTTCTCATAGCGAGCACGTGACCACGCTTGGATGGCTGCCACGTGCCGGTTGTTTTTGTGTCGCCTGCCGCCCGACAGCATGCCACAATGTGGCCACAAGAGCGACTGCCAGCTGGCGCCCACCTTGGCACAGCGTGATGGTGGCCGCCGAGGCCCAGCTCTTGAGCAGCACCGTCAGCGGCAGCGCGAGCAGGAAGAACAGGGCAGAGACCGGGTAGTAGCCTGCTTAGGCAGGAGGGTTTGCAATGCGGGCAAATGCTCAGTTTGCAACCCGGCAAAGGCGGGCAGCAGGGGCAGTGAGGGTGGGCGGCAGTGCCAGCGGGAAGCAGTGCAGTCGCCTGCCAAGGTGATGGGAGCACAGCATGGCCAGCGGTGCTCAGCAGGGAGCAGCAGGGCTGGCACCCACCGGCAGGCCCCCACACGGCAGCATGCTGCATGCAACTACGCACGGAATGCCTCAAACTCTGCTGGGCGCCCCCCACCCAGCCGCGAGCATGCACCCGAGCTCACCTGTCTGGAAGTTTGCGACCGCGGGGTCGGCCACAGGGTACCAGGGGTTGATCTGGGACAAGTCGATGCGCAGCATGGAGGATGCCACTGCGAGCAGGGCAAAGGGGGCAGGTTTGGCGAGCGGCCCAGCCTGTAAAGCTAAACTGGAGCAGGGCATGGCGGCGGCAGCGCGGGAGGTTGGGGCAGGTAGGGCGCGCAAGAAAGGCTGGGGCAACATGGGCGGTTTTGGGTAGCGACGTTTTGGTGCTTGAGCCGTCCGACTCACCTTGGTTGGTCAGGCGATGGCTGGCGCGGTGCAGCAAGAACACGGCGGCATCTGCCAGGCAGTGCACCAGCACCAGGGGCCACAGGTTGGACTGGACGAGCCGCGCACAGCTGCGCAGCAGCGACAGCCACGTCGCTGCGCTGCGGCTCTCCGCGGCAGGTGCAGGGGCCACCTCAGCCGGCACTGCTGCGCCGTTGCCCTCTGACGTGGATGCCGCAGGGATCCAGTGTGTGCGCTGGCTGCGGGGGCGGTGCGAAGGTCGCTGCCTCGTCGCCCTGCCGAGTGCGGCGGCGGCGGCGGCAGGGGCAGCTGCAGCGGGCTGCGGCGCGTGGCGCTGCCTATCAGCTGCTCTGGAGCTGCTGGTCGGCCGCAGCGACGTAGCGGCGGCCGTCAAGCTCGCGGCCATCGCGTGCTGCAGGCTGCAGGCCCGCTGTCAGGGCGATTGACGTTTGAAAGGACTGGTGAGAGTGTCGATTGTAGCGATGCAGTTCCGCACAGGGCCGCCCTTTGCAC
The DNA here is from genome assembly GCA_006782975.1 of Chlorella sp. Dachan. Lineage (NCBI taxonomy): Eukaryota > Viridiplantae > Chlorophyta > Trebouxiophyceae > Chlorellales > Chlorellaceae > Chlorella > Chlorella sp. Dachan. The sequence goes on along the minus strand of RRZL01000082.1, from coordinate 2,527,295 downwards.
AGGCCAGCCCCGCCGCCACGTGGGCTTTTGACGTCGGCGCAGCAGTAAGACTGTGCTGCCCGGCAGCTTGGTACGGCTGGCTGCGCTGAGCATCTGACACCGTATGGATTTGCGGCAACCTCAGGAACTGGAGTGCACCTGTCTGGCCTGCCACCGCCTACCCATGCCGCTCTGTGCCGCTGGGTGGCGCTCGGTGGTGCGGGGAAGAGGCATGGGCCGTGCCCCGGCTTGCAAGAGTATGTTGCATTGCAGGATCCGCTCCAGCCTGTGTATGCCGCCGATGGGGGGCAGTCCATGCTGCGCTGGCCCGGCGGAGCACGGCCAGAAGACCAAGCGTTGCTGGAGCCGCAGGGGGACGGCGGAGGTGGTGGCAAACTACCCTGCCCTTGCCATCCGATTCCCGCCTTGCTGCCCTCCCCGCGCATCCATCCTGGTGTCTGCTTCATTGATTTGGGCCGAATTCGCAGCCTGCGCACAACGCGCTTGAGCTGCGGCATTTAGGGCACCGTTGTTGAGCTCAGGCAGTTTCAAACCGCACCGCTCAACCCCTGTGCCCATCGCTGCTCATCCCAGGCATCGTTGACCGCGGTGCAAGCAACTGGGGCAGCGCCAGCCGCGGGCACCCTGGGCAGTTAGCAGGGGCGCGCCGCGTCCAGCCACCCGGGGCGCAAACGCGTGGGAATGAGGGCTCTGGCGGCCTGGTGCGTGGCCGCGGGCATCATCCTGGTGCTGGCGGCCAGCAGCAGCCGGCTGGGCCTGGCGACGCAGCGGCGGGAACTGCTGCAGGGGCCGCCGCCACTGGCGGCGGCGGCCGTGACCGGCGCGCCCCAAGGGGCCACGCACGGCACCCTGGGCCGCATGGGCCGCGTGGAGGCGCCCGCCGCGGTGCTGCCGCCTGACGCCGCAGGCAGCACCGCCTACCAGACGGCATACCAGCGGTGCCGCGGCGGCGACGAGCAGCTAGCGCCGCTGCCGCAGCTGCAGCGCGCCGCGGCGTGGGAGGGCGCCAACGCCACCAAAAACGGCAACACCACCGTCGTCACCACCCTGCACGTCAACGAGTGAGCTGCTGCGCTTCTACCGACCTGCTCCGCTGAATGGCTTGCGCACGCCAGCGGCACGGCATGGCTCTGGCTGCATTCAAAGCTGTCCGTAGCGCAGCGTTTGCCATGTGGCGTACCCAGCCGCCTCCCCCGCCGGCAGCTGCTGCGCGCATCTCACACAAGCCGGTATCCACGGGCTGCCGCCCCATGGCTGGTGTACACGTCCCCTGACCGATCTGTGCCTAAAGTGTGCTCTCCCCGCCTTCGCCGCCGAACCGCAGGCTGCCGCTGCTGGAGGTGCACTGCGCGGTGTGGCCCCACAAGATTGCGGCAGCCGTGTATGCCCCCGTGGACAGCAGCGGCCGGGTGGTGTGCCTGGACCGCTGGGGCCGCCCTCGGGAGCAGGGCTGGCTCTCCGGCCTGCTGCGGCGTGCGGGCCTCGGCAGCGAGCCGTGCCCATATGCCGGCTGGGGCAAGGGCCGGCTGAGGCACCACGTGCGCAGCGTGCAGCAGCGCGCGCAGGCCCGGGGTGAGCGCCTGCGGTTTCTGCTGCTGCGCTGCTGCTGCGGTGGCTGCTGCTAGAACGGGGTTGTGGGGCGCATGCCGGCCTCAGCTTTGACGCTGCTGCCTCCTTACCCTGCTGGACGCTGTGGACGCTGGCTCCCCGCCACTCTCTGCCCTGATTCCCTGACCCCGCTGCTTGCATGCCTGCCCTGTGCTCCGCCGCAGGCATGTGCAACCTGCAGATGGAGCTGTACACCGAGAGGATCGGCGAGGAGATGGGCACCGGCGCTCGCCTGCTGCCCCAGGCCGCGCTGCAGAACCGCATCCTGGCCGCGCTGCAGCCCGAGGTGCGCTGGGCCTGTGCTTCCCTCTTGGGGGAGGCTGGGGCTGTGCCTCCATGTGGAGGCGGGGTGGTGTGCACAAGCCTGTGCTTCCCTGCGGGGCCGGGCTGCTGTGCACACGCCTTGGCAGCGGCTGCATACCGCCGCCATCGCTGCTGCTGCCTTGCACGGCTGCTGGCGCTCTCGGCGGGGGCCGCGACCCGGCCAGCTGCTCACCGGCGCTCGCGTGCTGCCCCTGCCGCTGCCGCAGAAGGCGGAGGAGCACCACGCGGTTGTCCTGCTGGACAGCGACATGGTGTCGGTCGATGTGTGGCAGCTGGCCAACTGGCCCGCCCGCTGGCTGCGGGCCGTGCAGCAGCTGCAGGTGCGCTGGCGCGGCCGTGTTTGTTTCTTTGTTTCTTTGTTTCTTTGGTTGGTTGGTTGGTTGGTTGGTTGGTTGGTTGGTTGGTTTCTTGGTTGGTTGGTTGGTTGGTTTCTTGGTTGGTTGTTGTGCGCTCACGGACCTACAGGTCTCGGCGTGGTCACCGCCACGCGCAAGTGCGGCAGCTGGAATGCAAGCATCTTAGCAGCTACGAACATTGCATTCAATAGGGGAAGCGCTGGTGCTGCCCGGCCTCCAGCTGACGCCCGCAGGCGCATCCGCACAGCAGCACAACTTAAAGCCTACCTGCCGTGCCCTGGATCGCAGGAGGGCAAAGCGCTGGTGCTGCCCGGCTTCCAGCTGTCACCCGCGGGCGCGCTGGCTGCCATACGGGCGGCGGGGCGGCGCGTGTCTGCGGAGCTGGCGGCCCTGCAGGCAGCGGTGGACATTATTACTGCAGGTGGGCTGCGGCAAGGGGCAGCAGCTTGCGAAGGGTAGCAGCCCACAAAAAGGCAGCAGCCGAGCCTGCGCTGCCCTGAGCGCAAGGCGCCGCTGGCGAAGGCCTGCGTGGCTGCTGTGTGGCGCCAACCGTGGTGCGCTGCTTTGCTGGTCTGGTATGGCTCTGCATGCCTCACCACGCTTGGATTTCTGTTGACTCCCCTGCAGAGGCGGGCAAGTTCCCGCTGCGTGACGCTGTGCTGGAGGGGCGGGCGCAGGCGCTTCAGGACCGCGGCTTTTCTGGCAGCCAGGACGCGGCGGTGCCGGACCTGTGGTTTGAAGCGGGTAAGAGTTGTCTGGCTGTTGAAACGGTTTATGTAGGCTGTTGCAGCAGCCAGGAGGGCGGCGGTGCCGGAGCCATGGTTAGAAGCCAGGAGGTGGCGGTGGTTTGAAGCGGGTGAGGGCTTTGGAGGGCCAGGGTGGTCGTGGCCCAGAAAGGTGCACTACGCTGGCTGCTGAGGTGTGGGTCATGGTTGGAGCAGCATCCGCAGATGGGACACAGTGGTGAGTATGCATTCACACGCCGCCCGCGCATGCGCTCCGCCTCACCACCTCACCCCTGCCCCAAGCGCGCCACGCCTCTGCCTGCAGGCGACATGCACGGGCTGCCCGACGACGGCTACCCCGCGCTGCTGCAGCCCGGCTTTGCGCCCTTTGTGCTCATGCTGCAGCGCCACGTGCCGTGGGCCGACGAGCGGCTGAGGTGAGGACAGGAGGGGAGTGCCTGCTGCCGCACGGTTGGCTGTGCAAGACCAAGTTGAGGCAACGGTTTGCAAACGGCGGGCGCAGTGGGGGGGCTGCCGGCGGCGGCTGCTTCGCTGTGGCATCATTGCATCACCCCAATCCAGTCTGCGCATCTACGTATGTTGTGCCGCAGAGGCACGTACTACACGCGCGCCTGGCAGGCGGTGGTGGCGCGCGCGCAGGGCCAGCAGCACGTGGTGCAGCCAAACACGTTTGCGCTGCAGCTGCCGCACGAGGGCGCGTACTCGCGGCACGAGGCCTCGCTGGCCGCATTTGAGGCGGTGAGTGCATGCTTGGAAACTGGGTCGCCGCTTGTTTGTTGGGGTGGGTGGTTGCCGCATGATGCTGCCTACTCGCGGCAGCAGCACTCCCTGGTGCATTCTGTTGCAGCCAGGGTAATGCTGCCCACTCACCTTTTGGTGAACCCCTGAGGCTGACGGACCCCTCTTTGTGCCCCCTCCCGCTGCAGGTGGAGCCGGTGTTCCAGCAGCTGCTGCAGGAGGTGGGTGCCGGCGGCTACCTGCCGGTCACCTCCTTCCCAGAGCGCTGCTCGCCACATGCGCAGCCAGCTGCCAGCGCGGCATGATGTGCAAGAATGTACTGAAACGACCATCTCTGAACAGCTCACCCGTTGGCCTCTCGCGAGGCGCTGCTCCGCGTGTTGTGTGTGGGTGGCCGTCGCCGCCGCTGGGCGCGGCTGCCCCCGTTGTGTTCCGTGACGCAAATAACTTCACTTGCACATTGCTACTTTGATGTCCTAATAAACTTATTTACTCTCCTCTGAACTGGACAAGGCCTTGCCCTGTAACAATGACCCGACGTGCGCCATCAACGGTTTGGGCGCTGGGGCGGCGGCAGCGAGCAGGGCCCTTTGCCCTGCCTGCATGGCTGTTGGCGGCTATCGGTTGTCGCGCACGTAATCCGTCGCAGCTTTCGAGGCCCTGCAAAGGCGAGGCAGGCAGCTGTGTGCGCCAGACGACGCCAGCCCAGTTGCAGGGAGCCGCCATCGCCGCTTGCAGTGGTTTCGTGCGCTTGGGAAGGGCGTAGTTGATCCTTTCGGAAAGCGGCAAGGTGCGGGGCTGCCCCGAGCGGCCGCTGCCCAGCGTCCCTGCTGCCTCTGCCTCTCGCCCGCCCGCTCGGCATGCCCTTGGTAGTGCTTAGTAAGAGCGATCTAGCCGCGCCACCCGCTGGGCCCTGCCACCGCAACACACTCGCCGCCGCCGCCGCCGCCGCCGCCACACCGCCGCTCCCAACCGTGCGCTTCCCCCTGCAGGCCTGCCACACCAGCGCAGGGCCCCCGCACCAGCCGTCATGGTGAAGGTGCTGTTTGCGGGCGAGCCCAGCGGGCGCTTTGAGGCGCTGTTCAAGCGTGTGGCGGCGGTGAATGCGTCCAACGGCCCGTTTGACCTGCTGCTCTGCTGCGGCGCGTTTTTTGCGGGCTCGGGTGAGCACCGGGCTGCTGTCTTTACACATGGCATGCTATGTTACTTGCCGGCGATAATGGTGCGGTACAACGTGCATTGGTTGTCGTCACCACGGGCCCGCTGATGCCGCAATGCATGCATGCGAGCGCGTGCCTCCGGCGATGCATGCCGCCCCACGCCTTGCAGAAGCGTAATGTACACCTGCTGCTGCTGCAGGGCCGGATGAGGGCGACTACACCGGCGAGCTGCTGCCGTACATCACCGGCGAAAAGAAGGCGCCCATCCCCACCTACTTTATCGGCGGCTGGGGCGCCGGCAGCAAGCAGGCGCTGGAGGCGCTCTCAGGTAGGCTTGAACTTTGGTATGGAACGATCGATGATACTGAAACGCCCTGCCCACTAGTGCTGGCTGAGGGTCGGAGGCCAGCGGTTGTGGAGGATCCCTGCTGCCTGCCCCGCCTGCTGCCGCCCTGCTGTTGTGAGCCGCTGGCGCGCCTCGTGCTCCACTGCTGTCTGCAGCCCGCGACAGCAACATCAAGGAGACCTGGGCTGGCCGTCGCCACTCGTTTACTCATCCAAACCTTGCATGCCCGCCCACTCGCCGTCTGCAGCCAGCGACAGCAACATCAAGTACCTGGGCCGCTCAGGCGTCGCCACCGTTGGCGGCCTGACCATCGCCTACCTGGATGGCACGTACAACGCGGCGGCGTTCCGGGAGGGCGGCGGCCGCGGCACGGGCTGCCGCTACTACGGAGACCTGGGTGCGTGTTTAAACCGTATTTCCTGTTCGGATGTTTCATTATTTGGTTAATTGACCAGGGCGTTGCACAGGCTGCCCCTACAACAGATACCTGGGTGCTTGTGTAGCCCGTTGGTATTGTATTGGCGTGTTTATGTTAGCTTGGACAGCACAAGGTGTGGCCCCATCTGCCGCTGCTATGAGACTCGGGTGAAGGGTCAGCCAAGAGGCACGAGTTGCATCGCAATGTTTACAGGAGAAGTGTGTTCATTCCAGCTCCGCATCACACTGCGATCGTAACCGCAGATGTGGACAAACTGAAGCTGGCGCTGGCCAAGGCGGAGGGCGACATTGACGTGCTGCTGACAGCCGAGTGGCCTCAGGGGCTGTGTGACGGCCTGGCGGACGCAGCTCGGCCCCAGGATGTGAAGCTGGATGGTGGGTGGCTTGTGCTAGGACTATATGGAAGGGCTGGGTGGAACAGGGCTAGGCTTGCATTGCACACCAACTTGCGAGCGAGTCTCTCGGTGATGTGGCGAAAGACACAGTGCTTGGGAAACCTGGCAAGACTGTTGGCGTGCTGTTGCACAGGCGTGTCCACCTGGCCTGTTGCACAGGCTTGTCCACCTGGCCACCAACCCCTGCCTGCAGGCTCCGCCCTGTGCGCTGAGGTGGCCATGGCGTGCCGGCCGCGGTACCACATTGCAGCAGGTGGGGTGCTGCGTCGTCTAGTGCGCTGCACGGTCAATACTTGCATTGTGTGTGTGCCGGCCGCAGTGGGAGCAACCCACATTGCAGCAGCAGGCTGCTCCATCTGGTGGCTGCTTTTCTTGTCACTCAAACCGCGCAGGTAAGCGAGTGTTCTACGCGCGGCCGCCCTACATCAACGCCGACCTGGGCGCCGGCAGCCACGTCACGCGCTTCATTGGCCTGGCACAGGTGCGTCAGGCTGCTAAACGGCAGGGTGATTGTGAGTGCGTGCCGGCGCATGTTTGCAAGCTGGGTGTGTGGGGGAGTGTGCAGGCAGTTGCAGCGCCGGATGCCATGCGTCACGAAAACGTCTTGCTGCGCCTTTCGGCACGTGCAGGTCGGCAACAACAACAAGCAGAAGTGGCTGCACGCGCTGGGCCTCACACCTGCCAGCCAGATGTCGCCAGAGCAGGTGGGTGGGGTGGGAGGGTTCTGTCAGGCACACGCGCAGAAGAGTGTGGTTCCGCGACGGTGCAACAGCTGGGGGCGGGGCCCCGGCGCCGGCAGCAGTGTTTGAGTGCAAGGCTGTGGCACCGCACCTGATGGACGCCGCCAGACCAGGGCTTCGCCATACCCCTTGCGGTGACATCTGAGGGGTTCCCACTGCAACCTGCAGCTGACCGCGGTGCCTGAGGGCAGCAGCCCCTGCCCCTACGAGATTGCCAACAAGAAGCGCAGCGCTGAGGAGGCGGCGCGAGAGGACGAGCATCTGGGACAGCAGGTGAGATGCAGAGAGCATTGCTCTAGTTGTGAGGTATGAACACCGAAGGATGGGGGTGCAGGTCGCCTGGATGAGCAGGTGGGGCAGCAGGTGGGGTGGGAAGTGGACCAAGGTTCTGAGTGCGGAATGGAATGCGCTTGCTGTGCTGGCTGCACTGCGAATATGTCCTGCAGGTGTACTGTGTAGGCTCTCAAGCCAGCCTCTGCCTGTGCCTGTAACTCGCCGCCGCAGGATTGGCGGTGGCAGCAGCGCGGCAAGCGGCAGAAAGGGGAGCGGCCGCCCATTGCGGCGCCCAGTTACGGTGAGCCACTTGATTTCGGTCAGCGGCCTTGTTGAGGCAGCTCTGCTGCTCATCTTGCGTTGCAAAGGGCGGCGCCAACCATGCCGCATTGCAGATGGCTGTCTGGATGCGCCGTGCTCAGCCGATCCCACATGCCCCAACCGCACGTTTCTGCAGGGCGCAAGGGCATTGTGAAGGACAAGCGCACGCCATCCGCAGCGTGAACTCTGGAGTTTCCAATGAAACCTAATCGAACATATCGAAGCTCCTTTGATATGCAGGGCGCAAGGACATTGTGAAGGACAAGCGCAAGACGGCGTTTGTGCGCAACGTGCCGTTCAGGTGGGGTGTGGGGCTGTTTTGACAAGCAGCTGACTGTGTGGGAAGGCTGCGTGCCCGAGCCTGCTCGTGCGTATGCCGGGCACACATGCATCTGTCTGCCTGGGCATGGAAGGCACTCCAGCTCTGTAGACACTTGTTTTGATTCGTGTTTGCTCTCCACGCCACTGTGCAGGGCCACCGAGGACGACATTGCCGAGTTCTTCAGCCAGTGCTGCATCCATCATTCTGCACCTACCTCCTGCCACATTCATTCGCAACACCATCCTTACCCTCCAATCAGGGCCACGGAGGACGACATTGTCGAGTTCTTCAGCCAGTGCGGGCAGGTGGTGGACGTGGTGCGCCGCAACAACGCCGAGGGTGCGCTCGCTTGTGTCCTCAGCAGTGTTGTTTGCTTGTGTCCTCAGCTCGCTTGCTGGCTTGCAACGCTGGCTTGCAAAGAAGGGCAGTGCACCAGCAGGTGGTGGACGTGGTGCGCCCCACCAACGCCGAGGGTGCGCTCTGGTGCTGTGATGTGTTCACATCTTGCCATCAGTTGTTCGCTGTGAAAGCCCGCCAGTTTTGTCCACGCACATCACATCCTCCCCCCCGCCCTGTTCGCCGTCGCCTCTTGGCTCTGCAGGCAAGCTCAACAGCTTCTGCCACGTGCAGTTTGATAGCGTGGAGGCCATGGAGCGCGCCTGCCAGCTCACCGGCTCACGTAAGCTTGTCATTACTTCATTCATTACTTCTGGAAAAGCAGGTGTTGGGTGAACGACAGCAGCTCACCGGCTCGCGTAAGCCTGCTGCTGTGCATGCTGTGTGCTGGGGCACAGCGTGCAGTTGCCGCTGCCCTCCTAACGCCTGGCCCCCAGTGTCCAGCTGTAGTGCCTCGCCACCACCTTGCCTCAACGTTCCATCACATGTTTCTGGCTGCAGAGCTGCTGGGCCGCTCGCTGTACATCGACGTCGCCAACTCGGGCGCGTCTGCGGCCGCCAAGGCTGTGAAGCCGGTGGAGGGCTGCTGGTTCTGCCTGTCCAACCCCAACGCCGATGTGGAGCTGGTGGCGTCCGTGGGTGAGGCTCTCGTCGAGTTTGGGTTAGTACGTGGTGGCGTGCTGCATTGGGAGTCTGCCTGTCCAACCCTTTGGCCGACGTGGAGCTGGTGGCGTCCGTGGGTGAGGCTCTTTTCCGTGCCCGTCCTTTGCCGCCGCCTCTGCCTGCTGCACTGGATTGCTGGCTTGGCAAGCAGTTGGCTGCGGCTCGTAGCAAGCACCTGTTTGGCCTGTTCAGCTGGCTGCAGGCAAGGAGTGCCACATCGCACTGGGCAAGGGAGCTCGAGTGTGTTGTTGACAAGGATAAGCGGTTGTTGCTGACTTTCCTGTTGACGTCTTCTTGATCTGCTGCAGGCGAGGAGTGCTACATTGCGCTGGACAAGGGAGCCATCACCGACCAGCACGCGCTGGTGAGCAGGGCGCACTTGTTGCACAATGGCGGTGTGGGTTCGCAGGAGCCCGGCTTGTGGTGCTGGGCAAGGGGGAAATCAGCAAGCAGCACGCGCTGGCGTGGCCTGGGATGACAGGAGGCAGTGTGTGGCACTGTGGCAGAGCTGCTGGCTACCTAGCCAGCAGGCAATCGCAGGGTGGCGCGCACCACTGTGCAGTTACTGCCGTGTTTCTTCCGCCATGTAGGTGCTGCCTGTGGAGCACTATGCCTCCTCGCTGGCCGCCCCCGCCAGCACGACAGAAGAGATGCAGCGGTGGGTTGCACGCGTGTGCTGCGTGCATGAACACCTCACAATGCTTGGCTAGCCGAGTTGCGATGCACAAGCTGTTTGTTGGCCAGAACGGCCCGCCCGTAAGCTGGGCACCTGGCGGCCACCACATGGCAGCCCCCTCCATGCATCCATGCCGGCACCTGTCAGCGCTGCGCCGCTGCTTTGCCTCTGTACGGAGGTTGTTGCTCGCTGCGGCCTTACCAACCAACTGCCTGCGGCACTGATCTGTGTGCTTGCAGGTACTTGTCGGCGCTGCGCCACTGCTTTGCTTCTGTGCTGCTTGTTGCGGCCTTACCAACCAACTGCCTGCGGCGCTGCTGCTTGCAGGTACCTGTCGGCTCTGCGCAGCTGCTTTGCTGCAGGCGGGAAGGAGCTGGTTGGGTTTGAGCGGTACATGGCGCTGCGCAAGTCTGGCGGCAACCACTGCCACTTCAACGCCATTGCTGTGCCAGGTGGGTGCAGGGCCTGCTGCTGCTGATCCTGGCCTGCATTGGATTGCTGATCCTGGCCTGATTGCACTGGGCTGGGTGGACTTTGACAGCCGGGAGGCAACCGCTGCTACAACGCGGTTGCAGTGCGGGGTGGGTGGGCTGCATCGCCCAGCCTCGTTGCGCCGCTTCACGCACCGTCGCATGCATCAGCGTGGCAGCCTGGGTTGGGCGGCAGGGTGGGGCGGCAACCAGTGCTACACCAACAGCCCTGCTACTTGCTGTGCTTCACCGTCCCGCAGCAGCGGCAGCGGGCAAGGCGCGCGAAGCATTCGAGGCGGGAGCGCATCGCCACGGCTTCACCTTCACCCACCTGCCCAAGGTGGCGGGCGATGCAGCGGCGCGCGACCAGCTGCGGAATGCAGGCGCGCAAACGGATCTGCTCGTAATCATTTGACCCAAGTCTGCCGGGTGACAGCTGGCCGCCGCCGTCGCACATGCACAACCTTCTGCTTTGCATCAGCGCTGCTGCATTGATGGAGTGAGCTGCTGTCGCATGCCTACTGCCAGCCCCAGCCCTTCGCCTGCTGCAGTGGGCGATGGCGAGTATTTCGTGGCCCTGCTGCCCGACGGCTCTCGCCTGGTGCACCTGCTGCGGGCTTTCAGCTTTTTGTGATGTCCAACTCCTTGTCGCAGTTGGCGATGGCGAGTATTTCGTGGCCCTGCTGCCCGACGGCTCGCGCCTGGTGCACCCCATCGCCTACGGGGAGCGCTTCCCGCTCAACTTTGGGCGCGAGGTGTTTGCCGAGCTGGCGGGCGTCCCTGAGCGGTGCGCTTGGTTGCGGTCCTGTCGGCAACTGTTTCGGGCCGCTTGCGGGCTGACATGCTGCTGCTGGGCGTGCAAGAGCGGTGCGCTGCCGCCGACGCCGCTGCCGCTGCTGGGCGTCTTCGGCTGTTAGTTCATCGCTCTGCCGGCTTCCCACGGACGCTCTCTGCTCAACGTGTGGTGTGCTCTAATGCAGGGCGGACTGGAAGGCGTGTGCGGCCAGCAAGGCGGAGGAGGAGGCGCGCACGGAGCGCTTCAAAAAGGCGTTTGCGCCGTACGACATTATGCAGTGATGACATGACATGGCCTCAATCGGCGTGCAATGGGCGCTGCAGCCCACGACGCCATGCAGTGAAAAGCGGCGCAGCTGCACTGTGCAGGTCAAATGCATGGATGCACATCAGCCGTTGATTGGATGCGGTTGGCCACTTTTGGCCGCGCGCCCGTTCTGTGCTAGCTGGCGCCAACTGGCTCGTGGCAGCCAATCACAGTGACATGCAGTACTTGGAGGGCTTACATGCCTGCAATGCGCAGCTGGGGCCTTGATAGTGCTATAAACAAGCAGGCTGCACTTCGCTCGTGGCGGCATGCCGTGGCAGCGGCGGCAAAGCGGCGGCAGCAGCCGGATGGGACGAGGTGATCGCGCAGCGGCCATGTGTATCTAGTGGACTGATCGGTGCATTGCGCCCTCCGAAAACAGCGCTAGCAACACTGAAAGCCCTAACGTGCGGCGTTACGCACCTGCGCGGGCGTCCACAGGCCATTTGCGGCATCCGATTGCCTTGAATACATCTGCTCAGTCTCATAAAGCGCGCACGCGAGCGCACACGCCCTTCTGACCGAGCTCAGTTTCGGCGGGGCCGGGTGCCAGCTCCCCACCGGACGGCTTGCCGGTGCTCAGCGCCGATGAGGCAGTCGCTTGGGATTGCCGTGCAGGCGCTAGCCTGCCTGGCGCTGCTGCTGGCTGCAGCACCGCCCGCGGCCCGTGCGCAGACGGCCCGTGGATGTGAGCCGGCCGGTTGCTTCGGATTGCTGAGCTGTGGACGAATGCGGTGTCTTTCGGATAGATTGAACTGCTACTGTGGGCCGCAACAACTGAAACTTGTGTGTGTCCTCACGCCTGCAGTGTGCGGCGTCAGGGCTGGCGGCAAGCCATGCGCAAATGCCGCGCACTGCTGCAGCGTGTGGGTAAGTTGTGCGAGGCTGGCTGCCAAGCTTGGATGCCTGCAACCTGGCCTCACTGCTGCAGTTAATGACATGGTCATGGCAGTACCTGCCAAAACTGCTGCAGGGCACCTGCGGTACCACCAACGCCTTCTGCACCGCAGCGAACTGCGTGAGCGGGCCGTGCAAGAAGAAGGCCGCAGCAGCCAAGCCCTCCCCCAAGCCCGCCCCCAAGCCCTCCCCCAAGCCNGCCAAGCCCTCCCCGCCACCCTTGCCTGCTGCCAAGCCCTCCCCTCCGCCCTCGCCTGTCGCCAAGGCCTCCCCTCCGCCCTCACCTGTCGCCAAGGCGGCCTCCCCTCCGCCCTCACCCGTGCCGTCAACTGAGGCAAACACCGGCGTTAATCAGGCGCCCTTCCCGCCCTTCCCAGCCGAGCTGGGCAATGCTACTGTGCAGTACAGGCAAGCCGCTGGCTGTATTGCCTCGAGGGTTGGTGGGCGACAATGAACCCACGGCCGGGAATGCAATGCGGCTCGAGCGCGACCCCGATGTGCACACAGCCGCGCCTGCCTGGCTGGCCAAGTGAGCTGACCTGCCGCCGCCCTTCTGCCGCCCTCGCACCGCAGCTGGCTGTGGGGCCGGGATGGCGAGCTGTGGAGGCCCACTGGCCGCCTGGCTGACTGGAGCTACGCGGGGTACATGGCTGGAGACAAGCTGATTCCGGACTTCAGTGCCGCGGTCTTTAACGTGCGGGACTATGGAGCCAAGGGAGACGGCAGGACAGGTGGGCAGGATGGGGCGGGAGGGGAGGGGCAGCGGGCATGCAACGCTGCGGGCATGCAACGCTGGTGCGCCATCGAGCGCCCTGGCCGGCTGCCAGAGTGTTGGGCAGGCGGCGCCGTGCTGCGGGTGCACAACTGTCATGCTGACCCGTTGGCCGCCCTGGTGCAGACGACACCAAGGCGATCCTGGCTGCCTTGAAGGCGGCCTCCACCCGTGCCGCCGCCCTGCTGTCTGCTGAGTGCGGAAAGACCGGCTGCAAGGTGCAGAGGGGGCCAGGCAGGGTTGACGGAGGGTGGCCTGCACGCTGCACCAGAGTCGGAGACCGCCGCTCTCATGTCACACCTGCCCAGCTGCTGCGCCGCTCGCTGGGCGTTGCTGACACACAAGACGCAACGCCCCACCACAGCACGGATCATCGAACCAACGACCTCTTGGCTCAAACCCCTGCTTCCGCAGGCCGGTTTCGGCAATGAGGGGCGCCAGGGCGTGGTGGTGCTGCTGCCGGCGGGACGCTACGTTGTCACTCAAACCATCGAGATCACCCAGAGCAATGTGGTCGTGCGGGGCGAAGGGGTGAGCGTTTATTTTGGGCGGGGCGGCCGCTTGCACCCAGCAAGCTGGTACCGGCTAGCGTGCGGCAGTGGGAAGCAGTTGACGGCTGCTAAACCGCTGCACCGCTGCTGCGCCGAGCACTGTTGTGTGCTAGTTCTGGCCGGCGCCGGGGCACAGCTGCTCTGCCCACTGCTCTCCACCCCAGCCCCTGCTCTCCACCCCTCCCTCCTGTCATCACCCAGATCAACCAGACGGCCCTGTATTTCCCCAAGTCGCTGTCCGAGGTGTACGGCAACGCCATGCAGTGGAGCTACGCGGGCGGCTTCCTTAAGTGAGCACGGTGGCTGGCTGGTGCCCTCTGGGATTCATACCCAGCTGGCCCCCTCAATCCACGCCCAAGGCGTACCCTTTCTTTCTTTCTTTCTTTCCTGAACTGAGCGCCATGCGTGTGCAGGCATGCTGGACGCATGAGTGGAAGGCAGCCCGCAGCGCTGGCCATCCTGCTGTCGCCTGCCGCACCCTGCGGGCCTGTGCTTGTGCAACTCCTCCCCGGCATATTACACATATCTTTTGCCCGAGTGCGTCCCGTCCCCTTGCAGCTGCCAGGGCAGGCGCTTCACCAGCTCAAACACCCAGTTCCGGCTGGCAACCCTCAGGACCTCGGCTCGCAAGGGCGACCGCCGCCTGAATGTGAGAGGCGGGGGATGCGGTGCCAAATGGTGGCTGGGAATGGGGCAATGTGGCTGTGTATGCAGGCCAGCCGCACTGCCCCTGCCAAGCACACATCAGTCAGGCAATCTGCAGACAGTTGCGCCCACTCGCGGCATGCCCCTCATGGCCCTCATGCCCCTCCTGACCCGGCTTGCAGGTCAGCAGCACGGCCGGCGTCGCCGTGGGCCGCTGGGTGCGGCTGTTTGCCCAGAGCCCCAGCGCTGTGGCGCCCCCCGCGCTGCGCCGCCTGCTGTCCGAGGGCGCCGGCTCCGACCCTGTGGGAGATGCGCTGGGCTCTACAGCAGGAGACGAGCAGCAGCAGGCTGAGGTTGAGCAGGCTGAGGTTGTCATCAAGCTGACTGCGCAGCAGCTGGGCATTGACGCCGATGACTGGGACTCTCTAATCGATCAGCTGCTGGACCAAATCGAGAGGCTGCCGGGCAAGCTGCGGTACCTGCTGCACCAGGTGCTCAGCGGCGGCCAGCAGCCTGGTGTGGAGCACAACCGCAAAGGCGGCAGCGGCGGCAAGCATCGGCATGGCGGCAGCGGCCGCCGGGGCGGCAGCGCCAGGGCTGGCAGCGGCAGCGGCAGCGACGACCAGCCTGGCGGTGACGACAATGAGGGCAGCAACGCGGATGAAGACAGCAAGCCTGCCAAGTCTTCCAAGCATGCCTCCAAGAATGCCTCCCGAAAGTCCTCCCGAAAGTGTTCCCCAAAGCCTTCTCCCACTCCTGCACCCAAGCCGCCCCCCACTCCCACCGAACCCGTCAGCACAGACGCCGCTGACCCGACCAGCGGGGATGAAGTCAGCAGCCCGCCCAGCAGCGGCGACGCCCCCATCCTGCCGCGCAACGGCACTACCGGCGCATGCGCCGACTCCCCTAGCTTCCTGCCGCTCACAGAGTCGCTCCGTGAGGGCTGCCTGGATGCCGAGGCGCTTGGGCTGACCCAGCCGGAGGAGCCGCCAGCTGCCAACAGCACCAGCGACGGCAGCGGCGACAAGGCGCCTGGCCTTGCGGCGGGCGGCACGCTGGATGCTTACCTCTATGGCCGGCAGGCCGGCGCCGCAAGCGGCACGGGTGAGCGGTGGAGTGGTAGGCTGCTGCCTGCGAGGCTGTTGGTGCTGCTTCTGAGGGCTGCAATGTCGAATGCACCGTTCACCACTGCCGCCGCTGCTGCTGCCAACCTGCCTCGTTGCTGCTCCGTTCTGTCCACCCGCAGCGCCCTTCAACAACGAGCGCATCCGCTTCGCATCCAGGTGCGACCCTGCAGCTGCCGCGATTGCCGCGCACAGCCGTAGCCCCTGTACCTATCATAAGCTTGCTTGCTGCGTTTGAAATACTGAGCGCAATTCTGCTTGTCCCTCTTGCTGCTGCTGCAGGGTGACCGCTGTGGGCAACGGCTGGATCGAGCTGGAGCGGCCGCTGCCGTATGACGTGCACCCTGAGTGGGGGGTGAGCGAGGGCTGGGAGGATGGGCGGGCAGGGGCAGGGGGTTGTTCAGCGTGGAGGCACCAGCAAGCTACCCAGGCCTGCTTGTCTGCGCTCCTGCCTGCCCGCCGCGTCATGAGGCTGCCGTCACCGCTGCTGCTGCCGCTCCGCTCACCTCTGCATTGCCTCGGCTCCCTCCCGTCCTCCTGCCATAGGTGGGTGTGTACTCTTTTGAGCACCCGGTGCAGCACGTGGGCTACGAAAACCTGTCAGTGGAGTTCAAGTTTGGTGAGTGCGTGGTTCGATGTGTTTCTTCAGTCGGCACTTCTGAGGCAGCAGCCCCCGCACCCTCGCCCTTTCGGCTCCTGGTTGAGTTCGATGCCGCTGCCGCCGCCGCCGCTGCCGGCAGGAGTGGCCCCATGGTCGGCTTAAAGCCATGACTTATAGCCAGCACGTCTTTCCACTCCCTGCCTGCAGACAAGTACCCCGCCCACTTTGGCGCCAAGGGTTACAATGCTTTCTACCTCAACGCCTGCGCCAACACCTGGGTCCGCAACGTGAGCTGCCGGGGCTGGGCTGGTTGCAGGGCAGCCAGCCAGCCAGCCGTTGGTGCTTTGCACGCATCGCTGCCATCGTCTTACTCGCCGCTGAACCGGGTTTGGGCTGCTGGCCTGCACACCCCTGTGCGCCCCCAGCCTGCCCACCATGCTGTGCTCGTTCTGACCGACACCAGCGTACACTGTTTCGCAGGTGCACATCCAAGACGGCGACAACGGGGTGGAGGCCATCAACTGCGATTTTGTGACCGCACAGAACATTTCCTTTGGCTTCACGGCACCCAGGCAAGTGGGCTGCGGCTGGTGATGCACTGCGCTGTTGTATGCCGCAAGTAGGTGCCGCAAAGACGGTCGGTTCGCATCATGCTCCCGCTGCTGCTGCCCTCGGCTGCTGTCGCGCACCACCACCGCTGGACTGCTGAAACTGTTTGGGATTTAAAGGGGCTCTGATTGACCCAGGGCAGCAGGGCCTGGCTGCCACACAGAAATGTAGCTGCTGCTGGTGCACACTGAGCACACCTTGCCTTCCAACCGCCTGCAGAGGTGTCAAGACCACCACTCAGGACTGCAGCGGTCACCACGGACTGTGGGCGGCCGCCAGCAGCAACGTGCTGTTCACAGAGTGAGCTGTTTGGCCAAGTTCCAAAATTGTTTGCCTGGCGTGCTGCCTCAGCTATGTGCGACTTGCTGCTGCGTCGCCTCCCGCAGCCAGTCAATCCTGGCGTGACCTGCCACAAAGTCAGCTGCTCCCAGAAGCTTGCACACTGCGGCTCATTGCCGCACCTCCATGCCAACTGCCTGCCGCAGCAACGACTTCTGCTCCAACAGCAGCAAGCTGAGCTGCTGCTTTATTCACGACCTCACCTATGACGTCTTCACCCAGGAGTCGGTGAGGCTAGGCTGCGTGAACATGTTTGAAGGCATGTGCCGAGCATGTGTGACCGCATGAACACATGGCATGAACACATGTGTGATGGGCTTGCAAACGCCTGCCCTCATAACCGCTTTGCGTATCGATGACCCTGCATTGCTCCGTTGTGACCTGCTTGGCCGTCCTTGCCTCCGTGAAGCCACCTGGAGCAGCCTGCCTGCTCGCCTGCCCGCACTTTGATCACGCCTGCACGTGCAGCCAACAGCAAGGGCGGCGACAGGCCGCTCGGTTCGAGACACCGCTGTGCACTCCTCCTTG
This sequence comes from Chlorella sp. Dachan, assembly GCA_006782975.1. Lineage (NCBI taxonomy): Eukaryota > Viridiplantae > Chlorophyta > Trebouxiophyceae > Chlorellales > Chlorellaceae > Chlorella > Chlorella sp. Dachan. The sequence goes on along the minus strand of RRZL01000082.1, from coordinate 2,510,155 downwards.
CTGATGCTTGCCCCTTTCTCACACGCTTGCCCTGCAGGTGTATGCCAACAGCAAGGGCCTCGACATGAGCCTGGACATGCATCGGGGAGGTGAGCGGGTGCAGCCGTGCACAGGTAGCCGGCCGTGCACGGGATGGACGACTGTGCGGCAGCCATGCTCGCAGCGTTTCCAGCCACTCGCAACGCGCACTGCACAGGCCAGTGCCCTGCAGCTGCCAACGCTGACCGACCTCACCTGTGCATGACTCCGCTGGCCCATCTATCGTGCGAACCCGGTTCTGACCTGCCGCTCTCTGCTGTGCAGGCTGCCACAACAACCTTTGGAGCAACATTGATCTGGGGCGCGGCAACCGCGCCTTCTTCTCCAGCGGCCAGGCGTCCAAGGGAGCACACTCGGGTGCGGCGGCGCTGTCTCTTGGACTGAGCTGCAATGTGCTGCTGCGCTGCCGCTGCCGCCGCTGGCATGCTGCCGGGTTTCTCTGCGCTACCACTGAACCCTTTTGTCCTGCTTGTCCTGCTGGGCGTGTCCTGCTGGACGCGACTCATGCTTGCAGCGTCTCCATCTCTCCAACCACCACACCCACCGCTTTGTCCCGCTCGCAGCTGCGAACAACACGTGGTGGGCCATTCGTGCGAGCCAGCGTGCCGCCAAGGCCGGCCCGCTGCAGCTTCGAGAGTGCTCCTACGGCCCTCTGCTCAACTTTGTGGGCACCAATTATAGCGCCCCCAAGGGCGGCGACACTGGCATCTCACCCAAGGCCTCGCCGCCGCCATCCCGCCTCTTCCCCGGCTGGTGCACCAAGGCCACCCCCTGGCACGTGGAGCAGCTGCGCCCGGGGGCCACCCTTCAACCCCTGGACCTCTACACCGCCATGCTGCGCACGCGCCGCGCGCGCCTGGGGCTGCCGGAGACGCCGCCGGCACCTGTGCCATAGGTGGATGGCATGCTTGCAGTGATCGGTGGGCGGCTGTAGAAACGCGGCCGCTCGGCTGCCGCACCCTGCCAGCCAGCCTGCCGAACCATTTTGACCCAGACGCTACCCCTACACTATTCGCTCCATCCACTATTCCTCTCTCTACAGCAACCTGGAAGAGCCTTCCTGCTTGCTGATCTGCTCAGCATTAAAACTCACTTGTGCTCGCCCGTCTCCTACACACATGTCCAAGCGCAATGATTGGCGGTCCGCTGGCCAGGGCGACCCTTTGTAAGCTGCATTGAGCTGAGGGGAGGGCGGTTCCAGGTTGCTGTGCACTTGATCAGCTGGGCAGGAAGCTGCTCCGGGCCTGCAGGTAAGAGCATACCCAGGACCGGCCGCCGACAGGCGAGAAGCAGCGGCGGAGGTCGGCGAGCGCGAGGAGCCGGCTCTGCGTCTTCACCGCGGGTTTACGCTTACTCCGTTTGCTCGAGTTTATGCGCGTAGCCTGCTTGCAGCCTGGCCAGGCCGACCAGCAGCTGCAAGTGAACAAAGTTCGGGCTTGACCGCGCGGCCCGTGCTCCCTGACGGAGAGTACAGCTTACACGGGAGACTGAGTCGCTAGCACTCATAGTGCCAGTGCTCAAACACTGCTGTGAGTAGAGGCCTGCTGTGGTGCCCATGCTGGGCCGCTCTCGCGCCTGCGCGCGGCTAAAATTAGCTCCGCTTGGCTGCTGCCCATTCTGAGCAAATCCTAGTAGCTTGCAAGGGGCTCAGTACGCCCGCCGAGGCTTGCCGCTCGCAACTGCCCAGTCGGTGCGCCCGTCACAGCCGCTCGCCCGCGCCGGGGCGTTTGCGCGCACTCTGCAGTGCGTGATCAGGCGCCTGGCAGCGCCCGGGCCGCTTGTTCGCAGAGCGGGGCGCGCGCTGGGTGGTTGCCCCGCTGCCCACAGTTCCCGGCCTCCCGGCCCTCCCCGCTGCAGACCGTAGCACGTTGCAGCTTTCACACCATGCGCTCCGCGCGGCGGAGCCCGGGCTCCCCCGCCCTCGCGCTGGCAGTAGCGCTGCTCTTGGCGGCGGCGGCAGCGGCGGCGCCGCCTCCCAAAAGGCGCCCAGCGGGCGACAGGAGGGTTGCAGCGGCAGCAGCAGCACCTGCGGCAGCGCCAGCGCAGGCAAAGCAGCCAGGGACGCTGAGGCGGCCGGGCATGAATGAGCGCGTGAACGGTGAGGCGGGCGAGCGGGCACCTGGGCTTGCACGACGGCTCTGCCCTGCCCCTGCCGCGGTTCGGGACTTGATGTCGCCAGCCGCTGCGCTGCAGTCCCGCCCACTGCATGATAACTACCCTTGTGCTGCAGCCACGGCAATCGAGCCTGGCGTGATCCAAGTAGGCGAGGGCGCATTCGCTTACGCCGGCTGCAGCGACCCGGCAGCCATCATTTCCGAAGTGATCCTGCCCGCATACGGCAACCCGCAGCTGGGGTGCAACTCCTCGCTGTCCTACGTGTGAGCTGCCAGCTGGCTCTGCAGCGCCAGGTTGTGCGTGGACTGGCATGCGTGCCCATGCCCCCACGTGTGCCTGCATCAGCTGCCGCTGCTGCCCTGCTCCCTCCGCGCCTAACCCGCCATTGCTGCTGACCCATGCCGCCCTGCAGCATCGTGGCGGCGGCCTGCCTGGGCGACCGGGAGTGCTTGCTGAGGGCCTCCAGTGACGTTTTCACTGATGAGTGTCCTGGCGCGCCCAAGTCGCTGCAGTTTACGTACCTGTGAGCTTCCTGGCCTGCTGGGGTGGCGCTGTGGGTGCAGCAGACGTGGTGTGCAACCTTTGGCGTGGAGCACGCTGTTGCATTGTCCGGCAGCTAGGCACACGTGCGGCAGTGCACCCATGTGCTGTGCTACTCTGCCCCTGCAGGTGCAACGCGCCGGACCAGCCAGTCTCGCCATCTCCCAGCCCCCCGCCCTCCCCCGTCCCATCGCCCTCACCGCCACCTCCCGTCCTCTCGCCTTCGCCTTCGCCTTCGCCCTCCCCTGCCTGGCCCTCCCCCTCGCCTTCGCCCTCCCCCTCCCCCTCGCCATCCCCCTCTCCCTCTCCATCGCCTTCGCCCTCCCCCTCGCCTTCTCCCCCACCCAGCATTGACCCAGACAGCCAGGCCTCCAGCCTGTGGGGTAACGATGGGGAGCTGTACCGACCGGGCGGCCGGCTGAACGACTGGAGCCAGGCTGGTTATGGAGGTGAGCAGGATGAAGTGGGGCTGGTGTTGCTCAAGCTGCCGCCGCCGCTGCTGCTGGCAGGGTATACGTGCCTGGCCTGTTGGCGCCGCGCCCTGCAGCTGACGGTTTGAATGGCTTGCATGGGTGCAGCTATGGAGCGGGACATACCTAACTATCCCAACAAGTATGATGTGAAGAGCTATGGCGCCCGCGGAGACGGATCCTCCGGTGTGCGCCGCTACAGCTGGGATCTGCCGGAATGGGATGGGGACATGAGTCATGGCGCTGCTTTGATCGATGTGCTAGCGGCTGACGTTGGGGTTGCAGGGTACCTGCAGTGAAACCTGCCAGCTTGCTTGTTGTGCTGCAGATGATAGTGACGCGATCCAGGAGGCCCTCAATGCGGCAGCCTCTGAGGCGTCTCGCACCGGCAGCGGCGTTGCGGTGTTCATGCCTGGTGGGTGGAGCCGCAGGGTGGCAGCTGCAGGCAGGCATGGAAGGAACACGCTTGGCGGGGCAGCAGAGCCAACTCATGAGGCAGATGGGGGCCTAGCTGCACAACGCTGCATGTGCAGCCAACCGGATGCTGCCGCCGCCACACACACCGCCGCATTAAAGCCGAACACACACCGAAACATTGACTTGCCGCAGCCGGCTCGTACCGCATCACCAAGAAGATCACGATTGAGAGCAGCCGGGTGGTGCTGCGGGGCTCAGGGGTGAGCTGACTGGGTTGCCGAAGTCAGCCGTCCCACTCCTGGCTCATGGCTGCTTATCTGCTGAATCCACTGCTGCTGTCGCCGCCTCTGCTGCTGTAACTCCTGCGTTTGGGTGCAGATGTGGCATGCAGTGAGGGCGAAGCCCTGCTGCTGCCTGGCGACTCACCCCGACCTGCCCGCATGCCCAACCTCGTCTGCCCGCCCGCAGAAGGACAGCTGCAAGCTCATCATCCCTAACAGCTTGCAAGACGCGTACGGCAGCGGCAACTGGGCCTTTGGCGGCGGCTGGCTGGGGTAAGCAGGGCGGCACGCGAAGCAGGGGCCGCTCCCTGCTACTGCATGGGTCAGCTGACAGGCCACTTCCGCTTTTGTTCAGGCAGGAGGAGGGTTGCCAGATTTGGCCAGCTGATTCTGTTCCGCATGTCACCCAGCATGCCTGCCTGCCCTGACTTGCTCGGTGCAGCATTGTGGGCAAGCGTGCCGACAGCCGCACCGTACAGAACAAGCTGACCGACGTGGTGGCAAACGTCAACCGAGGGGACTACCGTGTGCGGGTGCGTTCAGTTCAGTTCGGAGGGACTTGAGCTCTGCGGTCTGTGTTGGCTTTGGGCGTGCTGTCGGTGGGGGCCCCTGGCCTGCACCTGCCGCAGGCCGCTGCCTGCAATGCTAGCCCAACCATCCCTTGTTTCTGCTGCCGCTCTTTGACCAGGTGTCCAGCACTAGCGGCATTTCGGTGGGCCAGTGGGTGCGCCTGTACCAGCCTTCGCCGGACAACACCGGCCGCCGGCGGCTGCTCAGCGCCCAAGGCGGCGGCAGCGCTGCTCTGGGTCGCAAGCTGCGGCAGGACAGCTCGCCCGTACCGCCTGCCAAGGTGTCTGTGCTGGGCACTGGCGGCCCTGCACCCGCCCCAGCAGCCTCCCCAACAGCTGCGGCAGCCGGCTCTCAGGACCGAGCCGAGGCCAACGGCCGCACTGTGCCGCAGTGGTACAGCGACCCAGCCATGCAGGCAGCGCTCGAGGCGGCGGTCAAGGCGCAGTGGGCCATTGCAGATGCTTTGGACCAGGACCCCAACAGGGTGCGGATGGGGAAGGAGGCGCCTGGTTGCAAACAGGCATTAGGTGTTTAGGTGCACATGTCACATGACGCTGACCATGATGCGGCTCTCGCATGCGCACACCTGGTTGGCATGGATTGGGGTGCTGCCGTACTCCCTGCCAAAATGGCAGGCGTGTCACAATGGCAGGCATGCCAAAATGGCAGGCATGCCAAAATGGCAGGCGTGCCCCCTGCGCCAACCCTCATCATTGCAACCCCGGAGCCACAGGTGCCTGCCCAAGCGCTTGAGCCCAACGGCACCAACCCGCTGGGCCTGGACCCCATGTTCCTGGCGGCAGCCTACTACGGGTCAATGGCCTGGGAGAGCGAGATGGCGGAGGAGGGGCTCCAAGACCCCAACAGTGAGCGGCTTTCATTGGAGTGGCCAGTAAACAGAGGGTGCTGCAAAGGCATCAGATGTAGTGAGGGGCTGCTGCTGGCTGGTTGGAGCCGGGTCACAGCGCCTGGCTGGTGTTGAAGTGCTCACGGCCCCAAAGCCCTCCCAATCTTCCTGCTGCAGACCCTCAGGCCCCCGCCACGGCCGCCAGTGGCAGCCTGGAGAGCTATCTGTGTGAGTTGGGAGGCATTGTTGCATGAGTTCTGCACCCTTCAGCCTTGAGTTAGGAGGAGCATTGTCGCATGAGCTCTGCACCCGTCAGCCGGCTGCAGTCAGCCCGTGCTGTGCCCGGCTGGTTGGAACTGACCAACTGGCCACTGATTACGCGCGCATTCTGTGACTGGCTTTGCAGACGGCAACAACGTGGTGGACAGCGGCACCCCCTCCTCCATGTTCCCGGGGAAGGACCGCGTCCGCTTCGTGTCGCGGGTGCGCTTGCGCGCATGGGCGTTTGCTGCTTGCTGACGAGCCGGCGCAAGCTGTGCTGGACATGCTGTGCAGCAGCTGCCCCGCAACCATCGTCTGCTCGCTTGCTGCCTGCTGAACGCCAAACGCCTGTACTGAATGCAACATGTCTGGGCAGGTCAAGTCGGTGGGCAACGGGTACGTGGAGTTTGAGCGCCCGCTGCCCTACGACGTCCGCACCAAGTGGGAGGTGGGTTGCCAATCTGCTGCGTCACCTTGGTTGGCATGTACTGTACCGCCCTGTGCACCCCACCATCCGCACCTTGACCCGCTTTGCTTGCCACACCCAAACCGTCACTCAGCGCCCTTTATCCGTCTCGTGGCCCACACCCCGCCCCTCCCGCGCCCCCGTGATGCGCAGCCCGTGCTGCACCGCTTTGCGCCCTCCCTGGTGGAGAGCGGCTTTGAGGGCTTCAGCATGGTGTTCAGCTGGAGTGAGTTGGAGTTTGGCGTGCTGCTGTGCTGCTGCTGCTCCTGCTCCTGCTGCTGCGTGCGACACTGTGTGGCATGGCGGCGCTTGGGGGGAAGCTTTGCATGTGACGAGCTCAGCTCCCCGCATCAAGCGAGCCACCCACCAGGTTCCCACCAGCCATCATGACCCCCTGCCCACACTGCGTGCGCCCGCCTGCTGCAGGTGCATATCCCGACCACCTGTCAGTGGATGGCAACAACGGCATCGTGCTGTACGATGTGGCCCACTGCTGGGTCAAGGACGTGAGGCCAAGCACTTGTTGGCTGTGGCTGTCGGGCTGCTGCTGTGTAGGGGACGGTCAAGCTGTGCGCGCGGCTTGTGACGGCGCAGTGCGGCCATGCAGTGTGACATGCACGTCTAGCACGTCTGCATTGCCCCTCATGGCTCTCAAGCTGCGCATGAGTGCTCAATTTTTACCTAGCATAACGCCTTTGCAGGTGCGCACCGTGGATGCCGACAATGGCATCAACCTGAGCGGCGGCGATTTCGTGACCATCACCGGAGTGGACACGCAGTTCAGCCGCAAGCGGTGAGCAGGGCTGAGCAGGGCTTGCTGGCTCAGCCTCTTGTCCTTTCTGCCCCAGCACCACGGCCGTACAGCTTCTGCCACCAGCCAGCCTGCTGTTGCCTCTAGCCACTGGAGGGTTGTTCCCACGCACCCGCCCTTGCTTCCTGCCGCAGCGGCACGGGGTCGATGGGCAGCCGGGACGTGAACGGCCACCATGCGATATGGACCAGCTACTGCACAAACGTGCTGGTTACCAAGTAAGGCCGCATACGCATCACACTAGCTTGGCATTCAGGATCAGCAGACAGCATCGGCAGCTGCACTGGGCAGCAGGGGTGGCAGCTGCTGCTGCGCCGCTCCTGCCCTTCTCTCAAACACAACGGCTCCGATACAAACCAGCCTGCGCCTTGTTGTCCATGGCCCCCTGCCCCAGCTTTGACATCGCCTGGCGCTGGTACCACGACCTCTCGGTGGACTCGTTTGCAGAGACCACGGTGGGTGCCCCATCCGTATCTGTTTGCCCGCTCCTGTTGCCGACACGCACTGGCATGTGGCCGCCCATCTCCTCCAAGCCGCGCGCCCTGCTTGCCGCCCACTTTCCCCTGCTTGCTGCATGTAATCTTCTCCTTTCTGACTTCTTCTCGATGCAGGTCTACAGCAGCGGCAAGGGAGTGGACATCAACGCCGACTGCCACCGAGCGGGGGTGCACAACAACCTGTTCACCAACATCGACCTGGGTGCGGCGACTTAGGGCAATGTACAATTCAGCAGCAGCCTGCCTTGCGAGGATCTGCCGGGTTGGCTCACTTTGGCAATGCCCCACACTGCACACCGCCTCGCTCCCCGACCGCCGCTTGCAGGCAGGGGCACCCGTGGATTTTGGAGCGGCGGCGCCAAGGATCGCGGCGCCAACAGCGCCGCCAACAATACGTGAGCTGTGGGGGCCACAGTGTGCTGCAAGTGCCTCCTTGGCCAGCCACCAGCCGGGCCTCTTCAAGCCGCCGCTGTGCCGCGCCTTGACAAGGCTACCTTGCTGGCTGCCCCACGCTGACCTGACGGCCTGCTTCCCTGCCCCTGTCCTCGAATGCAGGTGGTGGAACATGCGCCCCAGCGACGACAGCGTTGTCGGCCTGCCCTCCTGCTCCTTTGGCCCCCTGCTCAACTTCTTTGGGCTGTGGAGCTCTCCGGGCACCGGCAGGGGCGGACGCCGCCTGCTGGCAGCTGAGACCCAGGTGGCAGCAGCCAGCCAAACGGCAGCCAGCGGCAGCGGGCGCGTGCGGCACACCTCCCTGGGGGCTGGGCCGGTCACCGAGGCAGGGCGGGTGCAGGCGGCGGAGGCGGGCGATTGGCAGCAGGACGACGGGAGCGATGCTTGGCAGCAGGACGGCGGGACCAATGCAGACTCGTCAGACGTGCCCCAAGACGACAGCGGCGGCAGCAGGGCGTGGGCGAGCGCCGAGAGCTGGTGCACACGCGAGGGCTGGTGGGTGGAGCAGGTCAGCAGCGGCAAGAGCGTGTGGCCGCCAGACCTGCACAGGGCGCAAGTGGAGGCGCGGCGGTCAGGCCGCATGCGGTAGGCTCCAATGCAAGCGCTTGCCTCCATTGTGTTTGTATGGCAAGCGTGCCTCCGCCCCTGTATTCCCGCATCCCTGTGACCCTGTGATGCCCTGTTCCACTCCCTCATTCACGGTGCATCTTTCTCGTCCACCCAAGATATATCGTCTATGCTTCCCCGCTGTTCCGCTGGGCGCTCCTTGCCATCTTCCGTCTGCATCGGTTGCTCTTCACTCTGCCTTGCCCACCCTCTTCTTTGCCGCCTCTGACTAAGGCAGTTGCTTGCATTTATGGGACCTGTCGCAGTGCACGCTATGTAAACATGCACAATGCTGCACACACGAGACACGTGTTACGCATCAGATGGCAGGCGAGTCACCATCTCCTCAAGTGGCCCTGCGACAAAGCAGGCGCAGCAGCATCTGCAGCCACCCGCTGGGGGGCGCAGCCGAGGACGGCAGGGGCTCTGCCTCTTTTGGCAGGCATGCCGGCGCTGGCTCGACACTCGGCACAACGGCTGCTTCGGGTGGGCAAGGGGCAAGCAAGCATTGAGAGGAGACGGGTGGGCAATGAGGGGAGCAGGCGGCGGGAGGTGCGGTGTGCGTGCACCTATGCATGACCAAGCAAGGCCCGAGTTCCCAACGAAGCCTGCACACTACTCGTTTGTTTGAGTATCAACCTGACTCGCACTCCGGCAGATGCCAGGCAAGCGGCTGGGGTGGGACTCCCAGAAGGCACGATTGGCGGCAACACCTGTGGCAGCGGCGGCGGCGGCGGCGGGCAAGCAAGCAAGCTGACCCGCTGCCAAGCGAGGCTCTTCATCCAGCATCAACCGTCGTCTCAACCTAGTTTACGCGGCATTACGCTGAACGGGAGCTCACGGTAGGGTTCCAGCATGGGGCTTGAGCAGGAGTTACACATGTGGCAGGTCCGCGGCCTTGGGGGCCTCGACGCGGTTTCAGCAATTCATTAAATACCTAACCAAGCAATCGGGGCACGTTGCATCCGCTTCTAGCGCCCTGCCCAGCAAGTTGCCGACCCACCCTCCCTCCACGGCTCAAAGTCGCCCGTCCAAGTGAGCTTGATCGATCGTGCGCTTGTGTCAAGGCCTGGAAAGCCGCGCGCTGCGGCCCCGCAGACCTAACGCCGCCGCTGCCATTTTGGTGCGGTAACTCCAGGCCCGAGCCGCTCGCCCGCAGGCCGCTGCACCGCGTTTGCTGACCCTGGAGGCCATGAGGCGATCGGCAGCCAGCCCGCTGAGGCTGCTGCTCCTGCTGGCGGCGGCGGCGCTGCTGCTCGGCGCCGCCGACGCGCAGAAGAAGAAGGCGCCCAAGCAGCGCAGCAAGACCAACTGGGCGTGCGGCAAGCGCAGCAAGGGCCAGCTCTGCAAGGACCCCAGGGCCTGCTGCGCCTCCTGGGTGAGCTCGCCCTGCGGTGGCGCCTCCCAAACTCGCACCGCCGCTCGCGCCGCATGTGCCGCCGCTGCTGCACCAGCTACACGTCTTGACCAGCAGCGGCTGCAAGCACCTCCCTGTCACCTCCCTTCCATGCAGGGGACATGCGGCTACACTGAGAAGCATTGCGGCAAGAACTGTGAGAGCGGCCGGTGCTGGCCCAAGAGCCGCTGGACCAAGCCATCCAAGCCGATTGTACTCCCTCCTGGCTACTCCAAGCCCTCCCCGTCTCCCAAACCGAACCTTACCCCCAAACCCGCACCCAAACCCGCACCCCCCAAGGTGCCGGCGCCACCCAAGAAGGCCCCCTCACCCAAGCCCTCGCCTGCCCCCAAGGCCTCGCCGCCACCTTCTCCAGTGCGCTCCCCGCCGCCGCCTGTGCGCTCCCCGCCGCCCCNGTTCTTCCCCTCCTCCCAAGGCCTCGCCGCTGCCGCCCTCGCCAGCTGTGACCGAAATCAACCCAGTGTTCCAGCTGACTGAGGAGGATGGTGAGGGAGGCGGCTGTGCTGCTGCTGCTGGGCTGGGTGGCCCTTGACTGGGTGGCCGCTCTGCCTGCCGCCATTGCTGCTGCCGCCAGCAGCGCGGCTGTGTCTCTTTGATAGGTGGCATGCTGTTTCAAGCACTGCTCCCCCCTTGCCTGCCCTGCTGGTGTCCTACCGCTGGTCCCCCGCGGTCGATGGCACCCCTCCACATCCACACGCCCTTGCAGGCGATTTCAAGCTGTACATGGACGAGGGCTCCCCAGTCACATACGCCTCCTGCCCCAACGGCACGCTCATCACTGCCATCACGGAGCCCATCTTTGGCAATGCTGAGGCCAAGTGCAACTCAACCGACACCTATACGTGAGCAAAGGCATGCCTATGGCAGCTGGTGCAGGGGCGCCTGCTGTGTGCATCCCAGGCTGCAGGCACGTGGCGCAGCGCTTTGCAGGCGGTGTGCAGGATTTGCCCCTGCAGCTAGCAAACTAACGGCATGGCCCCACATCTCCGCGCAGCATCGTGGCGCGCGCCTGCCTGGGCCAGTCTGGCTGCATGCTGCTCGCCTCGACCGACGTGTACGGCAAGCCCTGCCCCGACGGCACTCCCCAGTACCTGGACTTTGTGTTCCGGTGAGGAAATGTGCATCTAAAGCGAGATAGGCAAACATGCGGCTTTGAGGCTGCCTGTCCTGGGCAGCAGGCTGGGGCTGGGCCGCTGTGGCCGCCACAGCCCCTGCTCACCCGTCTGCCCGCCCCCGTTTCCACTGCTCCTCCTCCCCCGCAGCTGCTCGTTCACCCCGGCCTCCAACCCTTTCCTGGCCTCGCCGCCGCCGCCGCCCTCCCCTGCTGTGGTCCCCTCTCCGCCGCCCAAGCCACCTGTGCCGACCAAGGTCCGCTACTCGTCCCTCTGGGGCGCCCGCGGAGAGGGCTGGAACCCCGCTGGACAGCTGTCGGATTGGAGCTATGCCGGCTACGCAGGTGGGGTACGGCTGGGGTCATGACATCTATGCGCTGAGTGGCTGGGGTCATGGCAGCTGTGTGCTGCACAGTGATCCAGCGCTGTGTATCCACCAGCGAGCGCCCACTTGTTGCCGCACCTCAACTTGCCAGGATGTGTCGGACCGTCACTGCCCCCCCTGCCCTCCTCCCGACTTGCAGCCAATGACCAGGCGATTCCGGACTACACCACCGTCAAGACCTTCAACGTTTTGGACTTTGGCGCAGTGGGCGACGGCCAAACAGGCGCGCTGGGGCAGGGGAGACGGCATGGGGCACCGACAGTAAGCTAGGGGCCCTGTTACGTGCCGCCATGGCACGCCCACGAATAGCTTCTGCTTGCTACCACTGCCCTGTCCGTCCACAGGCTTGCTCAACACAGCTGCTGTGCCGTCCTGCCTTCCGCCCCTCCTCATGCTGCAGACTGCTCCGACGCTTTCCAGAAGGCGATCAATGCTGCTTCCGCCCAGGCAGCCAACGGCGTGGCGGTTGTGATTCCTGAAGGCGAGCCGCTAACGTTGTTGAGGGGCGCTGGTTCTGGAGCTTGCTTCTGGTGCTGGACACAAATGGTGTCACAGGCTGCGGGGGTACTGCCGGCCGCCCACTACTGCAGCAGTAGCAGAGCACGGGTCTGCGAGCCTGACACGCTCTCATAAGGGCCCCATGCCTGCAGGCCGGTTTGTGCTTCGCTCCGAGATTTCCATCACCAAGAGCAATGTGGAGCTCCGCGGCGCCGGGGTGAGCCGTACAACTGATTGTCCTCACAGCTGTTGTACTGTTCACGGCTGTGTGTACGCAGCTGGAGGGCAGCCGTCGCGCACGCCTCTCCTCTGACCCTGTTGCATTCTGGACGGCTGAACCAACTGCCCCTCCTGAGCAAGTGTCCCCTCCTCCTGAGCAAGTGTCCCCTGCTGCTGCCCATGCAGATGAACAAGACGGTCATCTACATCCCCACCACGCTCACCGAGCTCAAGGGCAGGTCCTCGTCCTGGGCCTTCTCAGGCGCCTTCATCAGGTGTGCGGGGCGGTTGACAGAAGCAGCTAGTCTTTGGGCTGTCAACCTAGCTGACAATCTGTGTCGCCTGGTCTGTTGGGCAGCCCTGATCCGCATCCCGATGCATGTGCCTTCTCCGCCATTACTGCCTCTTTGTCGTGGGCCACAAGGTGGACCCCTGCCGTTCTGCCAACCACCTGGCATCAACCTTGACACCCCCCCCTCCTGCCTTGTTCTTATCTCGCAGTATCGTGGGCCGCAAGGTGGACTCGTCTCGTTCCGCCAACTACCTCACCTCCATCACTCAGGATGCGCGCCGCGGCGACCGGCGCATGCAGGTGGGCCTGCTGCTGCTTCTAAGGCTGCGCGAGGTTCCGTCGGCATGCTGCATCACTCCTGTTGCTGCTGCTGTCGCAGCGCGCCAGCACTGGCACAGCCTGCCAGGCTGTGCACAGGCTGAGCGGGGCACATGCTCCGCTCAGGCAGGCAAAGCAGACTGCCGCATGGGTCGTCTGGCCCACATTCGCTCCCACCCCCACGACCAACTGCCCGCAGGTCTCCACCACCGCTACCCTGAAAGTGGGCCAGTGGGTGCGCCTGTGGATGCGCAAGCCAGGCAACCAGCGCCTCGGCCGCCGCCTGCTGGCCGCCGACGAGTTCGCGCCAGCAGCCGCCCAGCAGCAGCAGTGGCAGGAGGGCGCAGCAGCAGCGCAGCAGCAGCGGCAGTGGAGCGGGCGCAGGCTGGCACAGGACAACCCCTTTGCGCTGCCGGAGCCCTTCCCTGCCTCCCCGCCTCCCTCCCCGCCTGCGGAGCTGTCCACCCGCAGCACCAGCGCGTTTGCCATCCCGCTCATCTACGAAAACCCGTACCTCCAGGCAGCCGTGGAGGCGGCCGCAGAGGCGGAAACCGAGTACGCAGAGGCCGCATACGGTCGCGGCCCCGAACCTGATGAGGCCGATGCCCAGTCCACCGACCCTGCAAAGGTAGAAGCGCTGGAGGCGGCCGAGGCGGCGCTGCTTAACCCCCTGGGCCTGGAGCCCATTTGGCTGGCCTCTGCACGCTACGGCACTGCCGCTATGGCATCCGAGATTGCAGACGGCGACTTCCCACAGGTTGGCTGGGGTGGTTGTGGCTGGTTGGGCGCCAGGTTTCGTAGGGCAGCTGCCTACTCCGGTGTGCTGCGCGCTGGCTGTAGGGTGGTGTGGCCAGTCGACCAAGCCTGCATATGGCGCCTTTCCCCCAAACCATTGCTGCTAACTCACCCTGCTGCTATGTCCTGCACCGAACCCTCGCTTGTGCTGCAGGATCTGCTGGACGAGATGCTGGCGCCGCTCAACAAGACCGGCGACGGCAGCGAGGACCGCGCGCCCTCGGTGGCGGTGTCAGGCTCCCTCGACTTCTACCTTTGTGAGTGGATGCACGTATTGTTTGAAGTCTGCATTTACAGAGGAGCATGTGGTGCTTAATGCATGGCGCTTTGGACGTCTGCCTGTGTATTGCTGCTCTCTGTTGGAGTTGGACCCGCCCCTCGCCTCGCAATCTGTGCTGCCCCGCTGCTGCTTGCACGCTGCACGCTGTGGCGGCTCCGCACGTCCCCGCCTACCCATCACCCTGCCCGTTCTGCAGATGGCGACAACAAGGCAGTGGACAGCGGAGAGGACTTCAGTGAGTGGCCTACTTCGTGGTGCCAGTAACTGCGGCTCGCCTTGCTTGCATCGCTGGCATCGCTTGCCTGGGGACCAGCAGCCTTGCTTGCTATGCGTGGGCTGGTTTGAGGTGGCTGCCACCCCTGCACCCCGCCCCTGCTGCCTGCCACCCCTGAGCCCCACCCACCCCTCCCGCCGCTGCTCCACTTGCCGCAGATGTGTTCCCCAACAGCGACCACATCCGCCTGGCCTCTCGGTAAGAAACACAACAACCCAAGTGTGCCTGCCTTGTTTGCATGCGATGAGCGCCTGCACCGGCCGCTGGCTGCTGCCCCCAGTGACGTGCCCACACGCGCACTCCCGACCCTGCAGAATTGCTGCCGTGGGCAACGGCTGGATCGAGCTGGAGCGCTCGCTGCCGTATGGTGCGCCTGCCGGCCTCTTGTGTCCAACTGCCAACAGACGCCACCCTGTTGTGCTTGTGTGACCGTTTACTGTGGTTGCTGTCTGTCGCCGTCTGAAGCACGCCGGGTGCTTGCTGCTGTGCATAATTTCGCACTGGCTACATTGGCCATGCCCCTAGGTGCCTCTCACCTACAGACGTGCGGGTCGAGCGGCGCCCCGTGCTGCCCAAGTTTGCACCCGCCATCCCGCCCTCACAGTTTGCTCCCCAGCCCCTCCATGGCCCTTCCACCTGCAGACGTGCGCACCCGGTGGGAGCCGGTGCTGCACAAGTTTGCGCCCACCGTGCAGAACAGCGGCCTGCGCGGCTTCACAGTGGAGTTCAAGTGGAGTGAGTTACTCAACTAGTTGCCGGTGTTTGGCCGCTGTGGATGGGGGTGTGGTTGATGGATCCCAGCAGGCGGCTGGTTTGGGCAGCCAGCGCCGCTTGTCGGCTTGTAGCGTGGTGGTTGCTTGGGCGCAGAGTGAAGCCTAAGTCCCTTGCGCAACCGCTGTGGTCTACCGGACGCTCGAGGTAGCTGCTGGCATTCACTCCTCGCTTGCCTTCACGCTCCCAACCGTTCTTGCAGCCGCCTACCCCGAGCACTTCTCCGCAATCGGCGCCAACGCCATCGCCATTTACGACGCAGCCAACGTCTGGGTGCAGGACGTAAGCTACCTGCTGGCTGTTGCCATGCTGGGCTCGGCAGGCTGAGAGATGCACTGCTGGCATGAGGGGTGGCGCAGCAGCTGCAGCCTGCCTCCGCACCACCTGCCTGCTGCCCCTCCTGCCTGCCTCTCCTCAACCACCCGTCTCAACCCACCCACCCGATCCCTGCCCACCCGATCCCTGCCCACCTGCCGCCCTCCCATTAACGCACACAGGTCAAGATGGTCAACGCAGACAACGGCATCAACGTGGGCGGCGTTGACTTCATGACAGTGAACAACACTGTGTTTGACATGACCCGGGACCGGTGAGCCCAACTGGGCGTTTTTGTTTTTGATCCTTTACCCTGGGTTCAACCCTAAACCCAGGGACCGCTGACAACAACTGGGCGGGGCAGCACCACTTGGCGCCTGCTGGGTGGCTGCGTTCATTGTGCCGGAATTGGGGCAACGACAGGCTAGCGTGCTCAAGCCGCCACACCTGGTTCACACCCTGCCGCAGCGGCACCGGAAAGGCCGCCGGCAAGCACGGCCACCACGCGCTGTGGGCCAGCCGCTCTTCTGATGCCCTCTTCACCAAGTGAGCAAGTGGGGCGGTTGTAATGCAGCAGTTGCGGTTGCTTCATTTCATCTGTGCATCAGCTGTGCCAGCTGCGCTTCTAATGCACTGATCGCCAAGTGAGCATTAGGACTGGTGTGTTTGTTTTGGATGTCTGGGTGGATCAGTTACTTCCCCTTGCTGGGCACACGGCGCTTGCAGCCAAGCAGCTTTCAACGTTTGTCCCTCCCAATACTGCAGCGCCTGGATCACGGATCCCTACGTGCACGCCCGCTTGCCGGATCAGCTCTCAAACCAAACTGCATTGGCTGCCTCCCTTCCCGGGTTGCAGCTTCTGGATCCAGAAGCCCTACGTGCACGACCTCTCGCTGGACCAGTTTGCGGAGCTGACCGTCTACTCCAACGGCGGCGGCGTGGACCTCAACTTTGACTGCCACCGCGCGGGTGAGTTGCACTGGAAGCAACGCGTGCTTGCCAAAGCTGAATGTTCCATAGCTGAATGTTGAACTAGTGGCGTGGACCTCAACTTCGACTGCCGCCGCGCGGGTAGGCGCTAACTCTTAAAGCAAAGAGGTGTTTGCCGTAGCTGGTGGGGGTTTAAACTAGCGGTGGGTGCAAGCATCAGCTTTGACTGCCACTGTGTGGGTGAGGTGCAAGGCCTAGCAGGTCTGGGGCCCCGTCCTGGCATGCTGTGTTGACGTCAGCTGCCGGGTGCCGCAAACGCTCCTCCATCCACTGTCCGCTGTCTGAGCTGGTGGTATCCCTGCTCCTGTCGCGCAAGCGCCCACACCAGACTGTTCTGCTGCCCAATCCTCCGGCTGCTAAGGACCTGTCATGCTACCCCCCCCCCCCCCCCC
>RRZL01000082.1:2423797-2493718 GCA_006782975.1 Chlorella sp. Dachan | reverse complement strand
CCCCCCCCCCCCCCCCCCCTGCTGTGCAGGCACCCATGCCAACCTTTTCTCTAACATTGCTGTGGGAGCCGGCAGCCGCGTATTCAACAGCGGCGGCGCCAAGGGCCGCGGGGCGCACAGCGGTGGGTGTGGCGTAGGGGGCAAGTGCAGCGGAGGGTGGACGGGAAGGGCCAGGTGGAACTCTAGTCAAACAGCCGCTGTGACATAATGCCGTTGGAACAGCAGGCGTTGTGGTCCCCTCGCCTGCCCACGACTCTTCCCTGGCCTCCTGTTCCCTGCAGGCGCCAACAACACTTGGTACAACATCCACGCCAGCAGCAACAAGCCCATCCCGCTGCCGCCCTGCTCCTACGGCCCCCTGCTCACCTTCATTGGCAACTTTGGCAAGCCCAAGTGTGAGTGCTGCTGACCCCGGTTGCTGTCGGATTCTGGCGGAGCGTGTGTGGCATGCTGCTCACCTCCATTGGCAGCTCAAGCACGCCCGATTTGCGGGTGCTGGCTGGGTGGCAACAGGCACCCCGTGCTTGGAACTTGTCGGCCGTCCTGACGACGTGCTGTGAGCGCGCACAGGCTTCCCGCAAAGAGTGCTGTTGCCTCGCCCCCCACCCCACCCATCATGCAGCCGGCCGCCGCCTGGCGTCCGTCTCAGAAGACGGCAGCCCCACCACTCCCCTGCCAAACGGAGACCCTGACCGGCCGGTGCTCGCCACAGCTGTCCCTGGCGGCCCGATCATCATTCCGGAAGAGGAGCCGGGCATTGCCCTGCAGCTGGCCTCTGCTGCCTCCACCAACGTGTCGCCTTCTGCCAGCCCCAAGCCAGCAGCCAGCCCCAAGCCGCAGTCCTCTCCTGAGAATCCGTTTGCCCTTCCGGAAGAGGAGGAGGAGGAGCAGCAGCAGCAGGTTGGGGCGCTGTCGGCCCCAAGCCCCTCGCCACAGCCAGACGGCGGCAGCGGCGATGGCAGCAGCGGCGGCGGCGGCAGCGAGGCGGCGGCAGCGCCGCTGCCCTCGCCGCCCTGGGTGGAGCAGCAGGAGGCGGCAAGCGAAGAGGACGACATCGATACGCCCGAGGAAATTGATCGGGCGGACGCCCTGGGCGCAGCCAACGACTGCATGGACTTTGGATGGACGGTGCTGCGGTATGAGCACAACAAGGCCCTGCCGCTGCACCCAGGAGACCTGGCCAGCGCCCAGCTGGAGGCTCGCAAGCTGGCCAAGCAGCAGCGGTGAGGCGGCAGGCGCTGCAACGGCAAACAGCGCTGCGGCTTAACGTGCCTGATGCAGGCCCCCAGAGCGGCTGCGAGCGCCGCTGCAACAGCAGGCTGGGCCCTCACGCAGCAAGCTGCCGCGCATGTGCACCATCTGCCCCTGGCAAGACACATCATTCCGCCACTACTACTTGATATTTCTGTCCAGCCCATCCACCCAAGACCCTCTCTTCTGCTGATCAGCCTGTGCAACCGCATGCAATGAGGCGTCCAAACTGCGCCGAGGTAACTCTCACACGACGACAGGTTCAGTGCTAGCAAGTACCGAGGCCGCACCAAGCAGGGAATAGCGGGTTGGCATGCAAAGGGCAGGGGGAGGGGTTCCTTGGAGCGCACAGAGCAGAGGAGTGGGCAGGGCAGGGGGTTCGTTGCACGCGCCGGCGGCGGCGGGGCAGGGTGAGGGACTGAAAGAAAAGCTGGGACGATCAAGAATCAAATGCCGGGGCGGGCACGGCCGCCGGCAAACCCAAGGGCAGCGCTGAGACGGGGGTGCGGCGGCGCGCCAAAAGCGCCGCACCGTCACGCCAGCTCGCTCACTCGCTGCAGGTAGCCGGGCGGGGCGAAGGAAGGCTTGCTCAGGAGCTGCAGGGCAGCACAAGCGGTGGGGCCCTGCTCAGCAGCGGACTGCAAAGCGAGCATGGCCTGCGGACCCTGATCGCTGCAACAGCACCGAAAATGCTCGGCGGAAAACGAATGCACCGCAGCGTGAGGTGCTGTTTTGACCTCGGTTTGCTGCCCACGGGGCTGCTGCCGCACTTGGATCTTCTCTACAGCACGTCAGTGCCCTCCGCCGCTCACTGCTGCCGGCTCCAACTACCCCACACAGCTGGCTGGTGCATAAAAAGCACGCACCTGATCTTCTTCTTCAGCGCCTCAATGTCCTCCACCAGCTCCTCACGGCTGCTCTTGAACAGCAGGTAGCGGTCTGCGCAATCCAGAGCAGCAGGAACAGCAGACATCATCAGATCGGCTTGTTGAGATCGGCATACAGCTTGATCGAGCGCAACTGTAACAGCAGGCGGTCGGTCCAGTGCATTGGAGGCCGAAGCAGCGGCCACTGCATGCGCAGGCGGCTGTGGCAGCCCCCTGGCAAAGTGGAGGTATTCGGCGCAGCAGCAGGCACGCTCAATCTTGTGCTGTCAGTCGTGCTGCTGCCACCAGTTGAGGGACTCACAGGTGAACCAGGCGGAGTAGCCCAGGCCAACCAGCTCAAAGACCTTGGGCAGCTGCAGTGGGGAACACAACACACATGCAAGCGTCGTCAGCGCGGTGCTGCACGGCTGCGCAGCCATGCTGTGAGCCCAGCCGCCATGGCGTGCAACTGCCGCCTCCAGACCGCCGCCGCCACATGTGCACCCGTGGCAGCCGCCGCAGCACCGCAAGACGCACTGCCATCATGCAGCGGCTGGTTGACGCTTGCAAGCTGCAGCGCCTCCCCTCATCCCCTGCAGCGCAGTACAGCTGGCATGTCGCGTCGCACCATGGCCAGCATGCATCGATTGCTCACCAGGGGGATGTTGTTGAGGGCGCCCACAATGGTGGCCGCCAGCCACAGCACCACAATGCCGCCGGCGCCGTACACAATCACGCTGGTCTTGTTCTCCACCTTGTCCCACTGCAGCAGGGACGACGGCAATGATTCAAAGATGACCCTGGAGGCTGCTGCGCCGCTCGCCAGCCCGCGCGCGATTCAAATGCGGCAGCGGCGGCTGGCACGGTGCCGCGCCGACTGAAGGGCGGCGGGCATGCGGAGCACTGCCGGCTGCGCCCTTACGGCTGCCATCCTGCAGAACCGAGTGCCAGCGGTCCAGCTGCATCAATTGCCCAGCTGCAGAGGCCGTTGCGGCTGCACCGCCGCCACCGACCTTCTCCTGCAGGTCCTTGACCAGCGCCTCCACATCGACCTGGGAGCCCTCGGTGCTGGTGCTCTGCTGCTCCGCCTTCACCACGAACCGCCGCTGGGCGCGGATCGCCTGCGAGGGGCGGGGCGGGGCGGAGGCCTGCGCTCAAAGCCCTGCTTGCTTGCACCAACACCTGGCCAACGTTCCAGCGGCTTTGGCGGGCCCCCGGGGCGCTTGATCTCCGCCGCACCGGCTGCTGCTGCAGGAGGCGGGCGCCGTTCAGGCTCTTGCGCTGCTGGACGCGAGCGGCAGTGGGCGCCAGGCGCGCGTTGCAGGCGATGGCGGTCTGCATCCTGCCAAGTGACTGGGCGGGTCGTAGGGAGGCTGGAGGAGGACGGGGGGCCGTCCCCAGGGCGCCCCTGTTCACTGCTGGGGGCAGCTGCTGCGCGTGGCGAGCTGTGAAGATGACACGAAATCTGCGCCCCAGCGGCCCGCCATCCGATGACGGAGCTGCCACAATCTGTGGGGCAGCCGGCGGGAGGGCGCCGCGACCTCTGCACCCTGGCGCCGCCGCCGCCGCCCCGCACGTCGGCGACCCCGCAGGAACCGAAATGCGCTTCTTGTTGCACAGGCCGATGTTCCTGTGCTGCATAGCGCCCCTGTGCAGCAGGCTTTTGATCCTCCAGGCGCAATGTGCAAGTTCCGCCCTCTGGTGTCCTCTGCACCACTGGCCCAGCCAACGCCGCACAGCAGCTGGGCAAGCTGAGACGCTTGGCAAGCACGGCTCATGACTGCAGGTTACATGCTTGCACGTCTTCAACAACGCACATTACGTGCTGCACAAGGGCGCGATGCATCAACAGAACAGCCCGTCACAGCTCGTTGTTTGCAGCCGCCTCCTGCTTTGCCGCCGCCGCCGCCGCCGCCTGGGCCGCCTGTCGCTCCTGCATTGCAAGTTGGCACAGCACACTGAGCATGCCAAAACCGAAGGAGTGTGCAGTGTGCAGCGTAGCACGCACCGAACCACTGCAGAGGGTTGTTTAGCCATCCTCCCCATGCTCTACCTTGGGCAGCGGCGGCGGCTTGTGCCTGCAAGCATCGCTCAGCTTGTAGCACAGCCAGTTGGTGAACTGGGCGCGGCTCTTCCTGCCCTGCCAAGGGTGGGTGGACGGGAAGGCAAGCAGTCGAGCACTCGCTTGCGATGCATGCTACCAACCTTTGACATGCAGCATTCTGAGCGATACACTGCGCCCTGGCGGACCGCCCCAGAGTGCTCCGCACCCCAGGTTTGCTTGTGGAGCAAGGCACACACACAGGCAGGGCATCGCAGCAGCTCCGCCGCTAGGCCGCCCGCCCTCGAGCGTTTTGACCAGCAGCTGGAGTGCTTCCGCTTCAGCTGTGCATCGCGCACCGTGAAAAGCGCCTCTGCCACATCGGTGTCGTGCTCCCCCATGACCTGCTCCGCCGCCCGCTCCGCAGTCTTGCAGGCCTCCCTGCAGGGGCTTGCCTGTGGAGCAACGCAGCATGCGCGGCGCCATGTGTCATCATGCCTGGAATTTGTGCTGCGTGTGCACTGCACCAAGCTTGCAAAGAGTCTGCACGGCAGCTCACTGGTCCTTGCTCCTCAGCTGTGCAGCGCATCACTCGCATAAGCGGCCATTCCTGCAACGCACACTATCAGACTCGCACCTCCTTCTTTTCCTGCACAACCAGGCGGTCCCCCTCTGCCGCCACGTCCACCTGGGTCAGCCACCTGCCCTCCATCCTGTCAGCTGCAAGACATTCGAAACAGCCAGGAACAGTGAGGGCCGCTGGGGACAGACAGGGTTGCGGGCAGGCAACGTGCTGCCGGTCGGCGTGTGGGCATGACGCCACCGCAGCCCAGGCGCCGCCGCACATGCGCCAATCAAGAGCTGAGACACACAGCAGTGGCTCCTACCGCTGGTGAGCTGCTCAATCATGTCAATCAGTCGGTCCTCATGCACCTGCGTGGAGGAGGCGAGGCGAGGCAGGCACATCTGGGTGTCTGCTGTGCGGCTGGCAGTATGCACTGTGCAGTCAGCTATAGATTAAGGTAGCCGGCATTCGTGACAGCGGCCCCGTCACTCCGACTGCACCGCTCCAGCTGCAGAGCTGCAGAGCCGCAACACGTTTGCATGCACCCAGGCCCAGCAGCCTTACCGGGTTGTCTGGCGTGCCCCGCTTCAGCAGCTGCTTGCCCTGCTTCCATGCATGAGTCGCTAGCAGCTCGCAGACCTGCAGGGAGCAGCGGGGCGGTGTGGGCACAGTGCCGCTTTGGAGGCTGCCCGGCTGGCAGCCCGCTCGATGCGATGCCCAGCGGCCAAACGCACCTGGCAGCGGATGTAGGGGATGTCTTCGGCACGCGCTCGGGCCACAGGCGGCCCGCCTGCCATGTTGTGCATGAAGGACAGCGGCTCCCCAGGCTCTGGCTGGCCCTCCACCTGGCGCAGCGGCACGGCGGCGGCAACCAGCAGCGCCGCCACCGCCAGCCGGGCCCATTGCCGCATGCTGCTGCGCATTTATGTGCCGCCCAGCTGCTTGGTGGAGGTTGGCAGGTGTGTCTGGGTGCGCTCAGGAGGCGCACGAAAGCCGGGCAGTGCCTGGGAGGCACGACCACGAGTGAACAGCCTGCTGGTATGCTACGATTGCCGTCTGCGTTGCAGCCTTTGCAGCGATCGGCCAGCAAAGCCCGGTTTGGGAGACGCTGCCATGCCTCTCCATGCACGGCTTTGCGCGTTCATTGTTCACTGCTACAACTCGACCAACGCGTATCCAAACACGCAAGACCCATCAGCAGCGCCACTGGGAAGTCCGCACGGCTCCCGGCGGGGATGGCAGACCTAGCGACAGCCTGACGCCCTCCACGATGGAGGCAACGCTGCTGGCGGCGCTGGAGGGCATCCGGCGCCAGCTGGAGAGCCTGGAGACCAAGGTTGTGGCGGTCCAAGCCACCCAGGCGGCCCAGGGCCAAGGCCTGGCCGACGTGCGGCGCGGCCTGGATGAATTGCGGCTGCGGGGACAGGCGCAGCCGCCGCAGGGCGCGCCAGCTGCAGCAGAGGGCGCCGCAGCGGCGGCGGCGGCAGCGGCGGCGCTCGGGGGGCAGGCTGCCGAGCCCCGTTCCGAGGGCGCTGCTGCGGCGCACGAGGCTGGAACACCACCAGAAGAGTATGAGATGCCCGATGACGCGGCAGGGGGGCCCGCACCAGCCATGGGGGAGCAGCCAGCAGCCTCAGGTGGCGCGCCGACGTCCGCAAGAATGCAACACGGCGGCGGTGCGCCGCAGCAAGCAGGCGCGGGCGTGCCAGCCGCAGCGGCCCCAGCTGCAGCACCCACAGGAGAGTCTCCGGGGCAGCCACGGCGGCGCCTGCAGCCGCAGCGCCTGCAGCCCCAGCAGCTGCCGCCAGAGCAGCAGAGCGATGAGGAGGGTGGAGAGGCAGCGGAGGAGCCGGCTGTGGGTGCTGGGCAGGGGCCTTTCCCGGCTGTGGAGACTTTTCGTGCCGACCAGGTGCTGAAGCTTCACGAGAACTTCATCGCAGCGGCACTGCCCCGCCGCCCGCCAGGTCTGCTTCAAAGGGGTGCTTTGGCTGCCGCACCGAGCAGCTGCGTAGGGTGCGTTTCATTCATTCAGTCCGAAGGCAACTTGCTCCTGCTCACGTCTGCTCACGTCTGTTGATAAATAATATGCCGTGCTGCCACCCTGGTTCCCATGCTCTGCAGCGCCCTACCGCCGCCGCCTGCCGCCCAGCCTGTGGCAGCAGGCCGGGCATGAGGTGCCACCTGAAGTTGTGGCGGCGGCAGCGGCCGCAGCCCAGCAGCAGCAGCAGCAGCAGCAGCAGCAGGGGGAGGGGGAGGGGCGGCCGCCAGGCTGGCCGGGCGCATTCATGATCAACTCCCCAGAAGTTTGTGGGCCCTCACACCCCTCCGAGTAAGCTGGCATGCGTGTTGCATTTTGCTGCTCCTAGCAAAGATGGGCCCTGCCTCCGCCGTGCCTGCTGCTGTCCAGCCACGGTTTGTGCGGCAATTTCTGCATGCCAGCAGCCGTTGCGTAGTTGCTCTCTTGCACGCCCCTGCCGCCCCGTGACCTGCTCCTTTCTCCGTTGTCTGCAGCTTCGCCGAGGAGCGGCGGCGCTGGCCCACCAACGCGCGCGCCAACTGGCGCGAGCTGCGCCGCCACCTGCTGGGCTTCAAGCGCCGCCTGCGGGCGGAGCGCGGCGAGAGCGGCAGCGAGTCTGAGAGCGAGGACGAGGCGGCCGTGGCGGCGCGGTTTGGCATGCAAAAGGTGGGTGCTGTGGTTACTGCTGTGGGTACTGCGCTGCTGTGGGTGAAGGCCAGCGAGCAGCGGCTTGCTTCGGCACGCAAGGCGATGCGAGCTTTGGTTGCCGCGATGCCATGCCTATTGGAATACCTGGAACGTGCATTTTGTCCTTGCAGGGTGCCATATTTGATGCCGAGGAGGAGGAGGACTCTGAGCTGCGGGAGGTGCTGCCTGCCTGGGACGCTGCTGAGCTGGACGCTGAGCTGTCCTTCTCGGGCAGCGAGCCCAGCAGCAGCCAGGAGGGCGAGGAGGAGGAGATTGCACAGGAGGTGCGTTGTGTTGCTCAGGAGGATGCACGGGGGCTAGTAGGGCTGGGCTGGATGCAAAGCTGCTGTGGGGCCGGGCAAGGGTCAGGCATGTTGCCGCCAGTTGCGTTGTGGCCTGAACATGTCTGCCTATCTTGCGTATTTTGCCTGCAGCGGGAGGACGCGGAGGCGGCCGCCGAGCCTGAGCATCAAGGCTTGGGAGACATCCAGGTGGGTGCTTGTGCAAGCACTCGGGCAGCCAAGCTGACTGCACGGCTTCAGTCTCACAGACAGGCTGTGAATGGCGAGGGTGGCCAGCTGCTGCTGCTGCACCTGTGTGCGGATGTTGGGGTGCTGCCCCTGCTTCCCCGCCCTTTCATGCACCCAAGCCTTCTTCTTCTGCCCTGCCCTGCCTGCCCCACACAGGACGAGGTTGTCACCCTGGTCGCACGCCGGCAGGAGCTGCTGGGGCAGCTGGTGGCGGCGCTTGGCCTGGACGACCCCGCAGCAGGTCGGTTGAAGACGACTTGTTTGAGGCGGCTGGCGGGCCCTGCAGCTCTGGCGCGCCGTCTGCCTGCGGCTGGATCATCAACGTTGTAAGCTGCTTGGTCGCTTGTTTCATGTTTCACTGCGACTAGCTGTGCCTGCACCGCTGACCTTCACACGTGCCATGCAGAGGCCAAGACGGTTGCAGTGCTGCAGCAGCAGATGGCGTGGCGGGACGAGGCGCGTGGCACGGGCGGCGGCAGCCTGCCGCAGTTGCTGCTTGATGACCCCCGCCTGGTACTGCCCAGTGCTCGCAAGGCGGCAGCAGCCCTGGAGGGCCTGCTCCTGGCCCTGCAGCAGCAGGTGGGCTGGGCTGAACCGGACCAAGGTGCTGTACTGGGTGGTGGTTGAGTGCTGCCCAACGCCGCAGGGGGAAGCAAGTGCGCTGCCGCCTTGCTCTTTGCCCTCCGCACTGCACATGATCAGCTGCTCGGTTGCTTGCCCATGCCGCAGGCGGAGCGGTGGCGGGCGCGCAAGCTGCCCGAGCTGCAGCAAGATGGGCACCGCATCTGGCGAGAGGTGCGCAGGGCACAGCTAGCCCTGTTGCACGAAGGCATTGGGTGTGTGTACCTGGCTCGCTTCCTCAGCTTAATGTGTAGCACCAGCCGCGCGCGTGCTTTGCACTGATGTGCTGTGCAGCATTTGCTGGATCCTGCCTGCAGGGCCGCATGACGGGGCGGGGCGGCGCGAGCGGCGCCGTGGACTGGCGGGCTGACGCCGCGCTGTACCAGGCAAGCTGCACTGTGTCACATCGGATGCTCAGGGAGCATGCAGAGCCCGGAAGGGGCTAAATGGCTGCGATTTCTTGCGCGAGAGTAGTGTCGGCAGGGTACAGCCGGCCACTTGCTGCCTGCTGACCCGCCCACTGACATTTCAACTGCCAACGGTCCCTCTGCGTGCGCAGGAGCGCCTGCTCAAACAGCTGCTGGAGCTGCTCAAGACGCACCTGCAGGTGGGCACCACTGCATTTGTTGCCTTGTGCGCCGTAACAAAGGCTTGCAGCAGCGCACTGCCGCTGCTGTTGCGGCTGCACCAATCTGTTGCCAATCAACCTCTTGGGCAGCTCCGTACTCCAGCCTGCGCCTGCAACCTCTGCCCACCTCGCCCTCCCTGCCCCCCGCCCCCGCCTGCCGCAGTCACGCGTCGTGTCGGTCAACACCGTGCGGCGTGCGGGTGGCATCATGGAGCTCTCTTATGAGCACCTGCTGGAGCGGCTGGAGCTGCTGCGCATTGCTGCGCTGCCCGAGCAGCCCGCCAAGGCGGCACAGCCGCCTGCACCCGCCGCCGCGGCGGCACGGCNAGCAGCCGCCGCCGCAGCGGCAGGCGGGCGAGGGTGGTGCGGCGGCAGCTGCAGCAGGTAGTGGCAGCGAGGCGGGTAGTGGCAGTGAGCAGGACGGCGAGGGTGCAGAGGATGAGTATGTGGCTGACAGCTGGCTGGTGGAGGAGGATGAGGCGGGTGGCGGCAGCTCTGGCGCAGATGCTGAGATGGCAGATGCTGAAGAGGACGACGATGCCGGCTATGCCAGCGCCGCAGAGGAGCTGCCCAGTGCGAGCGAGGGGGCAGCCGGTGCTGCAGAGGGCCGGGGCGGCGGGCGGCGGCGGCAGCAGGAGCAACCGCAGCAGGAGGAGGAGCAGCATCGGGAGCCAGCCGAGCGGCCGCATGCTTGGAATGCAGCTGGCCTGCTGCCGGGTGAGACCAAGGTGCTGGTGGCCCCTGCCCACCACACGCCCCAGCGGGCGGCAGCGGAGGCAGGCGCTGCAAGCCCGCAGCCACCCGAGGGGCAGCCACCCGAGCAGCAGCAGCAGCAGCAGCAGCAGCAGCAGCCTGAGGAGGCATGCGAGCAGCAGGAGCCGCAGGAGGAGCCGCAGCCAGCAGCCACAGAGCCCCAGCCTGCGGCCACAGAGCCGCTGCCGGCCACCCAGGTGGTGGCTGGTGGTGCGGGCGAGGCAGGCCAGGCAGCGGCAGCTGCGGCTGACGATGCCACCTCACCCGCTGTTGAGGATGGGCTGGGGACACCTGCCGCCCAGCAGAGCCCAGCACCCTCAGCAGGAGCAGTGGATGCAGCGATGGCGCGGGCGGGCAGCATAATGGGCGATAGCGACGCAACCGACCCTGGCCTGCTGCCGCCCGCGCCAGAAGGGGTGCGAGCAACGGCCACCTCGCCTGCTGAGCAGGCGGCGGCGGCAGATGGGCAGGCGGCGGCAGCAGCCGAGGAGGGCCAGCAGGCGGATGGAGCTGCCGCAGCTGGGGAGATGGAGGAAGAGGTGGAGGGAGAAGAGGAGGAGGAGGCGACTGAGCCCATGAGCGAGGACGAGATGGCGGCGGCTGGCCTGGTAAGTCTGAGATGATGCTGCTGGCTGGTGGCCATGGAGATGCCCCTCCTTTGATTCGTTACAAGCAGTGCCTGGCGACAATGGCACCAGTGAGGTGCTGCGTGCCTCGTGCTGCCACGTTTGGCTAACAGCCGCTCCGCTGCACCCCCAAACTGCCCGCAGCCTGGCCACCTGGCCCACCTGGCAGTCATGGCACCAGTGGAGGTGCTGCGCACATCTGACGAGCGCGGCCTGCACTGGGAGCGGGCCTACCTGCAGCAGCGCATCAGGTGAGCACGTGTGCACGAGACCAGCAGGCCGCGGCATTCTGGCTCATATGAACAGCCGTTTGGTCACGCCCTGCACCGCTCAGCTGCTTCTTGCTCAACTGCCCTCGTGCTTGACTGCCTTCACTGAATCGCCCTTCCCATTCACTTGGTGGGAACAAACTGACGCTGGTGCCACCCCTGCTTCCTGCTGCAGGCCAGATGCACAGTCGGCCAGCCTGTCAACTGTGGCACCAGATGGCGAGGTGGGTGTCGGGGGCGTTCGGCAGCCTGTAACCGAGCAATACCGTGGATTGGGGCACCGCACAAATCATCGCTCTGCTGACCCTACTGCCACCTGCCCCTCCCTTCCTCCCTGCAGCTGGTCCCCTTCACATGCTTTGCGCTGGGCACGCTGCGCCCTGCTGTGCCCCTTGCTGCCCCTGGGTTGCCACCCACCGCCGGCGTGCCTGCCCTCACCCGCGCCGACATCAGGGTGGGTCGCTGCCTGGAGCTGCGGGTGTCGGGCGACCGCAGCGGGCAAAGCGCGGCCTACGTGCCAGCCCTGGTGGTGTCGGCAGGCGTCAACACCAAGCGGCAGCGGGAGCGGCAGCGCTCCATCGCACATGTGCTGGAGCGCCTGCAGGCACGGCAGGCGCAGCAGGCGCAGCAGCCAGATGCAGCCACGGCAGGCGAGGCAGCAGCAGGTGGCGAGGCAGACGCAGCGGCCACGGCTGAGCTCGCTTACCAGCTGGCCTGGCCAGGTGGGTGGCAGACCTGCTGGTGCATGTGCCTTGGTGGCATGCTGGGGTTCTTTCCCTGCTGGCTGTGCCTGCTTCCCTGGCTGTGCATCACTTTGGCTGCTGGCTGCACATATGCGGGATGCGGTTCTGCCAGCCACCTTCACTGCCCGCCCTGCCACATGCGCTGCAGGTTCCGGCGGCAGCCATCGTGTGGTGGTCACAGAGAGCGAGCTAGCGCAGGACGGCGCCCTGCTGCGCTGGGTGTGCAGCTGGAGCGCAGACACGGGGCGCTGGGAGGTGGTCCAAGCTCCACTGCCGCACTGGCAGGAGCTTGGGCTGAGCGGTGAGGGGACGGGGTTGGGAACTGGCAAGCTGGCATATCGCTGATTGTGGTTGTGTGCAGTGCGGCAGTGTACCGCACTTGCAGCGCACGGCTTGCGGCACGGCCATCCACAGTACCCAGCATCCCTAAACCTCATCTTCTATCCATGCCCCCACTCTGCCAGGCGCCGAAGCTGAGCGGCTGCGCTACGCTGTGCGTACTCACCGCCGGAGCACCGACCACCGGGTGGCGGAAGCCATGCTGCGCAAGCTGGGGGAGAACAGCGAGCGCGCCAAAGTGCTGCCCGCGCTGCAGCGCTGGTTCCAGCGGCACAAGCTGGCTCGGTACCCCAGCCGCTGCTGGCGGGAGTCGCTGCGCGCGCTCAAGCTGACGGGGCGCCAGGCGGATGCGGCGGCGAGTGAGTTGAATTGGAGGGAGGAAGGTGAGGGCGTGCCTGCGGCTGTGAATGCCGAGGAGCGGGAGTTTCTCCAAATCAAGCTTGCTTGTTGTTCACTTGCGTGCAGCCAGCCGCACCAACTACCACCCCGCCTCCATTGCCGCCTGCTGCCTGCAGAGCTGGCCGATGCGGGGGCAGACGACAACAACTTTGCGCTGCACGTCCGCAACGGCGAGCTGCTGGCCGCCGACCCGCGCACCAACGGGGCCCGGGTGAGGCACGGATGCCGTTGGGCTGCGCAATGCATCGCACGGGCTTCTGCATTGCAGTGCATCGCACAGGCTTCTGCATCCTGCCTCGTTTCGCACATTTGTGCCTGCTGTTATTCACAAAGGATGGACTGGCTGCCGACTGTCTGCAGCTGTTGTACGCGCCCTGTTGTCACAACTGCTAAAAAGTGCTGCCTGCTTGCCTGCGCCCGCCCAGGTTTCCCCACGCCCCCCTCCCCCCAACAAGAAGGCGCTCCTACCTTGCCATCTCCACTCACTGACACCCCCCCTGTTATCTTGCCATCTTTCCCCACACAGTTCGCCCCGCGCCCCTCACCAGCCAAGAAGAAGAAGCTCCTGCCGGAGCCCACTCCCACCAAGGCGCAGCAGCGGCTGGCGGCACGGCAGCTGGGGCGCCAGGCGCTGGCTGGCAGCCAGCCAGATGCATACGAGCTCATTGCACAGCAGGTGTGGCAGATGGGTCTGTTGATGCGGTCAGGAGCCGGTCCTTGCAGTAGCGGGCTGGACTGAGGTTGTGTAGGTGAGCTGCGCATGCAGTCTTGCTGCCATGCGACTGACGGCTAGCCAGCTGGCCTCCCAATGCAGGTGGTGGAGGAGGCGGTTGGGGAGGCGGCCGAGGCGATTGCGGCGCGCAAGCTGGTGCCACTCTGGCCTGACAAGCCGCTGGAGGGGCAGCCGCAGGTCTACCACAAGATTTGGCAGGTGGGCAAGTGGCTTGCAACCAAGGGAGGCGGAGATCCGTGATGCGACAGCAAGTGGTGGACAAAGGTGGCATGTTGCGGGCATGCCAACAGCCCGGTAACTTACTGGATGGGCAACCCCCAGTTCTTGAAAGGCCTTGCCTTGCCTGCTTGCCTGCCGCAGCACCTGAAGGCGCATCAGAAGGAGGGGTTCCAGTTCATCTGGAATGCGCTCGAGCTGGACTTCCGGCAGGTGGGTGTGCATGAATCACTGCCGCGCGTGCGTGTCAGGGAAATCTGTCTGCCCGTCTGCTCAGTGGAACGGTATGCTGCTCATGGTATTGCATCCCCTCCCCTGCTGCAGTCGCCCGACATTGCCGCCGGCTGCATCCTGGCTCACCACATGGGTTTGGGCAAGGCAAGTGCTCGCCCCGCTGATCTGCTGCACATGTTGGAGTCGTCACTTGCTGGGCAGTCGCGCCTCAACCTGCTCAGGGCAGCCCTGTTATTCTGCCCACGCTCTGCTTCCTGTGCCCTGCCACCCGTGTTGCAGACGCTGCAGACGGTCGCCTTCCTGGCCAGCTATGCGCTGCTGCACCCTGAGGAGCGGTTCCTGGTGGCGGTGCCCAAGGTGGGGCGCGCTTGGCTGTCCATGTGCAGTCTTGTGGCCGCTCTCCGTCCGTGGGAGCCTGCATGAGCAGTGCGAGTGGCAGCTGCCTCATCTGCAGCGCAGGTCGTCCTCGCCTTTACTCGAGCTGCGGTCTCTCCGCGCCTGACGTGAACCCCAAACCTCTCAACCGGCTTGCCCTCCAAACCAATGCCAGATTGTGAAGGGCAACTGGCACGCCGAGTTCCTCAAGTGGCTGCCCGAGCTGCCGGCCGGCAGCCCCGGCCTCAGCAAGAAGAAGGTGAGGGCGGGGCCGGCATGTTGAGACGAGGGTTACCTGCTGCTAGTTTGCGCCTCTGTTCCTGCAAGTTAGCTGACCAGTGTGGATTGGGTTGTCTAGATGGAGTTTGGGGCGCCGCCATCAGATACACACAGCAAAGGGGTGCCCACCAGTGGGGTCCATGTGGGTTTGCTGCGTGCTCAGCACGCGTCCCTTTTCCGCCCTATGCAGGTCATGGTGCTGGCGGACAGCAAGGAGGCGGCCACAGTGGTGCCCCAGTGGCACCGCACACCCAGCGGGGTGCTCATTACCACCCACGAGATGTTCGCCATGCTGGGTGCGCTGCGGGGGTGTTCCGCCGTGCTGGGCCAACTGCGCAGCGCATGCTGTGCTGCCCCTGAATGTGCTATGGTTGGTGTGGTGAATCACGGGCTGCCAATGGCTGGGTCTGCCTGCTGCCGCATGCGCTGTGGTTGGGTGCGGAACAGCAGATGCCACGTAACCATGCTGCTGGCTTTGGCACTGCTGCCCTTGCAGTCACCGGCTCCAAGCGCGGCCCGCGTGCCAAGGGCCAGCGCAGCCTGAGCGCCAGCGGCGCCCAGCTGGCGCAGCTGGAAACGGCAGCGCAGCAGGCACAGCAGGCACAGCAGGCGGAGGGCCCCAGCGTGGCGGAGATGCTGCGGGATGGGCCCTCGGTGGTGGTGGTGGACGAGGCGCACGTGGTCAAGACAGACACAGTGCGTGCTTAGGGCACTGTTTACTCGACAGCGAGCGCAGTCGCGCTGCCCCATGCCCGCCCTGCTACGGTCTCACGCTCCACCAGGCAGTGTCGGTGCATCTCCGCGCAGAGACGATGGTGCCTATCTGCCCCACCCTGCCTTCAGGCGCTGCGCTCGCGTGCGCTGGTGTCCATCAAGACGAGGCGCCGCCTGGCCCTCACTGGCTACCCGCTGCAGAACAACCTGTCTGAGATGTGAGCTGGCGGTGCAACGGATTGCCGCGCAACATGCTCTCCTGCTGCATGCGCTGCTGCTGTGACCGCCGTCTTCTCAGCACCCCACGCTGGCTTCGCCTGCTGCTGTGCCCACCGTGCGCTTCTCAGCACCCCGCGCCGGCTTCACCTGCTGCTGTGCAGGCACAGCATGATCAGCTGGGCAGACCCCGACCTGATTAGCAAGAAGGAGTGGGACCGGGAGTATGCGCAGCCCATCATGGCGGGTGCGCTTTCAGTGCTTGAGTGGGTTGGCAGTTGCCTTCGCCATGGCTGCTGCCCTGCGGGCTGTGCGCGTGCGCACGCACGGCTGCGCCAGTGTTTCTTCCCGTACATGCAGTGGGAGCTACCATGCATGTGGCAACCCCAGCTGCTAGGCTGAATGGGTCGGATCCCCCAATACAGGCCAGCTGCCGGATGCGAGTGCGCACGAGGTGAAGACGATGAACCGGCGGCTGGCCGTCTTCCACGACCTCACCAGTGGGCAAGTGAAGGGTTTCCAAGGCTGGTTGGCGGATCCCCTCCTTGGCTGATTGGGTGTGGGTGCGAGCTTGCACAGCACCTGCGTTGCCAGGGGTGTTCGCTGCCCTTGCTCACGCCCCCCTCGCTCTGCTTGCTTTGCAGGGTGGTGCACCGCTGCGGTGAGGAGATCTTGTTGGGCGAGCTGCCCTACATTCCTGTTTTTCTGTCTTCTTGCTGACACCCTGCATACTCCCCTCTCTGCAGGGTGGTGCACCGCTGCGGCGAGGAGATCCCGAAGGGCGAGCTGCCCTACACTCCTGCTTTCATGCCTTCTTGCCAACCTGATCAGTCCCCTCCCTGCAGGGTGGTGCACCGCTGCGGCGAGGAGATCCTGAAGGGCGAGCTGCCGCCCAAGCACGAGGTGGTGCTGAAGCTGGCGCTCACACCCACCCAGCAGAAGGTGTACGAGCGCTACCTGCAGGTGGGCAGGATCTGCTTTGAATGTGCTGCTCCGCGTGCACTTTTTGCGTTCAGGCGCTGCAGCAGCTGCCAGGCTGTATGCTTCGGTCGCACAATGATCTGCACAGCACATCTGTCTTGCTATCCATGCCTGCAGGGCACCGCGGAGCGCGAGGCGCGCTCGCTCTTCCGCGACCGCGGGATGCTGGCCATGGTGAGCTTTGGGTCGCCAGGCATGCTTCAAATGCGGTGCAAATCTGCATGCACATCGCTCCTCCCTACCACCTGATGCTAGCCGTGGTGACACCGTTCTGTGCTGGCACCAGGCAGCCATTTTTGCCGCACGGCTGTAAGCATGTGCTGCCTTGAAACCAAGGTTCCCTTGAGCCATGCTGCCGGCAGCTGGTCGCCACAGCTCACCAGCCAGGCCTTCTGCCCCTGCCCTACTGCCCACAGCTGTGCGACCGGCCCTCTGAGTTCCGAGACTTGCTGAAGAAGGAAGTGGCGGCGGGGCGCGCCAGGGCAGCAGGTGCGGCAGCAGGCGCAGCCGCGGCGGTCGCAGGCGCGGAGGGTGCCCTGGCGGCAGGGGCGGCAGCAGCAGCAGCAGCGGCGGCGGCAGCGGCGGCAGCGGCGGCGGCACCAGATGAGCCCAGGCCTGACCCTGGCTTCGAGATGGTGCTGGATGACCGCTCGCCAACCACGAGCACTGGGCTGAGTGATGCGGTGGCCGGCACGTCTGGCAGCATGGGGGCTGTGGCTGCGGCCAGTGGGCAGGAGGGCGCGGACGCCGAGCAAGTGGAGCAGCCATCTGCACCAGGAGCAGCCGCAGCAGCGGCCGCCAACGGGCCTGCGCCAGCGCAGCCGGGCGGGCTGGGGGCACTGGTTGCCTTGGCTGAGGCGGTGGTGGGGCTGCCGGCTGACAAGCGGCGCAAGCCGCTGCCGCTGGCAATAGCGGAGGAGCTTCTCGAGCTTGTGGAGGTGAGATGAGATGGACTGCTGATGGTCTTTGGTCCGTGTGCGGCGCGGCTTTGCAAGGTTTGGCTGCTGGAGGGCATCAACAGGTGGTGACTGACTAGCTGACCGGCCGGCCCTGCAATGCTGCCCCCTGCCCCCCGCTCCCTGCGCTCAGGCCGCGCCACCTGGCGAGTTTGACACCCCCTCCACCTCCAAGATGTGGGCCATCCGCCAGCTGCTGCAGCACTGCGCGCAGCAGGGCGAGAAGCTCATCCTTGTGGGAGAGAGGTGGGTGGAGGCGACGGGGTTTTTGGCGACCCTAGTCGGCAGAGGGGCGACCTGGCTTTGCTGCGACCCGAGGCAGCAGAGGCAGAGCATGCCGTTCGTTCCACTTGCTTTGCGGTTCTGACTGTGTGTATTGCGTAACTCCCCATGCAGCCTGGACCTCCTGCGACGGATCGAGGACATGCTGGGTGAAGCCAAGCTGCAACTTCCAGGTGTGCCTGCTGCCGCCCTTTCCAACCCGCAGCAGCTTGCAGCCTTGTCACTGGGCAGCGGGGCGCCCGTTTGTGTGACCCGGTGTCGATTTGCCCCCATGCCGCCAGGCGGCCGGCCGATGCGGTGGTGCAAGATCGAGGGCGACACGACCGACCGCAACCGCAGCGCGCTGGTAAAGGCCTTTGAGGCGGGCAAGTACCAGGTGAGGGCCAAGTGGTGCTGTTTTGCAGGGCTGGCTGCACAAGCTCTCTGGAGCACACTTGCAAAGCTCTCTTGCAGGGCTGGCTGTAGCAGGGGGCTGGCTGCCTGCACGACTCCTGGTGGCTGGGCCCGATTCACGCACCGCAACCTGGCAGTGCTTCCGACGCAGCATGGCACTGCTTCTGCGCTTACCGGTTGCCCGCCTGGCACTCCCCCAAATGCCGCAGGTCTTTCTCATCAGCAAGGCGGGCACCCACGGCATCAACCTGGTCAGCTGCCGCCGCATCGTGGTGCTGGAGGAATTCTTTAACCCCGTGTACAACCTGCAGGTGCGCTGCTGGCCAAGTGTTGCTGCACTGTCGGGTGCTACTGTGCTGCTGCTGGCTGCTGCTTGTGGGCGCCATCACAGTGGTGTTGCATACATGTTTGTTGTGCCACCGGCAACTTTGTTGTCCCCCTGGCCAATGCCCGCCGTCTCAGCGTTTGCCCCCCTCCGCTGTTCAAACGTTCAAACCGAGCGCAGGCCATCGCCCGCCTGTTCCGCTACGGGCAGACCCAGGAGACGTTTGTGTACCGCATGTATCACAACGGCTCCATCCATGTACGCACGAGGGTGGCTGCATCTGCCAACAGAAGGGCCAATGTTGCTGTACGTGCACAGCCGTGTGCCCTTCACGGCTGCATCTTGAGCGAGCTGCCGTGCTTGAACCACCCTGCCCGCAGTACAACTGCTACCTGCACAACGTGAACAAGGTGGCCCTGTTTCGACGGGTGGTGGACCGTCAGGAGCTCAAGGTCAGCCCTGCTCGCTTACTGCGAAGTGCAGCTGTAGTGCAATGCATGCAGCCTGTGCATGCTGCAGCTGCCCTGTTTGGCCCGGCGGTGAAGGTGGACCGGCAGGAGCTCAAGGTATTGAGGGGCTGGGCACTGCGTTACTGACCGCAACAAGGGCTTGTCGGCTGCTGTCTAGGTGCCGGAGGCGGATTCCGTGTGATGGATGTTGCGGCTTCTGCTGCCTCTTGAGCCTCTGCTGCAACTTGCGGCAGGTCCCTTCTGACCTGCTTGCACCACCTCGTTGCACTTGGCAGGTGCTGCGGAAGTCTGGGGAGGACGAGGCAACTGAGAAGAAGCTGAGCTACTACCTGTATGCACCGGATGCACCAGACCAGCAGGTAGCAGACTGCCCATTGCGGCGCCGTGTGTGCTTCATGCAGCAGGCTTTGCGTGCTCATTGTGTGGCTGTGCCGACTGCCTGCCCTGTGCTGCCCCAGAGGGCCTGCAGCTCATTGCAACTGCGTTCGCCTGTGCCGTCCATGCCATCCACGCCATCACTCACCACATCCTGCGCGCAGAGCCTGAAGCGGGGGCGCGAGCAGCGGGCGGACCCGGCGCTGGCGGCGCTGCTGGCTGCTGATGCAGAGCAGGCGGCAGGCAACGGCGGGCGGCTGAACATTGTGGTGGTGGAGGTGGGTTTGACGTCGATGCTGCTGGAACGTGAGCTCGTTCGCTGCAACCTGCAAATGCTTTCTCTTCCGCTTGGTGCGATAAGGCTAAAGTTTCGTCCGTTTGCGCCTGACTGTTGCATATACCACATGCTTCCCCGCGTTTGCAGGACCACGACACCAACCTGGCAGACGACCCCAGCCCCACTGCCGGGTGCATGCCCATTGAGATCACCCTCGATTGTTCACTGTCCTCTGGCTCACATTCACAGGACCACGACAAGAACCTGGCTGACGACCCCAGCCAGCGGCTCAGCAAGGAGGAGCGGCGGCGGGCAGCCGCCCAGGAGCGCCGCCGGCTGAAGATGCAGGCGCAGCAGGAGGCGGCGGCCGCCGCGGCCACGGGCACTGCCACGGAGGGGCATGTGATGACGCGCAGCATGCGGGCGGCGGCCCGCTTGAAGAAGGTGGGTGGGTGGCAGAAAGGGGTTGCGAGTTGCAAGTGGGGCCAGGGAGGGG
Organism: Chlorella sp. Dachan; assembly: GCA_006782975.1. NCBI lineage: Eukaryota > Viridiplantae > Chlorophyta > Trebouxiophyceae > Chlorellales > Chlorellaceae > Chlorella > Chlorella sp. Dachan. Next base: position 2,474,061 of record RRZL01000082.1, on the reverse strand, counting down.
CGGGTGATGACGCGCAGCTTGCAGGCGGAGGCCCGCCTCAAATTGGTGGCTGGTGACAGGGGTGGCTGTGTTGTGTGGCTGCTAGGTGCTGCAGCGCAGGGCGGCAAAACAATACGCAAGGCCTGCGGCGCAGAGCCCAGTCGGAATGTTGCTGCACCACAATCAGCGCGCTTTCTCACGTGTTGCCCTCCTGCCGCAGCGCTATGAGGAGCTGGGGTACGAGGACATGAGCGAGGATGAGGGCGACCTGTCTGAGGGGCAGGCACCACAGCAGGCGCCACAGCAGCAGCAGCAGCAGCATGCGCCACATGCCTTGCGCCAGCAGCACCTGCAGTTTGCGGCGCCTGCCCAGCAGCAGCAGCAGCAGCAGCAGCAGCAGCAGCAGCAGCAGCAGCAGCAGCAGCAGCAGCAGCAGCAGCCGCAGCCAGGGAGTCTGGTATACATTAGGGCACTGGCACAACCCATTGGACAGCAGAGGCAGCAGCAGCAGCCCCAGCCCCAGCCCCAGCTCCAGCAGCAGGTGCACGTGCAGCAGCGGCCACCGCAGCTGAGCGATGCAGAGCAAGCCGAAGTGCTGCAACGCGCAGCGCAGCAGGCAGCTGCACTGCAGGCAGCCCAAACCCGGCAGCGCCCCACTCAGCCACTGGTGCAGGTCCAGCCACAGCACGCACAGCTGGCTCCTACTGAGCAGGCAGTGCTGCTTGCACAGCTTGCAGCCCAGCAGCGGGCAGATGAAGGCCAGGCGCAGGCTGGCCAGACGATTGTGTCTGTTGTGCAGCAGCCGTGGACCTTGATACAGCAGCAGCAGCAACAGGTGGCGCTGATGCGGGGCCAGCAGCAAACGGCGGTGCAGATCGCGGCGCAGCAGCAGGCGGGTCTGCAGCCCGCCCTGGCAGCGCAGATGCTGCTGCAGCAGCAGCGGCAGCAGGCGGCTCTGCAGCAGGCGGCCCTGCAGCGGGCGGCATCCTACCATGGGATGGCAACAGCCTTGCAGCAAGCCCGCCTGCAGGGCAGCGCAGGCCAGCCAGCTGCTGCCGTGGCAGCAGGTGCTGCGGGGGCTGTGCATGCCACACCGCAGCAGCAGCGCCAGCAGTCTGCCCAAGCAGCCATGGCCGGGGCAGCTGCTGCAGCCGCGGCTGGAGCGGCGGCAGGGCTTTCTGCTGCAGCCGCACCTCCGCAGGCAGCCAGCGTGGCAGCAGCAGCAGCTGCCGCTGCGGGCGCTGCCGCTGCCGCAGCGGTGGCGGCAGCGGCAGCGCCCGCTGCTGGGCATGGCGAGGAGGGGGGTGGCGCACAGGCACCAGCAGGGGAAGGCACCCCTGCTACCCGCAAGCGCCCGCTGGAGGAGCAGCAGGGCGCAGCTGACGGCACACCTGGCGGGCAGCAGCAGAAGCGCGCCCGCGCTGAGAGCGAGGGGCGGCAGGCCATGCAGCAGGGGCAGCAGCAGCCCGTGCCGAGCGGTGGGGCAGCCGGCACCCTGTCGAGCGGCCAGAAGACGGGGCATGGAGGCAAGAGGCGGGGCCTGAAGGCTCTGATGGGCCGGCTGATGCACACCGGCCACAAGAGCCACAGCCTTGGTTCCGGCAATGCCACCCTGGGCTCTCCTCCGAGCTCTGCACGCCATGACCAGGTGGGTTGGCTGCTGACAGATTGAGCAGGGCGGCTGGCGTAGGCTGCCCATTGAGTTTACTGGTGGAGCTGTCAGGAGCTTATGAGCTTGTGCACTTGATCTGTGCTTTCCATCTGATGATACTGGTATGCCCCTGACTACCCTGCAGCGCTCGCTCGGCCAGCAGCAGTCGCCGCCCGCACAGCTGCTGCAGCAGCAGCAGCAAGCGCAGCAAACAGCACACGTGCAACAGGACCAGCGTGCTGAGCAGAAGCAGGCGCAGCAGGAGCAACCGGCTGAGCAGAAGCAGGAGCCGGCACAGCAGCAGCACCAACAGCAGCAGCAGCACCAACAGCAGCAGCAGCAGCATAAGCAGGTGGAGCGGGCGCAGCAGGAGCAGCGGCAGCAGGTGGCTCCTGCTGCGCAGGCAAAGCCGCAGGAGGCCCCCCAGCAGCAGGCACAGCATGCGCAGCAGCTGGAGCAGGCTCCGCAGCAGCCCGCTGCTGAGCTGTTTGGAGCGCCGCCTGAGCAGCAGCAGCCTTCAGGCCAGCCCCCATCGGCCCGACAGGAGCAGCAGCACAGCGGCAGCGACGACAGCTTGCTTGGCGGCGGCGGGCTGCGGCGGGGCGCCAAGCGGCAGCGGCCGGCGGGCGGGTCGAACCTGCGCCCGGCTGCACTGCCGCGAGTCAGCCCTCGCAGGCAGGCACCGTTTCAGGCGGAGCCGGAGGTGGTGGACCTGACACAAGACGACGACTAGGAGAGCGCTGGACAGCGCTGGACTGAGCGCCCAAAAGCCAACAACCCGACGGCGGCTCTCAGAATGCAGCCAAATGAGACACATTATTTTCATGCCTCCTTGTACATGCGCTACTTGAACAGCCCTTCGCTCGATTCTTCTTTGTACAACAGCCCCTCTTAAGTTAGCTGTACTGTAACGCTGATGTATGGTGCACGAGTGTGCATCAAGCCGGCGAGCTGCACTGCCTGGACGCCGCCCAGCGTGGCGGCGGCAGACTCCATGCTGCTCCGATTGCCGCAATCGCAATCAATTGCGTTTCGCGGCGCAGTCAGGTCGATGATCAGGAGGCCTGCTAGGCGTCTGCTCGCCTGCACCAAATTGATTGACTTGCGACCGGCACTCGCTCAACGCCACGGGGCGCCGCTTGCTTCTCGTTACTCTGCAATGCGTGTGGCGCTGCTGCCAGCGGCGATCGCGGCCCTGCTGCTGGTCGGCGCCGCCGCCGCCCCTGGCGTCCGCGGCGGGCCGCCCAAGGCCAAGCCGCGCACCGAAGACATACCCTACATCCGCTGCCAGGCAAGTTTGCAGGCTGCTGTGTAATGTGCCAGGGGTGCCACACCACTCCAGCCAGCAAGCGCAAGGGCTATCAGCAACAGATGTTTGCGGGTGGCTGTGCCTTGGGCCAGTGGGTCCGGAAGCCTCGCCGGCCACCTGCGCCTGAGTATTCATTTTGTCTGAGCAATGCTGAATTCGCCAAGTTGCTTTGCCTTGAGTGCACCAAGTTGCATTTGCCTTGATTTGCAGGTATGTGAGCTGCTGGCCAAGAATGCGTGGAAGCAAGCCAAGGAGCTGCTCAAGTCTGCCAGCCCCACCAACAAGGCGAGGGCGCCCGAGTGCCGTGCAACTGGGAGGGAGGGTGTGGGGCGTGCATGAACACAACCAGTGTCCAGCCAGGCGCTGATGTGTGCATACCTGTGACAGCCGAGCATGTGGTTGTTTGGTGGGCGGCGAGGTGCAGGAAGCAGCCTGCGTTACTGCCCGGGCGCCTGTTGGCTTGCACCTGCAGGTGGATGAGATGAAGGTGATAGAGCTGATGGAAAAGATCACAACAGGTGGGGTGGGTCTAAAGCCAGCCCTCTTTGTGTGGCTTTGGCGGTGGCATGGTTGCACCGGCTGTTGCACAGTGCCACTCACGAACAGAGCTTGTGCATGGCTGTTGAATACGCATGCACCCTTCCTCTTTGAGCAGCCTGGCGGCCTGAGGGCGAGTGGATCGCTCGGCTGGACCTGGTTGAGCAAGGGGACAGGCTGGTGGTGCAAGAAATGGAGCAGGTGGGAGCTGGGAATGGCAAATGCACTGTGGCGCATGTGGGGCAAGGCGGGCCGGGCGTGACGAGGCAGCCCAGCTGCAGCCGTTTGCGGCCCCCTTACCTGCACTACAAGCCGCCATGCCATCCCTGTGCAGGTCGGCGAGTGCGGCGTGGAGTGCAAGACTGCGGAGCGGGCGGCAGAGCAGATCATGGGGGAGCACGACACCGATATCGCGGAAGTACTTTTCACGGTGCGCAGCGCCCTGCTGCCGTGTGTTTGAAGCCTGGGGCGTGGGTTCTGAAGGCCGGCAACAGCAGGGTGTGGGCGTGCAGGCTGTCTGCTTGGCCGCCCGGATACTGCTTGGGCGGTGCCAGCCAAATCCATTCTGTGAAGGCGGGCCTGCGTCCCTCAGCGAAACCGTGCTGCTGCCTCTGGTGCCATCCTGGCAGGGCAAGAAGAGCCGTGCCCAGTTCACCAACTGGCTGTGCTACGAGCTGAGTGGCGCATGCACGCACAAGCCGCCGCCGCTGCCCAAGGTAGGGTTGCAGGGTCGATGCCAACTCGCTCCCGGTGCATCCCACCAGGGTTCACGGCCCCGTGCAGCTGTTTGGTGCATGCCGGACACATGCATACTCAGCCATGCTGCTCACTCTGCCTGGTCGCACCTACATGTATGCGGCATGGCGCTGCCCCATCATTGCCATTCACTTGCATCCACTGCTGCAGGACCGGGCGCCGGGCCCCGCCTTCCAGCCCCAGCGGGAGGGCGATCAGAACCTGGAGCGCATGGTTGGGGAGATGCAGGTGAATGCCCCCGCGTTTGCTCGTTCACATGCAGAGTGCCCTGGTTAGCGTGCCGTTTGTTGAGCCCCGCCACCCACAACTTGGGGCGAGCTGAGCTGATGGCTTCCCCACTCTTAGCGCTTCCGCTGCTGCCCCCTGTTGCTGCTGCCTGCAGGACCAGGGGCTGAAGGGCAGCCTGTACAGCCGGGAGGAGCTGATGGCCAAGTACGGCCTGCAGGAAGGGGACGATGCTGAGGAGGAGGAGGACGAGGAGGAGCCGGGTGAGTGGCGGCGTGCGATTGGGATGTCGGCAGGCTGCAGCCACTAGCGCCTGCATGGCTGGGGCCCAGCAGGCCCCCCTTTCTTGCGCCATTCAACCTTGTGTATTGGCTGTTCCGTGTCATGCCTACAGGCTGGCCTGAGGAGCCGCCTCACCCGCAGGCCGCGGTGAGGGGGCCCGTGCACTTGTGGTCACCGCCTGCAGCTGCGCTTTGGTTGCATGAGCACGTGAGCGTGGAGCCGACCTGGCAGTGATGGGCAGTTCAACCCCAAGCACGCGTCTCCAGTGATCCGCTCTGCCTGTACCCATCTATACGCCGCAGCCGATGGAGCAGCTACTGCAGCAGGTCAGGGGAGCAGCGCACACGGTTGTGGAGGCGGCCGCTCACGGGCTCAAGGCGGCGGAGGGCGCGGCGCGGGGCTTGTGGGCCAAGCTGACGGCTGGCCAGCAGCAGCAGCAAGAACTGTGATGCATGTGCTGATGGGTGCGCTGTGGGTCTGAGAGAGCTTGAGAGTGTAAAGCTGCGAAGAGCAAGACTGCTGGGTGTGGCGAGGAGCGCGCTTTGGCGGCGGCGGCGGCAGGTCGTCATGGTTCTGTTTCCTCGCCATCCGCACACCGACCGTGCACAGTAGAGCGATCAGTGCGTTTGAAGGCCCTCGTCGGAAGCACAGGGCGTACAGTCGTGAAATTCCGCTTTCGCCTGCTCCGCCAGCGAGCCATCAAGCCGCGTCAGTCCACAGGCAGTGCTTCCAGATATCTGAACAAACAGATAGACGGCCCGCCCGGCACTAAGCAGTTGTGCGGCAGCAAGCGGCAGCGGCACGAGGCGGTCGAGGGCAGCGGCAGGGCTACAAGCATGGCCACGGCTGGCAATGCTGTCCGCATCAACCATAGTGGCGGCTCACCAGGCGCTGATGCGGCCTGGCGAGACATTGGCACAGAGTTTGGAGTGAGAGCTGCCGCCGCTCAAGAGCTGCCATTTGGTTTTTTCCGTGAATGCAGGTTGCTCCGTGGGCAGAACTGATACCCGGCACACTGCTTGGGCCAACTCCCCCATACTCTCCTGCTTTACCTAGCAGCATCTGCGTCTTGCCTCAGGTGGAGACGCGCAGCTACCGGCCCTTTGACGACCCACAACCAGGCGACCCTACCAGTGTGGCGCTCAGCCGGGGGCAGCTCAATGAGGCTGACCCTCACATCTTGGCAGCAGATGCTCAGCTGGGGGCAGGATTCAAGGTGTGCCGGTGTGGTGTGATGCTGTTGCCTGCGCAAATGTCGTGGATTGCGTACTGCATGCTGATTTGCTGTTCAACCCATTGCCTACATGCGCGCTCCTCTAAGCTGTGCTTCACTCCTGCTGAACAAGCCTCACGCCCTGCCAACCGCCCTGCCCTGCGCAGGCCATGCCTGAGCGGCAGCAAAACTACGTCCGCCGCAACTGGTTCCAAGTGCGGCATGCGCAGGCGGTGTATGCTGTGGGCCGCATCCGCAGGTGGGTGCCGATGGCTGCAGTGTCGAGTAATGCAGAGAGTGCTTGCGGCAGCACATTGCTGGGCCAGCAGAAGATGTGGGCACTCAAGGGTCGCCATCCTGCCAAAGCAGGCCTCCATTCTGCCCACCTGCTGCAAGGCGCGAGGGCAGCGGCGTGGGCATGGACTGTGTGGCGGGCGGCACGCAGTGGGCGGTTGCCATGGCGGCGCGCCTCCGGCTGCCCATCTACGTCTTTGATGATGAGGTGAGGGGGCTGGCAGGGGCTGGCTGTGGTGCGCTTGGATGACCTGAAACGACACCACGCTGGAGCGGGGTGGATACAGCAGCCTGCCTGGCACAAGCAAAGCGTTGCTGCCATGCAGCGCCCCACTGCAACGGGTACCGCCTCCCGCCCAATCGCCGCAGGAGGGCTGCCCCGAGTGCACGCGGCGGTGGCACCGCTTCGACCATGACACCGGCAGGCTTGTGCCGCTTGGCTTGCCGCAGCGCAGTAGCAGAAGTGTGGAGCCGCAGGATGCCCAGCCAGGAGGGGAGGTTGGCGGCCAGCCGCCGCCGCTGCCTGCCGAGTTTGCGGGCGTTGGCACGCGCAGCCTGGGTGCTGCGGGCTGGCAGGCGATCCGCCAGCTGTATGAGGCGACGTATCGGTGTGCAGAGGGGCTGCGCTGACACTGGTAAATAAGCAGGAAGGGCGTTGCTCGATGTGCAGGCGGCGGCCACGGGGCGGCGGCAGGGTAGTGTCGGTGCAGGGCCGTGCAGGGCGCGTCGATCAAATCGCCCCGCCCTTTGCAAGCGCCTCCATTGCAAGCTCGCAGCGATCAACGGCGTTGGTCGGCAAGGCAGGCGCAGAGTGGGCAGCGCCTTAGCGAGCAGGCGTGGGGCCCACTTGCTGGCAGATGGAAGACGCCGGGTTGCAGCCGCTGTGCAGATTTGCGCAGCCTGCTGAGGCTGCCGCAGCAGGCCACGCCTTCATGCAGGCAGCGAACCGGGGCCCCAAACGCTGCTTCTGCTACTGCTGCTGCACTGCTGTCCATCCAGTGCTGCCGGGCAGGCCTCCGCAGACAGGGTCCGCTCCCCAGGCAGGCGCACGCTCGCACTATGAAGCTTGCAGGCCGCACCGCCGGCCTCCTGGCGGCCCTGGCGGCCCTGGCGTGCCTTACAGGCGGCGCCACGGCCATGGGACGTGAGTGCTGGCAGCTGGGTGGGGGTGGGGCGGCTTGTACCAGCCGCCGCCGCTGCCTAGGAGCCACCGGCTGCCGTGCTCGTGTTGGCCCCGTTCATCACCAACCCTAGTGTGATGGCTTCCTGCGTCGTGTGGGTGTCAGTACCAGCCGCCAGGCGCGCTGCAGGTACAGGTTTGGCTTTCGCGGCCGCTCACCTCGCCGCCTCACGTAAGCTTGCCGCTGGCGCGCCCCCACCCACCCCTCTGCCTGCAGTTGAGCCCAGCGTCAACATGACAGACGCCTGCTACACCAACCCTGCTGAAGCCAGCTGCGCGAGCTTCCAGCGCACCGATGCAGGTGGGTGCTGGGCTCCACAGAACAGCAGCCGGGGGTCGGGAGGCCCGCAGCTGCACGTACCATCGGGGCCAGCTTCCGCCCGCTGCCGCTGCTGCCACAGCAACCGCATTGTTGGTGACACGAGGGACCCTGGGCAGCTGCTGCTTCCCTGCTGCCTGTAAGCGCACGCAGCAGCTGCTTCCCTGCCGGTGCTTGCCAACCGCGTGGAACAAGCGATGCTCACCAGGCCCTCCCTGCAAGCTGCGCCCAGCCGCCCCTGCCCGCACTACGGTATGCCTGTTGCCGCCTGACCCTGGCAGCTCAGATCCCGGCAACCTGTTTCTGGCGACCCTTACTGAATTGCAGAGTGGACCAGCGACCTGGAGAAGCTGTGCCAGGCCATGCCCTTCATGGTCGGTTGCAGCATGTGGAAGGCGTGCACGGTGAGTGCGCCCTCCTGCGCTGTGCTTCTGTCTGGTGTTGTGTGCGGGAGCGTGCCTGCTGCCGTGCGCTGGCTCCGTCCTAACACCGCAGATGCTTGGCTGTGCTGTCCACAGCAACACCAGCCGCTGCTCCCCCCGTGTGCCATCTGCTGCCTGCCTGCAACCGGCGCACCTATTCACAAGTACTGCACACCACTCATTGCGCCGGTTGCAGGATGGCAAGGCGAAAGCGGACTCCCCCCTCTGCTCCCTCACCTCGCTGGTGGGCAACATCTGCGGCCCCGATGAGATGGGCAAGGTGCGGCGTGCTGCGCAGTCCTCGCATTTGCTGCGGATTGTGCGGCCCCCCTGCCACGGCTGCATGTGCATGGGTGTGCGCGGTGCTGCATTGTGTGTTGCTGCTGCTGTGCTGCCTTGCTGGCTGGCATGGCAGACCCGGCTGCAAGGTGCCGACACGCGCTCTTCCCCACCCACCACGCCGTGCTTTGCAGATGAAGGGCTGCGAGGCGTGGAACGCGCTGTGCGCAGCAGGCACCAAGGTTGAGCAGTGCATCAAGAACCCGCCCACCGCGGGCGTACTGACCACGTACCAGACCAAGGCCGACATTGATGTGAGGCTCATCAGTTAGTGCTCTTTGTTGCCACTAGTTGGTGAAGTAGTGTCCCAACGTTACCAGACCCAGGGCAGCCCTCCTGCAAGCACTTAGACTGGGGGGACCGTTAATCCAGCTGTGCCTTGAACACGTGGACTGTGGTAGCCAAAGAACAGCATCTCGCCGAGCAGCGTCGACCGTTCGCTTTCTTGCTGAGCAGCGCTGAACGGCCCCTGCTCATCTTTTTTCCTGGCAGGGCGTGTGCACCACCCACTCCATGGACGGCTGCCAGGAGTGCACGTCTGTCGGCAACATGAACTTCAAGTCGTGCCCCGAAGTGTTCAACATCTACGGCCGCCTCTGCGTGTGTGAGTGATGTGCCTCTGTGTGTGTGAGTGGGGCATGCTTGCATGTGTGTGTGTGAGCGATGCGTGCCGGCGTGCTTTGGAGGGCAAGTTCGCCGTTGGCCAGCGCTCCGGGAAGGGCTTGGCCTCAAGCCGACCCTGCCAACGGTGTGTACCCCTGGGTTGCCGTCGCCTTTGCACCACTAAAAGCGATGTGTGCCTGTTCAAACCCCACGTGGAGACGTGTGACCACTGGACGCATTTCTCGCTAGTCACTCGTGTCGTGCTGAAACCCCAACTAACTGCTCACCCCTCGCTGTTTTGGTTGCAGCCATGCCGGACATGGAGACGTGCGACCACTGGAGGCAGTTCTGCGCCAACCAGGACGCCGCCAGCGCCTTCCCCATGTTCTGCACTGGCGATGCCGCCGACGGTGCGCAGGCAGCGGCTTGCTGCCTGGCCGGTGTTGGGATGCGGCTGGGCAGCTGTGCTGTACAAGCCGTAGCTGCATGGCCATCTGCCGAAGCTGCGCTTGCCTGCATGCGCCTGCTGCTGGCACAATTGAACCCTTTCAGCTACCACTTCGCGGATCCCGTTTGCAGGCAGCAGCAGCGCCCTGCCCTCCATGAAGATGTTCCACTGCGGACCCCCAGCTGACCCCCAAACCAACACTTGAGCCGTCCTTTGGTGTGTGCAGGCAGCAGCAGTGCGCTGCCACCCATGAAGATGTGGTTCCACCAGGGCAACCGCGAGATGTTCCTGTTCAGGGAGTGGGTGCCCAACAACAGTGAGTGCTGGCTGTGCTTACGCCGCAAGGTGCTGGTTTAGGCTGCCGCGATCAGTCGGTCGTGTTTCCCGAACGAGGGATGCACTCAACTTCTTGCAGGTCGTTGCCGCCGAGGCGCACATGCCAGCCCATCTGCACTGGCCCAGTGCGCCCCACACTGCCCTCCTGCCTCGCCTGCAGCTGGCCAGTACGTGGGCCTGTGCATCGCCATGTGCGTCCTGGCCGTCTTCACCCAGGTGCGCTCCAGGGAACGGCCAGCGGTTCTGACTTGCTGCAGCCGCTGTTTGCGCTCTGGGCGCGTGCCGGAACCTGCGCCTGTGCACTGTGGGCCAGGCGGTAGTGGTGGGCACTGATAGCAATGTCCTGCGTCCCACCCTGCCTTGTTTTCCCAACCTCCTGGTGCCCCACCCAAACCCCCTCCCATCCGCAGTTCCTCAAGGCCGTGCGCCTGCGTGTGGAGATGCACTGGTCCTCCCTCGCCCGCGCCCAGGCCTGCCGGTGCGACGCCGACGTGGAGACCGGCTGCGGCCAGTCCACCAAGCACCTGCCGATGGGCATCGGCACCAAGAGCATGGCAACCGTCACGCCCGCCATCCCGCCGCCCAAGGCCTGCTGCGGCGGCGACGCCGCCGCCGCCACCGGCGACAGCAGCAGCAGCGCGGATGAGCCGGTGCCCACCTCGACCCGGCCCAAGTACTGGCTGCGCCAGGGCGGCTTTGGAGGGCAGGGCAAGGGAGCGCTGGTGGTCAACGGCCGCCAGCTCATGACGCGCTGGCAGGTGGGTGCTGGCTGCTCGCCCGAGCGGCGGTGCGTGGCTGCATGGTGCAGGGGTGTGGGGCCGTGCGCCGCGCTGTACCGCAGGCAGGCAGCATTGCTGCTTTATGGCCATCGGGCGGTCGGCAGCTGTGCAGCAGACACAAGCCTTGGCGCCGGCGGCGCACCGCCGGGACCGCCCGTGCAACCACCTGCTCACGCATTTTTTGTTGTTTCTCCCTCCATTTGTCCTGCTCCAGGCTGAGAAGAACTTCTACCGCGCAGTGTTCACCTTTGTCGTCATGTTCCTGGACTACGGTGCGCCTCTCTCATGCTGTAATGGGTGCATTTTGTGCTGTTGGGGTCATGGGTGCATTGCTGGGCTCACACATTGGCTGCCCGCCGCCGGCTGCTCCTGCTGCCCCACTCAGCCCGCCGGCTGCCCCCACTGCCCGCCGCCTCCAATCCGTCCCTCCCCTCCCCTCCCCCCTCCACCTGCAGCCCTCATGCTGGTTGTCATGACCTTCAATGTGGGCATCATCCTGGCGGTCTGCGGCGGCTTTGCCATCGGCGCCCTGCTGTTCGGCCACGCCGGCGAGCCCGGCACGCTGTCCAAGCAGCCCTCCGGCGGCGTCAACCTCTCCTCCTCCACCACTGCGCTGGCCCCTCAAAACACGGCTGAGGAGATGGAGACGGTATTTGTGGAGGGCGCCGGCTGCTGCTCCGGCGGCAGCGGCTACGGCGGCGGCGGCCACTGCGGCGGCCAGCTCTGACGGCCCCTCCTCTCCGACCCGCGCTGACCGCTCGGCTCTGCGCATCGGCACCTGCTGCCGCTGGCAAGCGGCGGCATGGTGCGCTGCCCATCCACCTGCGGCGCACCAGCTCGGCTCGCGGGCCTGGCCCGCGCCGCCAGAGCCGCCGCTCCTCTTCTTCTTCTTTCCACCGGCCGAACTGCAGCCACCTTGGCCCGTGTATCGCGAGCGAGGTCATTTTATTTGTTGGGGTCGGAGAGGGTGTTTCCCAGCATGCTGGGCAGGGGGCTAGCACGCCGTGCACGCCATGCGTGCTGTGCGCGCTGGCCCCGGTACGCTCGCCGCCCACTTGTGTGAGAGTTTCCCTGCCGGCTGGCCGCCCTCGATTTGGGGCGGCACGCCGTGCTGCTGCTGCTGCTGCCGCCGCCGCTGTTGCCACTGCTTCTCCTTCCGTTGAGCGCCTCTACATGCCTTCTAGCCCTGCTGCGCTGCGTGCAGCCACCTCTCTACATGCCTGCCACCTGTTTTCACCTGCACCTGTTCCCCCTTCCCTTGTGCCAATGTGTCTCACCAACCCTCCAATGGCGCCATGCCTTCACAAGCTACACTTGCAACTTCAAGCACCCCTCTTCCCCCGGCCTTGCAGCACTGCACAGCCTTGCTTGACCCGTGTCCCAGCCACACGCTACACCTCTAGCGCACACAAACAAATGACCCGCGCAAGCAATGCGATGTAACCGGCTGCTGACGCGGGCAGAACGATGTGGCAGGGTGGCACGACATTCTGGGGCACAGCTGAATGAGCCGTGGTGCACATGGCGGTTGTTGCCTGGTTGGTGGCCAGGCAGGCAGCATGCTTCCAGGTGGTGACAAGGGTTGATCTGAGACTGTGACAATTGTTTCTAGCTATTTTTGCAAGTGGTTGGAGTAGCAGGCGACTGAGCCTGTGTCGCAGCTCGTTGCAAATCGCCGGACGTGCGTCCGCCATGTTCCGCCACACGGGCGGCGGCGGCGGCATCAGTGACCGCTAGTTTGCAAGCTCCCCCGCCCGATCATCGCCGCGCCAAACTTTTCAGTAGCCTGACCTTCGTGCCTGCAGCCTGCCAGGATGCCTGGGCTGCTCATCTCGGTGGCAAGTGCGCTGGAGAGCCAGGCGGACGGCCTGCGGGCAGCGATCACCAACCTGCCCTCGTAAGCCGATCCCCGGGTGCTATCGCATTCCCCCGATCGGCGGTGGTAGAGCCGCCGTTGCCGCCGCCGCACAGCTTCTGCTGCCACCACCGCGTGATGACGTCCCTTCGCCATTCCTCCTACTGCCCACAGGGCCGACTGGGCGCTTGCCGGCGCCTTAGCGGTGGTGTTTGGCGTGCAGCGGCTGGTGCCTACATTTGAGAAAGGATGGTGCGGCCTGGGAGGCGGGGCCTGGCATCGGCACCAGCCAACTGCCGCTGTGCGGCGCAGCAGGGCACAGCTGGACACTTTTATCCACCTGCTGTGCATCGGGCTGTGTGGCAGGCAGCTCAAGGAGGGTAACGCAGCGCATGGTACTACAATGCACTTTGCCGCAGGTATCAAAAGCTGGTCAAGCCCAGCTGGACGCCGCCCAACTATGTGTTCCCGCTGGTAGGCAGCTGCCGTGCACCCTTTGCTTCTGCGCGCTGCTGGCACTGCTGCCAGCCAACGCCCCGACCTGCCACCACTCAGCGGCCCTTCTGTGTCTGTAGGCACTTGGATGGACGTTACTAAAGTGTTGTCGCCGTGCGGCACCCCCTGCTTTGCGCCATGCCTCATAAACTCTGTGCTCGCTGCCACTGCCGCAGGTGTGGGTGCATTCTGCAGACCCCTGCAGTCCGCCTCCCTGCCTTCTTGAATTCCTCCGAACTGCTGACTCCGACCCTTGACTGCTCCTCCAACTTCCGTGCAGGTGTGGATCCCGCTGAAGGTGCTGCAGTCCGTGTCCCTCTGGCTGGTGTGGCGCAGCGGCCAGGGTGCCAGCCAGCTGGCCCTGCCGCTGGGCCTGTTTGGCCTGCACCTCTTCCTGGGTGAGTGCGAGTGATTGTCCATGGCGCAGAGATGCTGGCTAGAGGTATCTGATGCTGCGCATGCTGGCTGGCGTGGCGCTCTGGGCCGTTGCGCCCAGGCTGAGTGGTGTGCAGGGCCTGGATGGCGCTGTGCGGCGGAAGGTGCAGCGCCAAGGGGGTGCCGGTCCAGTGGTGCACAATCAGGCAAGTGCTGTGCTCTCTTCGAATCCCTCTGCGCAGGCAACTGGTGGAACGTGGTGTTCTTTGGCCAGCATAAGCTGGAGGAGAGCACCAAGTGCGTTGTAGGACGCGGCAGCAGCCGGGTACCAATGGCTGTTGTGTGCGTGCGGGAAGCAGGGAGGTATCGGGCAGGCCGTCCTGACAGTGCCATGCGCATGCGCAAGGAGAGCACCCAGCGTGTGGGCAAGGCAACAGGGCAGGCATGCCGCATACGGCGTGCAGGGGAAACACCGAGCGGCGCATGTGGGGTCGCCATGCACCGACCCAGTGGCTTCCCTTGACTGCGCGGCGCACACCCTGCAGGTGGATGGGCGCTTTCTGGGCTAGCATCGCAGCCTCCATCGCCGCTTTCGCGCAGGCAAGCATTACCCAGTGTCTGGTTGCTTGCAGCCCATGCCCGACTTTATCCTGCACCCAAGCTCAGCATTCGCAAGCCACGCTGGCCCCGCCAGCAAGCATCTTGCCGCCACGCATTCTCTCATTCTGCATCAATACCTGCAGGTCAACCCGCTGGCGGCGCTACTGTTTGCGCCCACCCAGGTGCGCAAGCTCAGGCTGTGTGCAAGCCCAAGCTGTGCGCAAGCTTCAGAAGCTGCATGCCGCCTCCTTGCACCCGCCTGGCTGCTGTGCGGCTCCTGCCGTGTGTGCACGTGTGGCAGCATCCTGTCGGCGTCTACACTGCCCCGGTTTCTACACTCCCCCCTGTCAGGTGTGGGTCACCATTGCCGCGAAGCTCAACTGGGACATTGTGCGGCTGAACAAGGGGCAGCAGGAGGGCGGCAAGGGCGGCAAGAAGAAGTGAGCGGCTGTGGGGGTCTCTCCCCCCAAGCAGTGGTCGTACTGGCAGTCTGATGCAGCAGACGGCAAGTTGCATGTCAGCCGCACTCAGGCCGTGTCTGCATGCGCAAACCACAACGGCCCCGCCATCAACGTTTTGCTTGCCACCACGCCAACACCAGCCTTGTCTGCCGCTGCGCCAAACTTGTGTGCTGTGCACTGCTGTGTACATCTTGCATTCGCCTGTCCTGGCGGCATGGCATGCAGCAATGAAAGGAGACACATGGTGGTGGCAGGCCATCAGATTGAAGCCAGCTGAAAGCAAGCAAATGGGTTCTGTGCTTGGATGCAGGCACGATTTGTGGGTAGGCCAGGTGGTTGATTGGCGTACAGTGGGTGGCTGATACAATGGCTGCAGACTATACACTGCAGCTGCTGGCATGCTGGGGCAAGCTGCACCAGCTGCTGGGCTCGCGCGAACTACACTAAGGGAACATCTGCGCCAGGACCGCCGCCGGGTCGCCCCCGTGCACCAGCAGCAGCTCAATGGCGGTGTGGCGGGGCAGGCCTGTGAACTCGCACACCTGCACCAGCGGGGAATTGGATATGCACCTGTGGGCCTCTGCCTGCGCCGGCGCAACCGCGCTTAAACGGCATGCAGCACTGGGTGGCAGCACGGGCGCCCCCTCTTTCGTGAGGCCCACACACACAACACTGCAAGCCTGTGCATGCAAATTGCTCACCGTGACAATGGCTGACTCCGGCACGCCCGCCCCGTCCTCGGCAAAATCCTCTTCATCGCTGTCCTCATCCATCTCCTCGCCCTCTGCACAGACAGAAGCAGAATGCATCAGTGGGCCCTGGATTTCCTGGGCCATGAAATCAACCAACTCCTCCTCGTCCATCTCCTCGCCCTCTGCAAGAAGCGCTGGTACGGGTAAAAAGCGAGTTGCGGGCGCAACGCGAGGCCCCTGCTTCCATACACTGGTCAGACGAGCGTAGCGCGTGCTCAGCACACAACAGCCCGCATGGCAAGCAACCGAAGCAAGCAAGCACCAAAGCAACCATTGAAGGAAGCCATCGAACCAAGCAAGCACCGAAGCAAGCAAGCACCAGAGCACCCATCGAAGCAAGCAAGCAAGCACCGAGCAAGCACCGCAGTCAAGCCCGCACCCGACTCGCTGGTCAGCGCTCGCACGCCCGGCACCGGCACCTCCGCCACCGCGGCCAGTGCCTCTGCCGCAATCGCCGCGGCCAAGACGCTGCCGTGGCTGGCTGCTACGGCCGGCGCGGTGCTGGCGGCGGGGGCGGAGGCCTTGAGTGCTGAGATGCCCAGCTCGGATGCAAAGCGGTCCTGGCAGCGCTGCAGCTTGAAGTGAGCCTGGTGCAGGCTGCACAGGGCGGTTGTTGGGGAGGGTGAGAGGTGAGGCGTGGGTGCAGCGTGTCTGGCTTGCAACAAGTGGCACATCAAATGCTATCCTGTGCATTCGTATGAGCCAGCCACCTCGGTAGCACTACAGCAGTCGCATCTGCGGCGACTACGCACCTCAGCAGCTCGTGCAGCAGGACCAGCAGCTGCGGCTCCCGCACGTGGCAGCGCGGCCGTAGCGCCGCTCGCAGAGCCTGCAGGGTGCGACGGCGTGACTGTGGTTGTGCGGCAATAGCCACAGTGCAGAGCAGCAGCAGCCAAGCCACTGCTGCACACCTGTAGATCATGCATTGCTAGCATGGCCACAGCCCAGATTCTGCAGGCGCGTGCATGTACCACTCACCGCCAGGGCATCCGCCACGCCCTGCTGCTGGCGCTTGAGCACAGCCGCCTCGCCCCCGCTGCCCGCCGCCGGCAGTGGCAGCAGCAGGGCCAGTGCTGCCTTCAGCTGCGGCTGCAGCTCCGAGTCCTGCTGAGCCAGAGGAGACAGGTCCTGCCTGACCACCGCCAGAGCTGCAGCCGTGCCGCTGCCAACCGACATCTGCTGCAGGAAGCGGCAGCGGTGCAGGGCAAAGGCTGCTGTGGGGTGGTCCGGCAGGAAGGTTGGGTCCGCTGCCTCCAGCTGCTGCAGGGCCTGCGGGAAGGAGGGATCAAGTATTGGGTGTCAACCATGCAGCAGGCCGACATGCCGCCACAGCATCTGATGGCCCCCAACCATGCAGCCGCTGCACTTAGCCATGCTGCTTTTCCTGGAAGGAGCCTGCACATGAGCACGACAGCCAGCAGCCAGGAGCCCAAGCCGTGGCAGCACCTCACCTCGTCTGCCTGCCCTGTCGACAGCAAGCGCTCCAGGCGCCGCATGACACGCCGCAGCTGGTGCTCCGACAGCTCCGCAGGCAGCTCCAGTGGCTCCCCGCCTCCCCCCTCTGCCTCCCCAGCCGCCGCTGCTGCGCTGCGCTTGCTGCCCACCTTGTTCTGCCGCAGCCGCCCCGTCTTGCCAGGAGAGGCCGCCTGCCGCTGCACATCCGCTTGCTGCTGGGCATCCGCCTGCATCTCTTCCTCACTGCCCTCCGCTGCTGATGAGGATGCCGGCAGGGGCTCCAGCCCACGGCAGGTGGCATACTCCTCCACCAGCTGCTCCAGCAGCTGCGCATCGATGTGCACTGACTGCAGCGCGTCTTGCAGCGCTCGCGAGGCGCTGCCACGTGCGCGCCTGCGGGCGGGGAGGGTGCAGAGAGGGTAGTGGATGGCAAAGCGAGTCACTTGGCAGCGCAAAGGCCTCAGCAAGCAGGTACGGATCTGCTAACACATGGCAGCTCTCCGCATCATTTGGTCTCTCCCCCTGCCACGCATGGATCCAACACCCAGCAAGCAGGCACGGATCCAACAGCCATCCAATTACACCACCCCCAACAGCAGCAGCAGCTGCAGACGTGTGCACACCTGAGCAGCGTCACCGCCTCCTCCCTGTCGCAGCCCAGGCTGGTGCGCAGCGCCTGCACATCTGTTTCGCGCACCCCCGGGGGCAAGCCGCCGTAGCCGTCCTGTGCCCCTGTGTCAAGCTCTGGCGGCGGCAGCGCATCTCGGCCCGGCAGCAGCAGGCGGCTGCACAGGGACTGTGAGGCCGCGCTGACCTTGGGCCACCTGTAAGATCAGGCAGACAAGGGCCAAGAGAATAACCCCGGACTCCATGCTGGGCACCCTGGGCCAGCAGGGCAACCCGCTCAGCAGCGGCCCGGCGCGCTTCAGCAGCCAGTACCAACCAAGCCCAACAGAACCCATGCCAGCGTCGGCCCCGGCAGTGTCCTCACCAGTAAGGGTGGAAGCCGCCGTGGTGCTGGTGCTGATGCAGCAGCAGCAGGTAGCGCAGCAGCTGCAGCAGCTGCGGCGGGCTGCTGGCTGCTGCCCCGCTGGAGGCCGCCAGCTCCTGCCGCAGCGCACGCGCCACCATGCCGGCAAACTGCCGCAGCTCAGCATCTGGCTGCACCAAGCCGCTGCCGCCAGCCAGCAGGGCCAGCATGCAGCGCTTGAAGTCGCTGTAGGCCTCGCAGTAGGCATGGAGCGCCAGGGGCGCCAGCTCCCGCCTAGCTAGGTCTTCAATGGAGGAGGGGGTGCGGGTGCGGGTGCAGCTGCATGAGCAGCGGTCGATGAGCAGCGGCAGCGGGGTGCAGCGGCACCTGGGGAGCTCACACTCGAAACGGCCCCACGTGCTCGCCAGCTGCAAGCCAAGGGATGAACGTTCGTCAGCAAGACGCACCTAGCGCCTGCTGCAGCTGCTGGGCCCGCGCCTCTGGGCCACCCTCGCTGGTGGGTGCTGTGGCGTGGGCCGCCAGCAGCAAGAACTTGTGCCGCTTGAACTGAAACTGCAGCCATTGGTTCTCCGCCAGGGCTGGGCACAGAGACTCCACGCGCTGCGCCGCGCCGCCAAAGTCGCCGGCCAGGATCAGCCGGCACACCGCCTCGTCGGGCGGCGGCGCATCGGTCGCCTGTGCGGGCGGAGTGAGTGGCGGCACCAGGCAGTGAGGGCGGGGAGCGCCGTGCGGTCGCTTCACAAACATGCGGTGGCACGGCAGTACCACCAGCAGGCCCCAGGGAGCAACGAGGCGGGCAGCCCCAAAGGCCGCGCCTCCTGGTCACCTCGCAGCAGCGCTCCAGGTGCTCCGAGACCAGCTGATCGAGCTGATCCGCACAACAGCTGCAGTCGGCCATCCTGCCCCCTCTGCCCTCGGCTCCGCCCTCGCCCGCCCCTCCCCAGCTGCGCAGTGGGTCCCGCGCCGCTCTGGCAGCGCTTGGAGACCTGAACAAGTGATCACGCCTATCAGGGTGCCTGCCGCAGCTGCCAGCCAACTGCTGCCGTCGCGCCGCCTGCCCGCCTGGCGGCGCATGTCGGTTCAGACAGGATTGCAGCTAGTGGCAGCACAACGGCCGACGCCAGCATTCATTCATCGGTGCATGAGCATCGCAACAATGCCAGCCACGACAGCCACAACAACGCTCACGCCGCTGCTGCCAGCGTCGCTGCCAGCGCGGTGCTGGGCTGGAGCCGCCGCAGGGTCAGCAGGCGTGCACCCCTTGCCTCGCTCCAGCGTGACTCGATCCATGGGCGCGGCCTGACCATCCTGGTTGCGGTGCCAACTCCACTCTGCAGCGGTGCCGTTCCGGATTACCAGCAGGCCTGCAGGCAGGTAGTGGGGACGGAGGGCATGGCGGTTGGGCAATGCTGGGCTGGTGGGGTCGGCAGCTGTGCTGGACTGGCGTCAACAGCAGGGTGTTGACAGTAGGGCCAGAGTGCCATTCGCGGCCGGGCTGGACTGCCATTGGCACTCTCAGACCCAACTCATCATGATGGTGATGATCAGGGCATGGATCCACCTCACCGTGGCCAAAAGAGGGATCCCGGAAGGCCGAGTACGCTGGCTGAGCGTCCGGGCAGAAGCGGCCCTCCTGGAGGGTCACCGTGGGCAGGCCTGTGGTGGTGGGCTGGTAGCCCGGCTGCTGCCACGCCGAAACGTTGGAGCAGTAGGGGGGAGGGTTCTCATCCACGTAACGCGTCTCTGGCCCTTCTGTGTTGCCTCCGTCGCCCTGCATGCACACCATAGCATGCGGGGTCAGCAAGGGATCAGAGAGCCTGTGCCCGACAACCTCAAACGGGCGTGTCTGCCTGCCTGCTTGGCGCGATGGCTTCCACAGCATAGCACAGACGCCGGGCTTCCAAGCCAGCGTGGCCACCAACTCACGAGAGAGATGTACTGGACGCCGCATGGGTTGACAGAGTAGTTCAACATTGGCAGGCTGCGCTCGTAGCTGTGCACGTGCCCGCTCAGCACCTGCAGCAGTGGAAGGGTGCACCAAAGCGCAAGCCTTGGCGCAGGCTGTGATGCCGGCCTGCCCACCAAGCAACACCAGACAGGCTAGTGCCGGGCAGACCTCTGTGGCAGTGATGCGGTTGACTTCCTGCACCGACCAGGCAGCAGCGGCAGCGCAATCCACTGGATTGTGGCACAGCGACAGGGCTGTCACGCCTTCCTTGCTGAGGTGCCCACCATGTCAACTTGAGCCTTGTAGAACAGTGGCTCGAAGTAAGACATGAACTCCTCAAGCTCCTGGAAAGCAGCAGCAGGGCGGCAACCCGTTGTTGGGCAGGGCAGAGGCTGTGCAGCGGCAGATGGCGCTGACGCGAGCACAGCCAGCAGCAAGCCAGGCATTCACAGCCAGCAGCAAGCTAGGCACTCACAGCCAGCAGCAAGCCATGCGCTTGCCACTCGTCCCCAGCGTCTCAGCAAATCGGCTGCACAGCTCCGCCCCACCTTCCAGAGGCCCCAGCCCTCTCCATACGTAGTTCGGGGGCTGCCATGCATCAGGACCACCAGCCAGGGCGTGCCGGTCCTGTTCACCGACTCCAGCTCAGCGGCGGCCCAGCGGTACTGGAGCGACGCAGGGTCGTATGGCAGCTGGGGGACAGGCAGCAGGGTAACACAGGCAGCATGTGGCCAGTCAGGGTGCGGAATACACAACCATGCACAAGCATCCAATAAGTCCAGGCACACGTACATAGTTGTTGAGCGCGATGACTTTCAGCCAAGGCAGGCGGTGAGAGAAGAAGGCGTTTTGCGGCGTGTCTGCAGGCAGGGCAGGAAGCCGAGTCCTCAACTCTGCGCACGCCAGCAGCAGGCTGCGATGTGCCTGAGAGAGGCAGCAGACATGCACTCACAGTCAGACGTGTTGACAAACTGCTTGCTGTTGGAAGCGTTGAGGTACATGTCCGCCACATTGGGCACGGTCTCGATGCGGCCACGGTCCTGCAAGCGGGGAACGAGCATCAACACCTGGTAGCCTTTGCGGCTACGGCGGGCTGTTGAGCTGTGGCGCAGCGCACCACCTCTGCCAGGGCGCAACCGCACCTGCGGCTGGGGGTAGCGCGCATTGAATGCCGTGAAAGTGGGGCGGCCCGCCACGTCCGGCTGCATCTCCGCCTCGTGATTGCCCCCGATCAACACGGCTGGAACGGTTGCCAGGAGGGGCTCGGTGAGGCACGCCCAGGTGTCCCAGCGCAGCTGCTGAGAGGCCGGCACAGCTGTGAAGGACCAGTTGCTGTCGGTCTGGTTGGAATAATACAGGTCGGCATCTGCGGATGAGGGCAGCAGGACGGCAGCACTTTCTGTTGGGGGGTGGTTGACAACCGTGCCGGGCCAACTAGCCCAGCTCATGTCGACATGCGTGTCGACAGGTTCCCAAGTACTGTAGATGCCAATTTCAGCAGCAGGCATCAGTCATGGCTAGGCTCACAGGACAGGTCGCCAAGAATGAACACCACATCAGGCTTCGAATCAGCCAGGTGCCGCAGGGTTTGAGATGTGTTGTACGTCTGGCCTGCAAAACGAGAAAGGCAATGATGCCGACAGGTTCAAAGGGCTGCGAGATGTGAAGTGTAATTAGACTGTGGCTACAACCCTAGTCTGTGCACTGCTTGCAGGGCAGCGCAAGCAACCCTCACCTGGGTCCCCAAGCACGCCGATGCGCAGCGCAGCAGGTGGCCCTGCCGGCAGGCGGAAGCTCCACTCCCGGCTTTCAGGGGCGGCGCTGCCATTGGCCAGGCGGCCGCCAACGCGATACCAATACTGTTGCCCAGCTAGCAGCCCGGTCAGCAGCACGTGGTGCAGGATGGGCGAATGATACGTCATGCCACCTGCTGGCTCTTGGTAGGCATAGCTGTACACAACATCCCTGCCGCCGCTGGCTGTCTGGTTGAGCTGGCCAGAGGCCGTGCCATAGCGAACCAGCCCAGCCACCTCGGTGGCATTGTGTGGCGCAGGGGGGTCGCTGGTTGGGCCGGTGCGCGGCTCTGCAGGCAGCAGGGTGCAAGGGCATGTGAAGCAAGGGCATGCGCCCATCTGGCCAGGCATTGCAAGCAACCCTGTTCATCAGATCTGCCTGCCCCACCCACTCACCGCCGGTCTGCCAGCTGACCAGCACAGCGTCAGGGCCCCACAGCGTGAGGTGCACCCCTTCGGGCTCCCAACCCACGGCGGTGCGCGCCTGCGGCAATCACAGGTGACATGCTGCTGGTAGGTGCAAGCAAGCAACAACAGGTGGCGGGATTCAAAACGTGCCACCCCAGAAACGCACCAGGCGGCCTTGGTCCAGAGGGAAGTCGGTGGCCACAGGGCTCACAGAATCTTCCAGATGTCCGGAGAATTGCGTGCTGTTGTCGCTGACTGTGGCGAGCAGCTCGCGGGCGCCCGCATGGTCTGCGCACTCGCGGTCACCGCCGGCGGCAGCGGCGGCAGCGGCAGGCCCGATGGCCATCGCCAGGATCAGCAGCAGCGCCGCAGTTAAAGCCATTGCATCGAGCGACCAGTGCGGCGCACGCCGGCAGGGCGATGGCCGCCAAGAGCACGAGTGCAGAGGCGCTGGTTCTTCACTGCGGGAACCTGCTCGGGTTTGGCTGCTGGGGGGCCGCACAGCAATAGCGGCGGGTTCACAGACATCGTTGAGCACGATGGCCGTGCGATTCGGCTGCAGGGATGATCGGCCAGCTGGCGGCGGGGGTTGGCGGCGGCAGCCTGAGCTGAGAGTGCATTGGGGCACATCCGCCGCACATGTCTCAGACCTCTTCACAGCCATCCATGCTGTGGATACGTGGCTGCAGGATCGTCACAGCAGTTACAGCTAGCAAAGTGCAGCACATCCTTGCAGGTGCTGCTGCCTCCGACGCTGCTCCATGCGCCGCGAGGTTGTGCACCCCTGCCCCCGAGCCTTGCTCCATCTGCCTGATCATCAAAGCACCCCCCCTGGCTTTGACTGATTTTGTCAGTAAACACGATTTGGGGGCCTGTGCAAGGTAAGCTCGCTGCCGCCAGTGCCGCACCTGTCCCGCCCTCAAGCACCTGCATGAAGCTGCACCGTCGGCAAGAACGCTTCTGATTCAGTCTCAAGAACTTGGGTAGCAGTTGCAACAACACTCACGACTGCTGCCAAGGCAAGTGCCAACTATATGTGCCTGGCAGGGTGGTGACGAGCCGTCCGCCTATCCCTCGCCGCTGTCTCAGCCTCCCCGCCTTCTGCCCTGCTGGTTGGCTGCAGTGCCCGGCAGTGGCGCCGTCACCTGCCAACGGCTGCCTGGCACTGCCATCAACATCTGCCTGATAATTGCCGGCGGCAACGGCGCAAAGGGCACAACCACAAGAGCTCAGCTGGTGGCTCCCAACCCGACGCCGCCGCTGCGGCCGCCGGATTTGGCTGCGGCCGCCGGCACCTGTGGCACCCAGCCCTCCCCCGCCTGCCCCGCCGCAGCCCTGCCAGGGGCAGGGCCTGGCCCACCTGGGTGGACAGTGCGCCTCGGACGCGCAGTGCTGCCAAGCGGGTGAGCAAGCAGAAGGGGTGCCTGCTGCAACTGGAACCGTTGAGAGTCCCCATAGCTCCCCCATTTTGTCCATCGTTGCCTCTCCATCCCAACAGGCCTGCCGGCTGGCCACAAGGCTAACTGTGCATTTGGCGCCGGCCCAGCAGTGTGCACCGATGTGACCGCAGGGACGGGCCAGACGACTTGCCTGGGCCTTGGCGCACAGTGCACCTTGGATGCAGACTGCTGCCAAACTGGTGAGCCGAGTGAAAGGGGTGCAGGACGGTCATGGGGGTGTGGATGGGTGGGATGCAGTGCAGACGACGCACATCATTGTGCTGTCCTCTCCGCGTTCAAGCACCACCAAACGCACCTCACACTGCTCTACCTTCTCCCCTTGTTAAGGCCTGCCCGCTGGCCACAAGGCGGTGTACGCATTCGGAGCCGGCCCAGCGGTGTGCGCCGACGCTGGTTGAGGCTGCCTGCAGCTGCGAAAGCCAAACTGTTCAGCTGGCATTGGCGACGGAGTGTGGACTGAGCGAGCGGATTTTCCCGGTGCATTCCAGTCTGTTGTTGGAGAGAGTATGGTGTGCGAGCAAACTTTCCCTGCTCCATTGTAGCCTCGATGATTTTCGCTTGCTCCACAGACGCTGCGCCCGTGGGAGCTGCTGAACCTGTGAATCATGCAGAGTTGGCGTTTGTTTCTAAGGCCTCGACTTCTTGACATGCCATAGCAATGTAAATCTGATCTGGCGGGCCGGCATTGCCACAAGAGCGGCATTGCCACAAGAGCGAACAAAACGCGCCGCCGCCGCCGCCGCTCAGCAGACAAGGCAGGCGACGTTGCTGCACAGCTTGCAAGGGATGTGGGGCGGCCCCAGCATTCTGACCGCACCCCTCAGGCCCAACAGCTCAACCTGGTTGCAAGCGAGCGGTGAAAAGCCTCCGTGCCGCCCGCCCAGCCCGCTGGACGCGGAGCCGCTTGCCTGCAGTGTGCTTGCAGTGCATGCACACTGCCTACCCGCCGGCCGCTGCCGGAGGCACGCCTGCCGCCGCCGCTCACCGCCGCCGCTCACCGCCGGCGGCCGCCCTGCCTGTGCTCCGCTGCAGCCATTAAAATGGCCAGCCTCCGCCTGGACACCAGCGCCATGCTGGCGGCTGTTCTGGTCCGGATCAGCGACCCCAGGGCTTGGGCCTGTGGGATCGTAAAGCAGCTGCCGGAGACGCTGGAGCTGGAGCGCGACTGTGTAGCTTTGCTGGCCAACTGCGGCGGTGCCTCCCGGTCCCAGCGGGTGCCTGAGGCGGCCGTGCGACTCAACCAAGGGACGGCCAGTCACTGGCTGATGCAGCCAGAGGTGCATGCGCAGCAGGCAGTGCAATTGATTGGGTGAGCTGCTTAATTTGCCTGATGGTTGCACAGCTGTTTGCGGTGCCGCCTGCTCTGAGGCGTGCCAAGTGACAGGCATATTTGTCAACTGTCCACAGCATCATGCAACGCCTCCCTGCTCCAATCCTGCCGCTTGCTGCAGGCTGCCCGCTCACACCGCAGCAGCGGTGCTGGAGAGGCTGCCAGGGCCCTCTTGCAGCCTTGAAGAGCTGCGGGCAGCAGTGCAGCACCCCAGCGTGATGCAGCCGCTGCTGCAGCACCTGCGGCAGGCAGCTGAGGATGGCAGCGGCCCGGCTTTGGAGGATTGGGATGACTGGGCCCTCAGCGCAGCAGTGTGCGAGGTGGCCCGTCTGGCAGATCTGCCGCTTCTGGAGTGCTTTGCGGAAGCGGTGCCCAAGGTGGCCCTGCGGCGGGCGCGGCAGATGGTGCAGCGCGAGCAGGCGCGGCGAGAGCGGCAACAGGCGCAGAAGATGGAGGGGCAGGCAGAGCAGCAGCAGCAGCAGCGGCGGCAAGCGGAGGAGGGGGCAGAGGAGGAGGAGGAAAATTGGCAGCAGACGCTGCAGGACTGCCACGTGCAATGGTACACAAGTGACGTGGTTGGTGCTGCGCTGAAGGCGGCAGCCACCAGCGGTGCGGCGGTGGTGGTGCGGCTGGCGGCTGCAGCAGGAGGCAGGCATGTGGCATCGGCAGCGGGCCAGCTGCTCCATCCTGCCTACCTGCACTGCACAGAGGACGCTGCCAGGGGCGGGCAGCTAGCAGCATTGCAGCTCCTCCTTGACAATGCTGGCCAGCTCTTGCAGCCATTTGCCAGAGAGCTGCTGTGGATTGCCCTGTGCAGCCAGCAAATGGCCATGCTGGACCTGGTGCTCGACAAGTGCGGCCCGCCAGCCGACTGCGAGCCACTGCTGATGCGCGCGCTTGAGGCCAGACAGCCCGCAGCCTTCCAGCTGCTGGCTGACCGGTGCGGCCTGCCGGCTGAGCCGCGGCATCTGCTTGCGGCTGCTATCCAAACGAATCAGCTGCTGCAGGTGCAGATGCTGCTGGCGCGCGGCAGGCTGGAGGCGAATGCTGTGTAGATCTGCGAAGCGATTCGGCTGCCCAGCCCCGCGGCTGTGCAGGCGCTGCTGGCCACAGGCAGCGGTCCTGTGGCGGTACCCCCGCCAGCAGAGGTAGTGCCCTCTCCGGAACACATCATTAGCCTGGGTGCCAGGATTGAGGAGGCTCCATACACCTGCCCTGTTTTGGTGGCCCTGCAACAACGCGCTCGCAGGGCAAGTATTCTGTGTTCTGGGCCATTTGGTCAAGGGTGTGCAGTGTGTATGGTGTGGCGCACCTGCTGCCCAAATCTGCCGACTCGGCTGGTGCCGCTGGTGCATGCGTGTGCATGCAGGATGTGCAGCTTGCACCGCGCCTCCCGAGTTGTTGATGAGCAAGTGGGCAGGGCATGACTTGATGCTGCCGCTGCCCGAGTTGCTCATGATCAATTTCTTGCTACTTCTTCCGCCCCGTGCTTCCCGCAAGCAGGACCGCGCCTCAGCTAGCAAGCTGCTGGAGATCATGGAGCAGCTCCAGGCTGCAGGGTACCGCCCCACTGTGTACCGCAACGTGCAAGTGCGCTTCCGGGGCTCAGACGAGGCGCAGCTGGTGCCGCATTTTGACGCGGTTGTGGAAGACCCGCGGCTCGACTTGCAAGGCGCCAACAAGTGAGCTGAGGGCGGAAGTGCAGCCGTGAGCCTGCGGCTGGGTGTTGCTGGTGCAGCTCTGCTGCCGCTGCATGCATGCAGCATGCGCCATGCATGCCGAAAGTGGACGGTGTGTGGCCCCGCGCAACTGCCACCTGGGGGCGCTCTGCCTTAGGTTAGCTCGCCGCCTACCCTTGCACACCCCCCTCCTGCGGCTCCAGGTTCCTGTGGCTGGCGCTGGAGCGCCCAGCCTGGTCGCCGGAGCAGCATCACCGCTTCATGCCGCGCTTCAAGCGCGTTGTGCGCACCCTGCTGCTGGCGTTGCACCGTGGCTGGCAGCCTGACGGCACAGAGCAGCAGCACAGGGCGGCAGTACCAATCGAGTTGCTGCTGCCCATCCTGGGCCAAATGGCCTACCCGCTGTCCGCCTGGGCGCAGGCGCCACCGGTGTAAGCTGTCGCAATCGCTGCGCTGCTCTCCTTACCATGCACACCCTCAATAGCCCAGCGCTGTTGGCACAGCTAGTGTGCGCGCAATCACTGGCAGCCAGACATACACTTGTAGCAGCAAACATGGTCAGTCACGGTCAGTATTGCCTGCGTAGCTTGCTCGCCTGTGCGACCTCTTTCGACCGCCTTGTGCGGTTGTGCGACCCCCCTGAGGCTCAGGCACGCGGGGCCCGCCGCATCTGCGCCACGGGCACGGGCAGCCTTTGCCGCCGCCAGTTTCGCCACTGCCGATGGTGCCGCTCACTGCCCTACCTCTGCTGCAGCCTCATGGCCTGCTTCAACCTAGAGTCCAGCAGGAAGCTGGCGGCCCTGCTGCACAGGCCAGACCGCGGCGCTGATGAATGGGTGCTTGGCGTCGCACCGCAGCTGGTGGATGGGCGGCTTGCTGCTGATCTGCCGCCCATCGATGTGAATGGCATGGAGGAGGCCCTTGGCGCATGTGCGCTGGAACGCACTCTGGAAAGACACTGGATCATGCAGCCCACGATGGACGCTCAGCGAGCGGTGAAGGCGTTTGGGTGAGTCCAAACAGGGGGCAGCTCGCTCATGTGTGACTTTGGTGAGCATGCTTTATGTGCCACCTTGACCCTTGGCAACACGCTCTACTGCATTGGCTGCTTGGTATGGACACCCAGGCTGCTCTGCTACCCCTTCCTTTGGCAAGGCATTGACCCCGCGCGTTGCAATGTTTGCCCCACCTGCAGGCTGCCCACCCACATTGCAGCTGCAGTGCTGGAGCGGCTGGTAAGCCCCACCTGCAGCGCAGCAGAGCTGCAAGCAGCAGAGCAGGACCCTAGTGTGACACGGGCATTGCTGCAGCACCTGCGGCAGGCAGCCCAAGACGGCACCGGCCCTTGTTTGGACAGCTGGTACAGCGATGCGCTGAAAGCAGCTTTGTGTGAGGCGGTACGGCTGGCAGACCTGCCGCTGCTGGAGTGTTTCGCAGAGGCGGCACTGCAGGCCTCGCTGCGGCATGCGGAGCAGGAGGTACAGCAGCAGCATGCGGCAGCGCAGCCCCTGCAGCAGCAGAGCCTGCGGCAAACCTATGTGGCCCAGTACCGATTTGAGCTGGCTGCTGCGGCCGTTCGGGCTGCAGTTACCGGCGACTCAGTGGCAGTCATGCGGCTTGCAGCCGCTGCGCCAGGCGCAGATGCCGCCTCGCCAGCCCAGCAGCTGCTCCAGGCAGCTTTTATCCAGCACGCAGTGGACCATGCTGCCGAAGGCAACATGCAGCTGCTGCAGCGGCTGCTGGCTGAGTCGGGCGGCCAGGCGCTGCGGGCACATTCCGGCAAGCTGCTGCGGGGTGCTCTCCAGAGCAGGCGGCTGGATGTCTTTGAGCAGGTACGGAGGCTGGCTTGTTGTGCTGGGGCTCTCTGGGCTTGATGTCTAGCTGGCTGACTCAATCCACGCCCAAGGCTAACTCAGTCATCCTTTCCTGAGCAGGTGCTGGCTGAATGTGGCGCACCACCCAACATCGAGCCCCTGCTGGCGGCCGCAATTGATAGCGATCAGCCGGCAGCCGTGCAGCTCCTGATCGGCAGGTGTGGCCTGCCGTCTGAGCCGCGGCGCTCGCTGATGGCTGCCATCCGGAAGGGACAGCCAGCTGTGGTGCAGCAGCTGCTGGCGGGCAGCAGCCTGGTGCCCGGAACTGAAGAGCTGGTTGCAGCCATCGGCCTGCCCAGCTCACCGGTGGTGCGAGCGCTGCTGGCTGCGGGCTGTGGCCCTGCAGCAGTCCCACCGCTGGCGGGTGCTGTGGAGCTGTTTGGCCCAACAGACAATGCTATGCGATACTCCTGCCCGGTGCTTGCAGCAATGCAGGAACGTGCCCGCACGGTGAGGCTGCAGTGCTGCCGGGCATTGACAGCTGCATGCATGCATACTTGGCCAGCCATCAGCTGGGCCGGCTTCTGCGGCTGTGCTGCAGCGGGTGTCGGGTGCATGCAGTGCTTTTGCACCCGCTTCTGAAATGCTGTTGATGCCAACCTTCATGCTTCGCTCTGCATGCTTTGCAGGACCGACCGGCTGCCGGCCAGCTGCTGGTGATCGTCGAGGCGCTGCAGGCAGCGGGATACCGCCCCGCCATCTATGAAAACGTGGAGGTGCGGCACTCTCAGCACCAGTTGGTGCAGCTGGTGGAGCACTTCGATCCTATCACTCAGGACCCCCGGCTCGACCTGCAGGGCGCCAACAAGTGAGCAGGGCTGCCTTGGGGGGGTAAACACAATGCAACAGGTTGCGATGCATCGGCGCCTGCCTCGCTTGATGCGTGCAGCAGGTGTGCTCGGCAGCAGCAGCAGCCTGGCTGCGCCGGTCACGCACACAGGTGCTTCACCTTCCTTACACACAGGTTCCTGTGGCTGGCGGCTGAGCACCCTGAGTGGTCGCCAGCCCAGCACCGCCGCTTCGTGCCGCGCTTCAAAAGCTGGGTGCGCGCCCTCCTGCTGGCCGTGTACCGCCGCCGGTCAGAGATTGCCGCCGCCGGCAACGACAGCGGCGGCACCAGCGAGGGCAGCGACGCCACCCAAGGCAGCACCCTGCCGCAGCACCTGGCGGCCCTGCCCCATGACATGCTGCTGCGGGTTGTGGGCCAGGCGGCGTACCCGTTGTCCGTCTGGACCCCGGGTGCGTGGGCGCACGTCGCGTGATTGGTCGAATGTGTATGTCGCTGGCCTCACACGCTGCACACGAAAGGAGTTGCTTGCTTGCGCAACCTGATTTTCAACGTATGCGACACCTAAGCGCGATACTAATGCCACTGCACCACCAGAATGCCACGGACACTTTTTGTTATTTCAAGACAGAACGACTCTGACATGCGCATTCCACGCAGTCCTTCCTGTGCTGTTTTTCCTTGAATGATCGTGTAAACAGAATGAATTGGTAGCGTTTAAGCCTCTTGCAACACCGCTGCCGTGGCTGCAGCCAGCGCCAGCACTGCCGGTCCGGGGCACCCTCTGCTGCTGCCGCCTCCGCTGGCTGCCCCTGGCCGCGCCTGCTGCTCTCCTGCCGCCGCCTGCTGCTGGCTGCAGCCAACGGTGCGAAGCAGCACCACTCTGTCTGCTGCCACTGCTGCCCTATCCTCATTGCGCACCCAGCTCCACTCAGCTGTGCTCGCATTGTGCAGCACCAGCAGGCCTGCAGGGCGGTTGAAGTTGAGCGTAGGGACTTGGTCGCCCACTAGGGGACCACCGGCGCAGGCAGCCATGAAGCTATGGTGCTGCACGGTTACTCTGCCCGATGAGCATGCATGCTGAGTTGATGGCAGTGCACTGCCATCACGTGATGCACATAATGAGGCTCACCGTGTCCAAATGACGGGTCCCTAAAAGCCGAGTAAGCCGGCTGCGCCTCTGGGCACAGCCGCCCATCCAGGAACGTCAGCATCGGCTGGCCGCTTGTGGTGGCCTGCTGCACTGGCTGCTCATACAGGCTGGGGTCGCTGCAGTAGGGCGGAGGCTCTGTGTCTATCAACCGCTGCTCCGGGCCCTCCACATTGCCGCCATCGCCTGTGGCAAGAGCGGCGCAGGGGAATGGCAGAGTCTGAGCAACCCCTCAGTTCAGCCGCAGCTGTGCCCCACAGCTCGGCCACAGCGCATCACAAACAGACCGGCTGCAGCTTTCTTAAAAGCTCCCCATACGCCAGCCATGCCAGGCGAACTGACCTACAGTGATGTACTGGATGCCGCATGGGTCGACCGAGTAGTTGAACATTGGCAGGCTGCGCTCGTAGCTGTGCACGTGCCCGCTCAGCACCTGCAGCAGCCCAGCCCAGCACCTGCTCTCAGTCGGTCCGCTGACGCGCAGTCTTACAAGCAAGCGGTGTGATGCGGTTGCGCAGAGCTGTGCCATGGTGCCACGGCTGCCCAACCACAGCGACAGATGCCGGTCCGCCTTCCTTCCTGAGGTGCCCACCATGTCCACTTGTGCCTGGTAGAACAGTGGCTCATAAAATGACATGAACTCCTCCAGCACCTGCCAGGCGGGCAGACAGGGAGCAGCTTACAGCCGTGTCTTTTTTCCAGCTGCCATTCAGCCTCGCAGCATGTCCGGGCAGCACAGCTGCCAAGCTGGTGCCCGGTCCTGCCGCAGACCCCAGCGGGCCCGCCCAAGCTCGCCTGGAATGAAGGCACGAAGGTTGTTCTCGGGGCGCCGTGCATCAGCACCAGCAGCCAGGGCGTGGCTGTTCGGTCCACAGCCACCAGCTGCTGGGCGGCCCAGCGGTACTGCCTTGAAGTTGGTCCATAAGGCAGATAGCTGTTCAGCACCAGCACTGTTGCCCAGGAAGGCAGCGTGACGGACCAGTAGCCATTCTGAGGCTGGTCTGCACAAGGGCATGCCGCAAGGTGGGTAGTGAAGTGCAGATGGCAGCGCTTCCTGTCCTGAGCAGGGTCCCTCATGCAATGCCCGCCCAAACGCCACACGCCAGCCGCCCAGCCCAGACCGCAGCAGCCTCACATTCAGATGAGTTGACAAACTGGCGAGCGTTGGAGGCATTCAGGTACTGGGAGGCATTGTTGGGCCGGGTGTTTATCGTGCCGGGGTCCTGCCACGCCAGCAGGGACACAGCAACGTGACCGGTCAATAGCTGCACTTGTAACATCAAGCAGCTGGCGCTGCTAGATCAGCACACATGCAGCGCAAGGTAACGGGTTGCTGGCGACTTGCCTGGGGCCCTGGGTAGCGCGCGTTGAAAGCCGTGAAGCTGGCCTTCCAGCAATATTCAGGAGGCATGCGCAAGAACTCCAGCTCTGCGGCAGTGGAGCGACCAGTGCGCCCATGAGTGGGACGCGGCAGCCGTGTGACAGGCGGCAGGCAGAGAAGACGGGGCTCCCCTAATGCTTGTCCACAGTGCTGGGCAACTGAGTCAAACCGACTGACCCCGACACGCACCGTGGTTGCCTGGCACAAAGACGGTCGGCACAGATGCCACGAGGGGCTCGGTGAGGCGCGCCCAGGCATCCCAGCGCAGCTGCTGAGAGGCCGGCACAACTGGATACGACCAGTTGCCGTCGGTCTGGTTGGAATAATACAGGTCGGCATCTGCGGATGAGGGCAGCAGGACGGCAGCACTTTCTGTTGGGGGGTGGTTGACAACCGTGCCGGGCCAACTAGCCCAGCTCGTGTCGACATGCGTGTCGACAGGTTCCCAGGTACTGTAGATGCCAATTTCAGCAGCAGGCGTCAGTCATGGCTAGGCTCACAGGACAGGTCGCCAAGAATGAACACCACATCAGGCTGTGTGTCTACCAAGTGCTGCAGGGTTTGAGATGTGTTGTACGTCTGGCCTGCACAACAGAGAAAGGCAGTGATGCAGAACAGCACCAAAGAATTGCAAGATGTGCATGGTGGTTATATTCCGGCTAGGCTCTAGTCTGTGCACTGCACAACATCGCTTCCTGCGAAGCCTCACCTGGGTCGCCAAGCACACCGATGCGCAATGCAGCGGGTGGCCCTGCCGGCAGGCGGAAGCTCCACTCCCGGCTTTCAGGGGCGGCGCTGCCATTGGCCAGCTGGCCGCCAACACGATACCAATACTGTTGCCCAGCTAGCAGCCCGGTCAGCAGCACGTGGTGCAGGATGGGCGAATGATACGTCATGCCACCTGCTGGCTCTTGGTAGGCATAGCTGTACACAACATCCCTGCCGCCGCTGGCTGTCTGGTTGAGCTGGCCAGAGGCCGTGCCATAGCGAACCAGCCCAGCCACCTCGGTGGCATTGTGTGGCGCAGGGGGGTCGCTGGTTGGGCCGGTGCGCGGCTCTGCATGCAGCAGGGTGCAAGCTGACGTGAAGTTTGCATGCAGCAAGGCAAGGCAAGTGGCTCAGCAACACACCCTGCATGCCCAGCTCATCCCGCCTGCCCCACCCACTCACCGCCGGTCTGCCAGCTGACCAGCACAGCATCAGGGCCCCACAGCGTGAGGTGCACCCCTTCGGGCTCCCAACCCACGGCGGTGCGCGCCTGCGGCATGGCACACGGCAGAGCGTCGGCGAGCGGCCCATGTGTCTGCAGGGGCAGGCACGGCTGAACACCCTACCAATGGTGGCTCATCGAGTGGCAGATCTTGCACTGCTAGACTGAGAGCTGGGTCGATTGGGTTGGTGGTGTGGGTGCCATTTTGTTCCACCCAGTCCAGCATGTGCCGACCGCCCTGGGCGGCAGGGGCGGCGGCGGCACAGAGGAGCAGCGCGCTGACCAGTGCGCCCGCCCAAAGCTCCCAGGCAATGATTCGACACGAGCAAGGCATGCCAGGCGACGGCTTGCGGCCCGTTCGCATACCAAGCCCTTCAAAGTGCGGAGCGGGCCGCCCGGGGTGGCCTGGATCCCGGGGTGAGCCCGTTAGGGCTCTGCAATGGACGGGCGGCTAAGTTTCGGTCGGCAGCTCTACGTCGTGCTGTGCTAGGGCCGACGGTTCCACCATCTGTGAACATCAAGCTCGGCCGTCAGGCACATAGCATCTTTGCCCTGAGCCATTCACAAGTCCAAGCATACCAATGCAGCTGATTGACACAAGCGTACTGAGATGACCAAGTGGCAAGCAGAGAGAAGGGGAGCGAGGAGACTGGTAGGGGCCAAGTCATGAGCAAATGGAGTTGGGAGCCAGGCGAAAAATTGGCATGGCTGGTCAGTGCGAGGTAGTGTACAGAATCAATACAAATCCAGCTTATACTGAGTCTTTGTCTTTGCGCACCACCTTCAGAGTGATGCGCACCTTCTGTTTCTGTGGCGGCCCTCCGGTTCCTGCCGCCCCACTCGGCCGCGGCCAGGTGCCTGCTCCTGCGCTGGCCGGCCGTGGCGGCACTGGCGGCGCACCGTTGGCCGGTGGCTGCTGCGGCAGGGGGCTGGTGCGCCCACCATTGGCTGGTGGCTGCTGCGGCACGGGGCTGGTGCGTCCGCCAAATGCATGCAAGCCAGGAGCTGCCTGCTGCTGCGGCACGGGGCTGGCGCGCCCGTTGGCTGTCCCTGCAGGCGTGCCAGGCGAACTGTCTGCTGGGGTTGCTGAGGCAGGGGTGCCCCCATTGGCTGCATCTGGGCTGCCGCCGCCTGCTGGTGATGGGCTGCCCAGCCCAGCCGGCTTCTGAGCAGGGCTGCGCATGCCGCCACCGCTGTCCTCCTGCTGCAGCGCATCCTGTGCTGCCGCCGCTGCTGCTGCCGCCGCCGCTGCGCCTGCTGCGCCGTGCTGCGAGCCGCCCAGCCCAGCACTGCTTGCAAGCGAGGTGCTGCTGCCTCGCCGGCTGGGCAACTGCTGGGGCGCCTCGGCTGCGGCAGAAACCGAGGCAGCGCTGCTGCTGCGGCTGCGCATGGCTGCCACTGACCAGCCGCCCGTCGCATGCTCCCAGGCTGCTGCCGCCGCTGCCTCGCGCTCCTCAGAGCTGAGCTGGCCGTGAGGGTTCCAGTCCTGGCTGCTGGCGGTTGAGCCAGTCCGGCCAAGGAGCGGCGACACGCCAGCCTCAGACAGGCTGCTACTGTTGCGCCGCTGCGGCAGTGCCTCGTCAACCTGCCCCTGCTGCTGGGGAGGGCAATCTGCCCAGGGCGTCGATGCTCCCACCTCTGTAAAGAAGCTCTCAGCGCTGGCATGGCGGCTGTGCCAGGCGGGTGGGTGTGGCGGCAGGCCAGGCGACGGCCGCCCCTGCGCCTGCCCCTCTGCCGTCTGCCGCCGCTCACCCTGCCCCTGCTGCTGCGCCTGCTGCGCCTGCTGCTGCTGCGCCTGCTGCCCTGATGCGTTGCCGGCGGCGGCGCCTGCCAGGTTGGCTGCGCTGCCGCTGGCATGCAGAGAGCGGCTGGAGTGAGCAGTGCGCATGAAGGCGGGCACCGCCTTGGCGACCCTGCCCTCGTTAGCAGCCGCCAGTAGGGTGGCGTAGCAGTCTGCCACAATCGACATGGCATCCGAGGCACCCTCTGCAAACACAGCAGTGCAGGCAGGGCAGGCCAGGTGACGCCGCTAGCCAGGTGGCAGCATGTGCATACGGCTGGCTGGCAAGTGGTTTGAGACCACTCCCTGCACCAAGCCACCTCACTAGCTCACTACAACAAGCCTCAAGTCTAGCAATCCACGTTCCAACAGCCACCACTGCGCCCTCACCCGCGCTACATTTGTCGGGGTGCACCGCGATGCTGACGCGGCGGTAGGCCGCTTTGAGTGCGGCCGCATCGGTGCACTTGCGCGGCACCCGCAGCACCTCCTCAGGCCAGGTGCACGCCACAATGACACGCTCCACCTCCCAGGCGCTCCTGCAGGCACAGCAGATAACAGCGGACAACGCTGTGCACCTAGCCACGCCGTGAGCAGGGCTGACGTGCGTGCGTGAGCGAGACGCAATCCGCAGTGCGATCGCAGTGCAACCGGAGTGTGTGGAATGGACCACGCAGCCCGGCAGGGCACCCACCTGGCACTCCGCACAGCCGCCACGAGGGCATCGTGGTCGGGCAGGGCGGCAGCTGCCTCTGCTGGCCAGCCAGCCTGCTGTAAAAAGCGGCGCAGCTGGTCGCCGCTGGCGGCTGCCAGGTCGGCAAGCGCCTCGGCAGTCTGTCGCAGCGGGAAACAAGCGATGCCATGTTGTTGGCAAAGCCAACCATGCAGAGTGCAAGCATTTTGCAAGCCACAACACAGCGCTCTTCGTCCCCACATCAGGCACCTCCCACCCACCCTCAAGCGCCCAGCACCCACCTGGAAGCCCATCCAGATGGGCGGCACCTCCAGCTGCGGCAGTGCCGCGCCCGCTGCATCCAGCAGAGGCTCGTGCCGCTTGGGGCTGCCGTACGGTGTGTTGTGATGGCTGCCCGCCGCGCTACCCGCCCGGCTGCCGCCCGCCCCGCCGTGGCCCACAGGGATTGCTACGTGCTTGCTGAACACGCGGTGGCTGCCGGGGCCGCCGCTGGCAGAGGGAGCAACGGCAGCGTCCGGCGCTGCGGGGTCACGCTGCCGGCTGGCCTGCTTAGCCTTGATGGCATCAATCCTGCAGGGAGGGCGGTGCTTTTCAGGCCAGGTGCGGAGGCGACTTCGAGCCGCCCAGCGGTGGCACCCCCAGTGCAGCAGAACAGCAAGCACCCACCAACGGCCGCCCTCCATCCACCCCTTCAGCCGCTCACCGCTGCCGCCACGCCTGTCGCCGAGCGGCATAGCTGGCCTGCACAGCCGCCGACCGTGTCGACCGCCGCCTGCTGTCGACCGGCTGTTGGGGAGCAGCAGTTGCCTGCTGCTGCTGCTGCTGCTGTGGCTGCGAGCGCTGCTGCTGCAGCGCTGCCGGGCCTGCGCCCGGCGGGACACCGTCGGCAGGCGCCACATAAGCACCGCTGCCGCCAGCGCCTGGCTGCAGCTTGGCTGTGGACTTAGGCCGTGGCAGGCGCGGCGTCGCAGCGCCATCTGCCCCCTGTCGGCCAGGCCTCTGGGCGGCAGTGCGTGCCGCCGCAGGCCGCCTGCTCCGCTTGTTGTTGCCGCTGCTGCTGCCGCTGGCTGCTGCGTCGCCGCCCCAGGAGAACAGCCAGCTCAGGAAGCCGTTGCCCCGGGCCCGCTCCGGCATGCCGCTGGTCTGCTGCCCTGCATTGCCGCGACTTGTGGCAGCGGCAAGGCCGCCAAACCAGTGGGCGTCCAGCGCCTCATCGAGCTGCGGGCCAGGCGGCGGCGGCGAGGGCGGCAGGCCGGCCGCCGGTGGCAGGCCGTCTGGGGATGGCGCCGCCTCGCCAGCATTCATCAAGCAGGCTCACTGACAGCCCCGTGCCCCTGCTGGAGGCCTGGTGCGCCGCCTCAGACGCTTGGGAGCAGTGCGCCGCCCCTGCTCGACAGCACCGCTGTTTACGCTGTGGGTGCAAAACAGGGAAGCGCAGTGCGAGATTCTTCCCTCGGCTAGCGCGGCCCTCTTGCCCAGGGCAGAAAGCCCCGTGGCGCTGATCAGCTCCCTGGCCGTCTTCCAGTCGCTGCTCAAACGCAGGTTGCCATGCGAGCACCAGTCGGATCGCCCGGCAGCACTCACGCTCACAGCACTTGAGCGGCCGCTGCCCGCTAGCGTCCGCAGCGGACCACCACAGCACGGGACAAATGCACTGGACAATTTTGACAGCGCAGGTAATGCAGCAACAACGTGACAAGCATGGAAATGGATATCAGCAGGAGCAGGAGAGCGGAAGCAGCGAACAACACACTGGCAACTACACTGACAGGAGCGTCCGCAGCGCTGCCCTCAGATCGCCCTTTGCCTCGCGCAAGCACCGCTCCGCCTTCTTTTTGTCCAGGTCAAGCTGCTGCGCAATCAGATCAACGTCCTCCTTGGCCACCTGCCAATGGGGCCGACAGAGCGGCAGTTGGGCGGCTGGGCAGCAAGGCGGCCAGCATCCGATGCAGCGCTTGCGTTGTTTCCGCCACTCCTGCTCCTGCCGCCTGCCGCCTCCGGCCGACTGCCGCCACTCTATGACACACGGGAAACGCACATGTGGCGAGGCTGCGTCCCAGCGCGTCTTCAGCGGCCCAGCACCCACCTTGACGGCTGCGAGCTCCTTCTCCCGCTGCCGCTGCGCG
Source organism: Chlorella sp. Dachan (assembly GCA_006782975.1). Classification (NCBI taxonomy): domain Eukaryota; kingdom Viridiplantae; phylum Chlorophyta; class Trebouxiophyceae; order Chlorellales; family Chlorellaceae; genus Chlorella; species Chlorella sp. Dachan. Next base: position 2,436,785 of record RRZL01000082.1, on the reverse strand, counting down.
TCCTGCCGCTCCCGCTGCTCCGCCGCCAGCTTCATCATGGCCTGCGGCAGCATAAGTGGTCAAGGTTTCTCTTATACAAAAGCTACAATGGGGACATCCAGAAAGTGCTCCTGCAAGGTGAAGCGTGCCTGCCACCGCGGCAGATTCGCGACCACGCTCGTTGGCATTTCGAGCCGTCCATCCCCTCAGCCGTTGGGCGCACCTGCTGCACCTTGCTCTTGTCCACGCCCCGCTTCATCTCCGACTCCTCGCTCTGCACACATCATGGGGAGGGGCACACAGCTGCGTCGCGGCGGGGATGGGGATGGCACACACCGCTGGGCCCTGCCCCTGGAGCGCCAAGATGCAGGCAGCAACGTGCTGAACTGCATGGCGGCAGCTGCTGGTCCCCTCGCCTCACCATGTCTGTGACCTTGTCCATGGCAGCCGCCGTCTCGCCCGCCTCCCGGGTCTGCGGCTTCTGCGCCTGCAAAAATGAACCGGGAGGGCAGTGTGTGCAGCAGGCAGGCGGCAGCGGCGGCGGCGGCAAGGCGACGGCGGCGGAGGTCTGGAGGCACGATGCGCCCAATTGAGCTGCTGCGAAGCTTTACCTCATTGTTTTCTTCGTTGTCTCCCGCCATCGTGCGTTGTGGAAGCCTGTGGGCGCGGGTCTGGAGCGGCGCGGAGCAGCGGAGGCAACTGACGGCCGCAAAGCTTGCTAATCGTAAAGTTGAGTGTGCGATCGGCCGCAAGAAGGGACGGCATGCCCCTTTCCGCTCCGCCGGCAGCCAATGCAAAGTTGCCCATGCCGGCCGTCCACCAGCCAGCGCTCCCGGCCCACACATTGTGCCCTACACTCATCGCCCACAGCCAGGAGTTGCTGCAGCGTGCTTGTGGAGCGGGAGGCAATATGCAGGGCGCAATGGCCGGCGTGCAGCTGCAGAGCGTGAGTGGCGTGGCGCATTGCAGTGTGCAGCGCGCCTACGTTGCATGGCAGCGGGCGAGGCGCCGGGATAAGGCGTCTGGCCGGGCCGCCCACCGCCTTCGCTGCCTGCCGCCCACTGCCGCAGTGCAAGAGCAGCGTGCAGGCCTTCAAGGCGGCAAGCAGCAGCAGCAGCGGCCGGGCAGCGGTGCAGGTGGTGGCGCAGGCAAGTTCCTCGAGGGCGGCGGGGCGTGTTTGCGGGGTGCCGAGCCACTCACTGTTCAGTGCAGGCTTCCAGCTCGAGCTCAGTTACTAGTGGGCTGCGAGTGTAGCTTCACAAGACTATGCAGCTGTGTTGTTCCTGCTGCGCACGTCGATGCACCTCACCATGTCGATGTGGCTCTGTCCACTCACCATGCCGCCGCCGCCGCCGCCGCCTGCCCCGAGCGTCTCCCGCCTGCGCGCAGGACCGCGTGCAGAGGCCAGCGGGTTCATGCAAGTCTCACCATACTTGCCCTGAGCCCTGCTCCTCTGTGCCCTCTGTTGCACCGTCCGCAGAAGCGCGTGCAGAAGAAGCAGCAGGTGGTGCTCACGCGCGACATCCCCGGCCTCGGCGCCGAGGGCAGCCTCAAGGCGGTGCCCACCGGCTACTGGCGCAACTACCTGCAGCCCCAGGGCCTGGCCGCATTCGCGGATGACAACATCCTGGAGCAGGCACGCATCGGTGGCGTGTGGGTGTGGGTTCCTCTGCGGCCGTGTTGCACGTGCGGCAGCCGCTGGGTTACGGTGCTGCTGCCGCCGCGACCGCTGCGTGCGCTGGGGTGTACATCGGCCGGGCAAAGGGGGGGGGGGGGGCGGCGCGCCATGCAGCTCACCGTGTGTTCACGACTGGTGTTTATGGTGTTGAACCTGAGTGCAGATCCGGCGGCAGCGCGAGGAGGAGGAGCGGGTGAAGGCGGAGGAGAAGGCCAAGGCGCAGGCCATGGTGCGTTTTGGTTCGTTCATTCTGCTGGGCGGGATTCCTCTGTCTTGCATGGCACTGCTGCTTTGGAGGAGAAAGCCATGTTGCAGGCCATGCTGGCCTGCTGCTTGTTTGTGTGGCGTATTGTGAGGCCGTTTCGATCGGGCATGGCTTTATGCCCTGGGAAGCTGAGGCATGCTGATGCTGCCGCAGCGGCAGGGCAGCCCCGGTGCTGTCTTGCGCTGTGCATGCGCGGCTGTCGCGGCATGCATACAGCAGCTGCTGCGTCGCTGCTATCCTGAATGTCGCCTGCACTGCCGTCATTTTGCTTGCAGGCCACCGCTCTGGCCACCATTGGCAAGTTTGTGATCAAGAAGAAGGTGGGTGGCATGCCGCCCTGCTTTTGCAATTGCAATCCGAGGCTGGATAGCTGGCCCCTGCGCATGTTGCTGCTCTAGTGTGGCTGCCAAGCTGCAGCTGGCTGGCCCGATGGCGCCGCCATTTGTATCCTCGGCCCGAGTGTGGTTCCAAACCATGCCAGCTTGCGCTGGTGCGCGAGAGGGCGGCGTCTGTGGCAGTAGAGCGCGTGTGCGTGATTGCGCCTCTTCCAAACCTGACATGCGGTTCCACACGGTGCTTTCTTGTGTGACAATCAATGCAGGTGGGCGAGAAGGAGGCCATCTTTGGCAGCGTGACCGCGGCGGAGATTGTGGACGCCATCCGCATGCAGGTGAGACCACATCATGGATCGGTACATGTGCTGCAATGGCTTGAGTGCCATCAGCAGCAGCAGTTCATGCAACCGCGCTGCTGCCGCTGCTCAAGCCACGTCAGCGCTGCAGCCTGCGAGTGTGGTGCTGTTGCTGCTACACAATCGCGTCTGCACAAACCGCCGCGCCGCCGCTCAGCATGGCGCCGAGCCGCTGCACCAGCAACCACCGCTGCACTGGTGCAACCTCGGGCCGTTGCTGAGCCATCTCTCATGTTGACCTGGCCTTCCGCTTCCGCAGACTGCGCGCGAGCTGGACAAGCGCAATGTGACCATCCCCGAGATCAAGGCGCTCGGCACCTACGACGCGTCGGGTGCGTGTACTAGTTACTAATTTGTTAAGTTGAAAACGTTTAATTAATGCTTAGTATGGCGTGTAGAGCTGCAGTTGGACAGCCCTCCTGCACGCCTGGTGGGAGTTGCGGTTTGGCGGCGCGCTGGTGTGCGCGCTCGCCCCTGCAGGCTCTGTTTCCAACAGAGCCTCCGCACCTCAACTCTGCTCGCCGCCCTGCCTGCCCGGTTACCGCCCTGCCTGCTTGTTTACCCTGCCCTGCTCTGTTTCTGCCCGGCGGCCACCTAGAGTCGTTCACATGCCCGCTCACCGTGGCATGGCGCAACACTTACAGCCGCCCACAGCGGATTGGGTAGCGTGCACGAGCGCTGCACGGTGCCGGCGCTGCCTGGCCTGTGCCTGCACGGACTCCCAGACATGCCTTTCTCCATCTCACCATCCTCTACCTTGCCTTCCTGCTGGCCTGTTGTGTCATCTCGCTGCCCCGTGCTCTGCCTTCTTCCTGTGCAGTCAAGCTGCACCCCGAGGTCACCGGCTTCTTCAAGATTGTGGTGCAGAGTGAGCCTTGGGGGGGGGATACAGTCAGATACAATTGGAGTTGTGATTCCAAAAGTGGGCAGTCTTGTGTGATTACTTGCGCTTGCTGCGCTAAGCCCTTGGCTGTGCCCGGCTGTGGCTGTGTACGCGCCAGCCACGAGCCCGGAAGGGGCACATGCAAGCATTCTGATGAGGTCCGCCCCGCCCCTCCCTGGTTGCAGAGGACACCTCTGCGTAAGCGCTGCATGCTGCGTCCAAGCGGCAGTCTGCAGTTGCGCCCATTGGCGCGGCCGCGCCTGCCGCCACACCCCATTGTTTTCAGCTCTCCCCTCGCTTTCATCCCTCATTTCTGCCGCTCCACTGTCCCTAGCCCGCTGCACATGTAACGCCGCAGCACACACAGCGGAGCACGCACAGCAGGGTTACATCGTGGCTCTCAAAAAGATGTGGCACAGCTGGGATTGAAGAAAGCAGGGATTTCAGTGTCCGTGGTTTGGGAGCCGCAGAAGCCATTGCGTTGTCAAAAAGGCGGGGGAGGGTGCAAGGCGCACCTGACTTGGCAGGTGCATTGCCACATGGATTCAACCAGCAGGTGCTGTGGTTGGAGGTACGGAGGCGCATCGGACTGCCATTCCCCAGAGCAGCAGCCGACTTGCTGGTGGGGACATGGTGGCACAGTCTCAGACTCAGGAGCAGGCTGCTCCTCACAGCTTGGCAGCGCCGTTGGTCGCGCCGCCGGGCAGCATGTTGGCTGCCTTGACAGCCTGGTACGTCTTCCACCCGCCAGTCAGGTTGACTGCGTCGTAGCCCAGCAGGCGCAGCTGGCGGGTCACATTGTAGCCGCGCAGGCCCACCTGAGGCGGGATGGGCAGAGAGGGAACGGAGGAGCTCAGGTGAGAGCGTGCGGGGTGCAAGAAGGCAGGGCGTGTTGCGTGATGGGGAGCGCGCAAGTGTGGCGGTCAACGCCCCATGGCCCGCACCATCGGCCAAACAACCCATCCCCTCAATAAATGCGCCGCGCAGTGCACGAACAGCTTCTTGTCCTGGGGCACCTATTGCAAGCGGCGCAGTTCAGCGACACACAGCAGGAGAATGCATGCTCCCAAACCTCACCGCGCAGTGCACGAACAGCTTCTTGCCCTTGGGCACCTCGTCCATCCGGTTGCGGATGGAGGAGATGGGCAGGTTGAGGGCGCCGGGGATGCAGCCGCTCTGCGGCGGCGGTAGGAGGGGGAAGCCAACAGGAGGTGGGGCGGGAGGCAAAGCAAACAAACAGCAGCGCTCTCGCCCTCCTAACAAACCAACCTGTTTCCAACCGAGCGCTCACCGCCTTGAGCTCGCCGGGCTCCCGCACGTCAATCACGGCAGTGTCGGGCCCAGCCGCCACCGCCTCCCAATCGTGGTCAGCCCTGCGAGGGGGTAGAGCCGTGCAAACACCAATCTGTTGAATGGCCACGTTTGCACCTGCTGCACTACGTTTGCAGCCACCGCTGCAGCAGCGGCGGCAGCTGCAAGCCAAACCTCAGGCTGCCCCCTGCATTGTTTGCATCCAAATGGCGGGCAAACACAGCTGTGCACGGCGTGCTCAGCAGGCAAGGCACGCACCAGTGGGCGATCGGGTGGTCGTCACGAACCACATTGGACGCCACCATGCCTGCAGCCTCGCGGGGAAGGTGTGTGCGTTGGGATGCATGCTGGGAAATGTGATAATGCTGCTGCCAAGCCCGCCAACAGGCATGCCCAGCTGCAAAACTGTGCCAAGCAGCTGACCTGCGATGTTCACCACATCCTTAGCCGAGCCGTACTGCAGGGCAGGAGAGGGGCAGGCGGCAATGAGGGCAGCACGGATGCACCCAGCTAGAGACTGGCATGCAGATCAAGCACGCAAAATAACACTCGAAATGCAGCCCGCACCAGGTGTACATAGCAACACACCTGCGGCGCGAAGCACAGCTGCATTAGCCGCACCTCCGAGCCGGCTCCCATCACGTGCAATATACAACGCGTCAGGCGGTCTGGTCACATGCGCTGGTCACATGCTTGCTGGTCACATGCGCACCTGCGGCGCGTAGCACAGCTCCGCTTCCTCCATGTCAAACACCGTGCCGCCCATCTGCAACAGGGTTGGGGTAGGGAGGTGTGTGACCCACCTGAGACAACCAGCTGCCTCCAACGCACACACCCGTCCGTTTCACCTCGCGCGAGCCATGCACGGGAGGGCTGCGTGACACCTGGAGAATGCAAGATGAAGCTGCCCTCCCTCCCCACGCAGCGCCATGCGCGTGAAGCATCCGTGTGCCTGCATGATGGTTGCGATCACGTCCATGCGCCTTGCTGGCTCCCCTCTGCTACTCCCGCAACCCAGCCTGACCTGCCCTTACACCGTGCATTGCTACTCGCCTGCATGATGGTTGCGATGACGTCCACGCGCTTCTCAACGCCCTCCACGGTGCCGGTGGCCTGGCAGCCCAGTACCTTGCCATCGCTGGGCGAGAACAGCAGCTTGAGGGAGATGGGCGCAGCACCGGGGTAGTATCCCGCGTGGTTGGCGGCGTGCACATAGATCTGCACAACAGCAGCCGTAGGAAGTCCAGTTACAGCGCTTGCTCAGCAACGAGCAGATCCTACCTTGGCCGCGGCAGCCAGAGCAAACGACCTGCCCACACTCTGCATCCAAACCCCCAAGGCGAAACGCGCCTTCTCGTAGGGCGTGCCCACGCGCTTGAGTGTGCGCTCGCTGGCTCCTGTGGAGGCCGCAGTCATGCCAAAGAGCCCCACCACGGCAGTGCCCTGCAAGGCACGTGGGGGGAGCAGAGGGTGGCAGCTTGCTTAGGGGAGCATACAGGGCAGCACGCGGCCTGGGCGCAGGCTTGTTGGCTGCCATTAACTGACGATGACATGTGAGCGCACCGGCAACGGAGCAGCAAAACAGAAGGGGGCACAAACCAACCTGCGTGCCCCGGAAGCGTGAGGGCTCCTTGCCCATGATGACGTCAGCGGCGATGCGGCCCTGGCGGTTGGCAGGGCCCGCCAGCGGGATCAGCGCCGGCTGGTGCGTCACAAAGTCCTGCAAAGATATGGGGGGGATGCTGGGTCGCATGTGACAGCGCCTGGCAGGGCTGCCCAGCAGCGGGCCAGCACTGCGTGCAGCACAACCGGAGGAGCCTGCACTTGCAACTCCCGCCTCCACGTGCACGCGGCGCATTGGCAGGGAACAAATGGCAGCATGCAACAGCAAGCCGTCCTCACCTGCACCTCCACCGCGTCTCCCACAGCCCAGATGTGGGGGTCACTAGTGCGCATGGCGTCGTCCACCTGGCACACACCGTAAGAGGGGCGGCAGCGGGTGTTAGATGGCTGGGACAGGTGGCCCCCTAGAGGCTGGACAGCAAGCGGCATGGCAGCAGGCGGGGCGGGATGCCATGCGCAGCTCTGGCAAGCTCGAGTCGCCTGAAAGCGGGTGAATGCACCTTGATGCCTCCTCGCGCCCCCAGCTCCAGCCCAGCCTCCTTGGCCAGCCCAACCTCCGGCCGCACGCCAATCACCTATGGGGAGGAGGGGACAATGGGCCGTTGAGGCAATTTGTCTTCTGCAGCCGTGGCAGCATGCACTCATGAGCCTCTGCACCCCTTCCGCTGCCACGCAATGCAAGCATACTGTGCAGCTTACCAGCATGACCAGGTCGGCAGCATGCGCCTGCCCCGCCTGCGTCTTCACCAGCAGGCCTTTGCCGTTGGCACCCTGCATGACGCAACACAGCAGCGAAAAGGCACTCTAGACGGCTTTGCGCTTGTTAGCCTCTCCACGCGGCATAACCGCTGTTAGCAGCAGCGGCTGCTTTTGCCTATGAATGGTACGCAGACTGCCACAGGTAAATGTTGCCGCATGCTGCGCCTCACCTGCTCAAAGCCGGCAACGCCGTCTCCCAGGTGCAGCTTGACACCCTGCATCGCAGTACAAGAGGCAGCGGAGTTGGCCTGAGCATCTTGCAGCGCAACTTCAGCGCAGGCGTACTTCAAGAGGCAGCGGAGTCGGCTTCAGCAGGCAGAACACCTGGGCGCCTTGCGGTGCGACTTGCAAGACGCGGTGGCATTTGTAGGTGCTGTGCTATTTCGCAAGGTGCACCCGCTATCCCTGAGGCAAAGGTTGATGCTTCCCTTGGGTGTGCGGCCATTCAAACCGTGTGCTAGCAACCAGTGAGCCTACCCCACCTTGGAGCGCAGGTGGGTGTGGATGGGCTCCGCCATCTCGGCGTCAAAGGGAGGCATGACCTGCGGGAGTGAAATGCAATGGCCGTCCAAGGGTGACCGAGAGCAAAATGCACCGGCCGCCCAAGGGTGACAGAGGGCCTGCAAACGATCTTGCCGGCACGTGTTGCTGCTGCTGCTGCTGCCGCCGCTGCTGCTGCTGCTGCTGCGCAGTTACGCGGGGCCCCCAGGCGCCCCACAAAGCCGACTCCAGCATGACACTGAACGATCACGAGTTGAAGAGGAGGGCTGGCGCCCACCCAGGGCACCCAGGCGGCCGTGGGCTCACCTGGGGCAGCATCTCCACCACCGATGTCTCCAGGCCGAGATGCACAAGGTTCTCGGCCATCTCTATTAAGAGGCGGAGAGGCGAAAGGAGTGAGCAAGGGCAGTGAGTGCACACTACATGCCCTGGTTCACACGTTTCCCAGCCATCTCTGATGGGCAGATGACAGAGTACAGAGGACAGTTGAACAGTCAAAGCTAGGGTGGTCCTCGCAAACACACGAGGCATGCGCATCTACTTGAGCAGCGATAACACACCCCAGATGAGACACCGCTCACCAAGGCCGATGAATCCGCCGCCCACCACAGCCGCCGACTTGGCGCCCGTCTGCGCGATCCAGTCCTTGACCAGCCGCCTGCATGCGTGGTTGTTAACAGGTGTGGCAGTCAGCGACGGATGCAATCTGTTGTAGCAGTTGCACTCCAGCCCTTGACCATCCGCTTGCGTGAAGTGGACGGTTAGTCAGCGCAACCACTGGAAGCAGGCGGCGCCAGCCGCACACAGTACCACACAGTCACCCAGGTACAGTTAGCCCACAAGGTGAACCACAGAAGAAACAAATGCCTGAGAAAAGTGTTGAGCCAAACCGTGTGCAATAGTGTGCGCGTTGAAGCAAGAACTATACCCTTACGTGTCGGGGATGGTCTTCATTTGGAAGATGCCCGGCAGGTCGATGCCCGGCAGCGGAGGCTTGATGGCAAAGGCGCCGGGCGACAGCACCAGCGCGTCGTACCTGCAGGGAGGGGTCGGGAGGACAGGCGCAGCTCAAGCAGTGGATTGAGGGAGCCGGCCAGCTGTCCTGGCCAAGCCGCCGGCGGCAGCAGCAGCAGCAGCAGCAGCAGCAGCAGCAGCAGCAGCAGCAGCAGCAGCAGCAGCAGCAGCAGCAGCAGCAGCAGCAGCAGCAGCAGCAGCAGCAGCAGCAGCAGCAGCAGCAGCAGCAGCAGCAGAACTCAAGCATCTGTATGGGTTCAGCATGATTCAGCAAGCCCTCACTCGTGGCGCTCCTCGCCGCCCGGCCCACGCGCCGTGATGGTGCGGGCTGCCCGGTCGATGGCCACCACCTGTGAGCAGGGGAAGCAGGGCAGAGTCCTTTGAGCAAGCCGTGCGCGCGCCTGTGCACACGGTGACGCCGAGCAGCCGGTAATTAAGAAGCGCGGAAGCGCACACCACTGACACAGTGAAACAACACAAGGCCACCGGGTCGCACCTCTGTGTTTTCCTTGACCGCCACATTAAACCAGTTATTGAACTTGGCCGCGGATGCCACCAGCAGGCTGTTCTCCTCCTGCGGATAGCCAGCCAGTTGCCGACAGCTGGCGACTTTGGAGCCATGCAGCGCAACGCTTTGGTTGCTGCCGGTCCGCAACAATTGCACACGGCAGGGCCCAGCACACTCACGGGGATGACGCCTCCAACGTGGTAAGGCAGGCCGCAGTTGGCGAACGACACGTCTGCACGCAGCAGTGGCAGGGAGGGTGCGCAGGTGGGTGCAGCATGAGGGCCGCGCTCCGCGGCCCAAGCACCAGTGTCTGCACCCAGCACCCTCCTCCGCCCCACCAGCCGCCAAGCAGCCTGCTGCACCAGCCGCTCATCGAGTGCAGCAATCCAGCCACTCACAGGGGCCCTTCTCAAAGATGGTGATCTGGACCGCCTCAGAAAGGCGGCGCAGGCGTGCAGCGCACGAAGCGCCGCCTGCCACGCCGCCCACGATCAGCACCCTCTGCACCGCCTGCTTGGCCGCCATGGCTGGAATGGGTGCTGCCGACTCACGGGAGAGGGGTGCTGCACGCTGCTGGGTGTCGGTCTGCGCGGAGGAGCGGCAGCAGGGCGCGCAAGGGGAGTTGTCGGCGGCCGGCGGCGGCAGCGGCGGGAGAGCAACCAGGAGGGGCGTCGCGGCGGCAGCCACGCGCGGATCTGGTCGTGGATCGCGTATATCGAAACCGCTTGCGGCCGCGCGGCGCAGGGGTTGCGCCAGCCGCGGCGGCAAGGGGAGCAGAGCCCTACTCACGGGAAACAAGCCGCTGCGGTGAACCCGGAAGCTCGCAGAGAGAATAATAGAGCAACACAAAGCCGCCGACGCTTCGGCGCCGCTATGACGAGATGCATGGTGCCGCCGCCCGCCAGGCAGCCGCTGCCGCCGGCGCGTGTGGCGGCTGCCACAACATTCCATCCGTCGCTGTTGGTTTTGCAAGCAATTGCCGTTTCATTTGGCACCCGCTCCAGCTCCACAACTTCCTGGCTGCACCAAGTGTTGCAGGCTTCCGCCTGACACCGAGCCGTACCGCCAGGTGCAGCAGCCGCCCGTCCCACCTGTCTCCTGGCTGCATACCAGCGCAAGGTGACAGAACCAAGTTACCGCTGAATGAATTGCATGATCTCAAGTACTGGGAAGGGGGGGTTAATCGCCGTTTAAGGACCCTACGCGCCCTCATCGGCGGCCGCCTCCAGCTCCGCCGCCAGCTGTGCAATGGTGGTGCCAATCAGCTGGCGAACCTCCTCCCGGCTGCAGGTGGCCACCACTGCTACCTCCTGCACCGTGCGAGCGCAGCGCAGCACCATGTTGAAGGTGGCGGCGCCGGCGAGTGCTGGTGCCGCTGCCGCAGGAGGGTCGGAGGTGCCGCCCACCGCGGCCACAGCGGCGCCGATGCCCGCCGCAGCGTCCTTGGCCTGAGGAGCGGGAGTGGGTGGGGCAGGGACGGTGGGGATGTGAGATCCATACAGAACATTCCGGCATTGATTGGGTGAGCCGCTGCTTGTTGTGCCCCGCATGCCAGGCCCAGGAGGCGTCCACCCCTGCCACTCGAGCAAACAGAGTCAAGGTGTCGCACGAATGCGAACACACATGCACTTCACCCCACACCTCCTCTCACCAGGTAAACCTCCAGCTCCTGGGAAGCAGCACGGCTCTGCAGGCGAACGCCCGGCTTTGTGGACAGCACCGCTCCGCGCCCGTTTTCCGCCAGCAGCTCACAGAAGCGAACAGCCTCTGGCAGGTCGCCCAGGGAAGGCCGCTCGTCCAGCAGGGCAGCAGCGGCTGCCGCTGGTGCGCCCTCGGGGCCTGCGCTGGCGCCGCTGCCGGTGCCAACGGTGCTGCCGGCGCCAGAGGCCGCGGCGGCGGCGGAGGTGACTAGAGAGTCGAGTGTCTCCAGGAGCGGGTTGGCGGTTGTGCGCCGGATGGACAGGAAGATGCGGGCTGCGGGGAGGGGTGTGTGGAAAGGAGGTCCAAAACCCTCTCGTGGCTCTTGCGAAGCGAACTGAGCGGTTGCTCATGGCAGCAGCCGCCTGTCGCACAAGACTTGTGGGCAACAAGGAGCAGTTTAGCAGCGCACCTTTGGCAGCGTCCACGTGCAGCAGCTTGGCCTGCACCCGCTGCCCAACCTGCGCGAAGGCGGCGGGGTCCAGGAGCAGATAGCAGATGCTGGGCTGACCTAACAAGCCACGTCCAGCGGCTTTTAGGCGGCCGGCGCGCGGGCCCTGTTACCTACGTTGCGGGCACTGTTTCCCAAGTTGCGCCTACACCCGCATGCCATGCTTTGCAGGCGTCTCGTGCAAGCTCCCTCTCCCTGCCCCACCATGCACCCAGCGCCCACCTGCAGCGCATCGGTGATGTCCACATCCGGGTCCCAGCTGACCTCGCTGCGGTGCACCAAGCCCACCAGAACCGCCCACTGGCTGCCGCCCGCTGCGCCTGCTGTGCCTGCTGCGCCTGCTGCGCCCGCTGCGACCATGAAGGAGGGCAGCTCCGCCTGGAACTCCAGGAAGGCGCCGAATGGCTTAACGTGCACCACTGCAGATGGGAGAAGATGGAACAGGTTGGCAAGGGTGGTAGTGGGCCCTTGGGCACATGGGTTGTCGTCCCAGCCACAGCAAATAAACCAACGGCCATATAAACCAGGTGGTCATGCGGCCAACACGGCGCCCTGTATCCTGATACAATGCCCTGCACAGCAGCTCACCCGCGGCACCCACCACCTCGCCCAGCATGCCAACCGCACGCCCAGTAGCAGAACAGGCCTGCCAATGCCAGAGGCTCACCTGTGGCATCTACCACATCGCCCAGCATGCCCGCCGCCGCCTGCAGCTCTGCGCTCGAGGGAGGGGTGGCCCGCATGCCCCGATCCTTCCAAGCAGAGACGGCAGCACGCTCTGTGGGTGGAGGGGGCAGTCAGCAGCAACGGCTGTGGACGCAAGAGGGGTAGGCAGCAGGAGTAAGATGAAGCACGCTTTGCATTTGCAACAAGAGCGGATTCAGTTCTCCAACTACATGCAACAGCGAGCACATGGGCGCCCAACACACCAGAGCGCTCTCAGCCCCGGCAGCACCCACCCGACAGCACGACGCGGCCGCTGGCCGCATCCACGTTGACGACCTGCGCGGTGATCTGCTGGCCCAGCAGCACCGCCTCCAGCGCCTGCCGCCGCGCCGCAGCGCGCGTGGAGGGGTCCAGGTCAGCACCCTCGGCCGCCTGCGCTGGCTGGCCTTGCATCTCCAGCTGCGCGACGATGGCGCCTGCTGCCGCGGCGGCCAGGAGCGGCCGCTCGGCTTCAATGACTGCCGCCACGTTGAGGGGGGACAGCAGGGAAGAGGGGATGAAACCTGCAGAGGAGGAAGGGGGGCGGGGGCGGGGGCGTGGATGACCATGGGTTCTGTGGTCGCCAGCTCGCGTGGTGGAGACAGTTGGCCTTCCTGGCACCACGAGCGGCAGGCACCACTGGCCGTATCGGGACACACACTCCATGCTGCCGCCCAATGATGCTCACCCGACAGGTTGTCGTTGCGGACCAGCACGCCCGCCGAGTTGACCTGCCACACGGTCAGCGTCTCCGCCTGCCGGTCCATCAAGCGGTCGTGCCCATACGCTGCATTCCGCTCCCGCCGCTCCTTCTCCTCCGCAGCCGCCGCCGCCCGCCGCTCCGCCGCCGCCGCCTTGCGCTCCCGCTCCTCGGCCATGCGCTGCTGCTTGAGCTGGCGCGGCAGGGACGGCGGGGGGCGCT
>RRZL01000082.1:2364468-2423325 GCA_006782975.1 Chlorella sp. Dachan | reverse complement strand
GGCCGCTGCGCCGCGGCGCGTGCCTGCTGGCTAGCCTGTGGCTTGGCCGCAAGCTTGGGTGGGCGTGCCAGCTGGGCCACCTTCAGTTGCACCCGGCCAGCGGGCGGCGGCGCCGCGGCAGGGGGCTGCGCTGCACTGCCGCGCGGCCGCTGCGGCACCGCATCCTTGAGCTCTCCCACCGCCGCCAGGCCGGGCTTGCTGCCACGCTTGGTCTTGGCGGGTGGCTGTGCAGCGTGGCCCAGCCGTGCCTCAAGGTCTTGGTAGGCATCCTCCAGGCTGCCAAACTCGGCTTCCGCCGCCGCCGCCCACTCGGCGTACTCTGCCGCCTCGTCATCCTGTGGGCATGGAGGGGTGGTGGGTGGGTTGATGTGAAGCACAGTAAGGTGCAGGACATGCGCCGGCGGCAAGGCGTGGCGGGTGACGCCGATGTGGCGGGCGGTGGCGCCCACATGAGGGCGGGTGGCGCGGGCGTGCAGCACAAACCGCGCAGATCGCTCGGCCCGTCTCTACAGCGCAGCTAGACGGCATACAGCCGCCCGCTGGGCGCAAGGACTCAGACGCTTGGAGGCAGCCTCGCTTTCCGGCTTCCCCCGGCGAGCGCAAGCAGTGGAGTGATCCGGCAGCAACCGGGCAGCGGCCCTGGGGAGCGGCCGGGCGCTGCAGCAGCACCCGAAAGGCAAGTGGAGCTGTGTGCCTCCAGGCGCGCCTGCAGCCGCTTGCAGTGACTGCTGGCACCGGAGCACGTGCCGCAGCGATCCAGCGCCGTGGCTTGCGCCCACCTGCCGCCGCCGCCGCCGCGACAACCGGCGCTGCTGCCGCCGCTGCCCCACCCGGCTTTGCAGGCTTGGAGCAGGGGAACAACCATGCCCATGCCGCAGCTGCTCAGCAACTTTCTAGACTGTTTCAGCTGCTGCGGCCAGGGCGCCAAGGATGCGCGGCACGATCAGTACCTGCAGCCGTTGACGCTGCTGCAGCCGCAGGCGCACGTGGTGTCGGGTGCGGCAGGGGCATGGGCGGTGGGTCAGCAGGTGTAGAGTGCTGGCCCAGAGTGCCTTTTGCTGGGGTTCCTCCTTGCTAGCACTAGGCAGCTGCAGCGCCTGAAGCTGCGGCAGCTACTCAAGACACCGGCCAGGCACCGCCCGCCCTACCCGCACTCGCCCCAACCAACCGTGCCCAACCGACCCCTGCACCGCAGTTGACATGCTTGTGCAGAAATGTTTGCCATGCTCGTTCGTTTCGCTGAAACTGCACTTGCCCAACCGACTCATGCCACGCAGTGGATGAGCTTCTGGAGCAGAGCAGCGCGGCGCGCGAGCGCGTCTGGCGGGGCCTGGGCAGCCTGGAGCCCTTTGCTCTGGGCCAGTCCCCCGGCAGCGGCGGCCTGATGGCGGGGCCCAAGTGGCCCGCGGTGCGGCAGTCCTTCCGCGTCATCCACAGGCCCAGCGGCAACGTCATGATTGTCAGCGACGGGCTGTCGGACCCGTTTGACGACATCCACGAGGGTGGGTGGGCGGGCGGGTTGTTGCTGGGGAGGTGCTGGGGAGGTGCTGTGTTGAGCGGTCGTGTTTTGAGGATCGGCGGGTGGGTAATTGGCCAACCAGCTTGCTCGCCACATGGGCAGGGAGGCTGGGTCAACAGCGTGTGCGCGGCTGGGCGGCCAGCTCAAACGCCCAGCTTGTCTTGCTTGCCACGCGCGGTGCAGGGGAGAACAACGTCAACGGCTTTGGCCTCGAGTTTTACATCGAGACGCCCGCCGACGAGATTGGCACCTCGCTGAACGACATCAAGAAGAGCTGGCAGTTCCAGCTGCTGTTCACCGTGTCGCAGCTAGCGGCGGGTGCGCAGGAGGGGCTGGTTGGTGTGGTGCTGTGACGCAGCCAGCCGTGGGGCGATAGGCGACACATGCAGAGCTGCTGTTTTGACTTGATTCCTAATCAACCCTTCCTATCCGCATTCTGCCTTTGACAGGCCACGGCGGCATCTCCAACATCATAGACGACATGCAGCTGCTGAGCACCGAGGCGGAGGGCGTGAATGAGGCGATACCCGAGGAGGCGCGCCGAGCCCTGGTGCGGCCTGCTCGTGCGCATCAGCCACCTGCTGTTGCTGCTGCTGCTGCTGCTGCTGCTGCTGCTGCTGCTGCTGCTGCTGCTGCTGCTGCTGCTGCTGCTGCTGCTGCTGCTGCTGCTGCTGCTGCTGTGCATGCCCTGCCGAGGCTGGAGCTGCGGTGGCGGCGCTTGGCACGGCAGCAAGCCTGGGCCGGGCTGCTGCTGGGCAGCAGCGCAGTGTACAGCAGGGCACTCCCGAACTGCCACGCTGAGCACTAAATCACTGTGCACGTTTGCAGGTCAACCGTGCGGGGCGTGTGGGCGCGCTGCTGGGGCTGACGGACACGCGGCCGGGGGCAGCAGACTGTGAGTGGCCCGGGGCATCCTGGTTCGCTGCTGGCTGCTGCACGCAACACGCACACCGGCAGGCATCTCTGCTGCGCTGAGAGGCAGCGGGGCGCTTGCCCAGCCATGCCACCCCTTCCCACCGGCGGGTCCCAACACACTTTCTGCCGCGCTCCCCTGCCGCCCAACCCCGCCTGCCGCCCCCATGCCCTGCCCAACTCAGACGTGCCAGAGCGGATAGAGGGCATGCCGCTGACGGATGTGCGGCTGGTCAGCATCAAGCTCATCACGCTGGCGGAGCTGAAGCTGGTCAGTTGGTGTTGAGTTATTTTAGAATTATCTCTGGGTTGGGATGCGCCCGAGCAGCGGGTGGGTGGCAGGCCGGCATGTTGGGCCGGAAGCTCAGCAGCGCTTACGTCAGCCCGCTGTTGAGCAGACGCCCAACCGCATGACGTGCAACCTGTCCGCTCCGCCCCCTCCCCAGATCACGGACCGTGGCGCAGAGGGGCGGCGCAAGCTGTCCGAGCTGCTGCAGGGCCCTGACCGCCTGGTCAGCTCCATCCGGCGGGAGTCCGTGCTGTAAGCGTTCCAGGACGCGCGTGCCCACTTGCGCTGGGGAGCTGCCGGGAGCAACTGCGCAGGTGCCGCAGTCGCAGCTGCAAGCACACACCCACCACCAGCTGTGGAGCAGCCGCAGCTGCGGGCCTGCAGCACTCCCCCTGGCAGCACGCTGGCTTGCAGTGGCCAGATGCAGGGGCAGTCTGAGCCTAAGTGTCCCGTTGTACTGGCCAGTGCGCCGCCGCCCTTGACGTGTACTCTACTGCTGTAGGCAGGATTTGACCCCCAACCCTTCTGGAGCTTTCTTTTGTTGCATCTGTAGCTGCTGTTTCTTTGCTTCTCTGTCCTTGAGCAACGCTCCTCCCTTTGGCAGACAATGACATGGTAACTCGCCCAGTCAGCGGTAACTCACCCAGTCAGCAGCGTGTGCCTGTCCACAGCGGCCCATCCTGGAAACAACAAGGCAGCAGCAGAAACAAGGCAGCAGCAGCAGCAGCAGCAGCAGGCAGCTTCCCAGCACAGCTGTTGCCCACCTCATGAGTAGACCGCGGGGCGGGCTTGGCCGGAGCAGCTGCGGCCGGTGCTCCCGGGCGGCGCGGGCTGCCCACCAGCTCGAATGCATCGTCCGCATCGCCCTCAATGCCGGCTGTGCCCATCAGCTCCTCTGCGGAATGGCAGGTGGTGTGGCAGGGGGTGGGACTGGCACAGGCTTGGGGCTGGTGTGGCGCTGCAGCAGCAGGGAGAACCGCGCTCTTGCAGCTGACACTGCTCCCCGCAGAATTGTGGCGCAGCAGTGCGCAGCAACAGACACACCCCATCCAGCCCCCACGCTGCCCCACCTAGGGATGCCCGCATGCTGGCCCCCATGCCGCCGCCCGCCGACTTGTTGCGGGCCAGCTTGCGCTGTGCCGCGCTGAGTGGCGGCCCCGCCGACTCGCGGTCCCGCCGCGCCTGCCGCTCCAGCTGCATGGCGCTTGCTGCTGCCGACATGCGCGCCTTGTTACGCTCTAGCTTCTTGGCGGCGGCATTGGCGGCGGCGCCAGCGGTGCGGGAGGCCTGGCGCTGCAGCACTGCCTCAAACATCAAGTAGGCCTCTGCTTCCTCCTCCTCCCAGGACTGCATGGCAGCCGACACAGGAAAGCAAGCTTGGGTGGCAGTGCAAGTGCATGCCCCTCAACAGCAGTCACATGCAACCGGCTGTTCAGCAAGTGCCGTTCTTGCACATTGGCCAGGTTTTTGCCATCTCACCCACCCCGGCATGCAGCAGTCGCCTGCTGCCGCAGCTACAACCAAACTGCGGGTCACAGTGCGACCGTTCACAGTGCACCCATTCACCTGCAGGTAGTCTGCGCTGTCATCATCCACCACCACTCGTGTGGCCCCCAGCGCCAGCTGCTGCTGCACCGCCTGCGGCTTGTCACCCAGCAGCCGCCCAAACTTGAGGTAGTCCCCCAGCGAAGGGGCGTCACCCCCGGCACCGC
Source organism: Chlorella sp. Dachan (assembly GCA_006782975.1). NCBI lineage: Eukaryota > Viridiplantae > Chlorophyta > Trebouxiophyceae > Chlorellales > Chlorellaceae > Chlorella > Chlorella sp. Dachan. The sequence continues at coordinate 2,418,893 of RRZL01000082.1, read as the reverse complement.
TGCCGCCGCTGGGCGGTGCTGGCGGTGCTGCTGCTGCACCCCGGCTGTTGCTGGCGCTGCCGGCGCTGCCGCGGCCGCTGCCGCTGCCGGGGCGGGCGGCAGGGCGACTGAGGCCACCGCTGCTGCTGTTGCCGCCGCTGGGCATTGCACCGCTGCTCTCTGCCTTCATTGCCGCCATCATCTCCTCCAAGCCAGGCAGCCGCGCGCGCCCAGTGCCATACTCCTGCTAATGGCGGGCCAGAGCAGCAGCAGATGAATGCAGGTGTTCCACGCAGTGTGCGAGTGGAACAGCCAGCAGCACCACTCTGAACAGGGGTGCAATGGTACCTGCGTTTCGGCTGGCAGCAGGCGGCGGCAGCGGCGGCGGCGAGCCACTTCCCTCAATTGGCTCATGCGGCGGGCCATCCAGTCTCACCCGCTTCTTTGCGTAGGTGACCAGAACATTGCCAGGGCCGCGCTGATGGCGCGAACGCCTCCCACGGCTGCGAGCCTGTAGCCCTTGCACGCCTGGCTGCCGCTCCCCGACTGGCAGCCCCTGTGATGGCATCGTGACTGCGATGCCTGTAGCTGGAGGTGGCGCATTCCGCTGAGGCCTGTCAGGGTGCACAGCCATCTCTGCCAGCTGGCATCCATCTCAAAACGGAGCGCAGATGGACGACCATTGCATTCATTGTGTCGTGCCATACCTTTCATGCACCACGTCGCTGCGATCGAGCCAACCAGCGCCCGCCAGCTGCCAGGGCGACCCCAGCCCTCACCTCCTCGCCTCCTGCCGCCGCCACCGCCCGCCCACTTGCGGCGAAGGATGGCAGCAGCAGCTCAGCCGAACGGGGCGCTCGCAGCGGCCGTCCACGATCGGAAAAGCAATGCCCTGGTGCGGCATCGGCGGCAGTCCTGCCATCGGGCGTCATGCCCGTCTGAGGTTTGCTTGCATGGCTGCATCTCACCCCTCAGGCACATCTCCTGCTGCAGTACGCGATGAGTAAGAAGATTGCTGGGCACTTCCCACATGTGAGCTGTGGAGTGGCCCCGCCCCGCTGCTGCTGAGTGGCCTCGCTCAAACGGCCGCCATCGCCTTTTACCGCTGCCACCCGCAAAGCTGCTGCGTGTGGCTCGCGGCATGGCATAGGCTTGCCCGCCGCGTCCTGATTCCATGGCCTGCTTGATTGTCGAGACATTTCAACTCCGCATGCACACAATGCATACCCAGCTGCCGCGGCTTGCTCCTGGTCTCCCGCCGATGCAGGTGCCAGTGATCAACTGCACAGACTTGAAGCGCATGCTTGATGATCCGCTAATGGCTCAAACAGTGGTTGTTGTGGACGTGCGAGGGCCAGAAGAGGTGCGGGGGTCTGGCGTGGAGCAGGTTGTGGCCGGCTGCCCGGTGCTCAGCTTCTCTTTCGCAGCGCCTCCAGTGCCTCGCCAGGGCGTCGAACTCACGGCAGTGTTGGCTAGCTGCAGCCTGCGCCCTGACGGCCAGCACTTGCTGGAAAATGACCGCGCGAATGTTGGAACCGCAGACGGAGGTCAGCATGATTCCCGGCAGCCTGACCACCCAGGAGTTTGACGCCCGGAGGGACGAGTTGACTGGCAAGACGGTGGTCGCCTACTGCACAGTACGTCACAACAGGGGCGCCGGTTGTGTCTGTGGGGCATGTGCCGCTGTGTTGTGCCTCGGTTGCGGCTAGGCACCTACACAGTGGTGACCTACTGTGCACGGCGCGAACAGGGCGGCTTCGTCTTTGTGGCGCCATGATGCGCAGCTGTGCTGTGTGGATGGTGCCAGCAGCAGTGTCCCCTGCTGGCGTTCCTTGCTGTCTTGCCAGGTGTCCAGCGCACCTCGTCTTCCAGTTCCTTGTCCTTAGCCCCAAGCCTTCAGTCGCAGCTGCGCCGGCACGCTACGGTACCTCGCACTTCCCTCCAACATTCCTGGCGCCCTGCTCCCCGCCCTCGACTGCAGGTGGGCTACCGCAGCAGCAGCTATGCCTCCAAGCTACGGCAACAGGGGCTGGAGGCCAAGAATCTGGAGGGCAGCATCGTGCGCTGGGTGCGTCACCGTTGGATCGAGCTTGCTGCTGCACCTGTAGGGGCGTCGTGCTTTGGGGATGGTGGCAGAGGGATGGGAGAGCGGCGTCACCGTGCAAGCCAGCGCAGCGCAGTGCCAACATCACATGCATCGCTTTGCGACAGCTGCCTGATGCCCCAACCCTGGCATCCTGAACCTCCCTTGCTCTGCAGTGCCAAAAGCGGTACCCAGTGGTGGTGCGCAGCAGGGGCAGCGATGGCAGCATCCAGGAATCCGAGACCAAGCGGGTGCACACCTACGGCAAGGCGTGGGCGCTGCAGGTGCGAGGCAGCTGTGTCTCGCTTGCAGCAAGCGGCCGGGGTGTTGTTGACGTGTGTGCCTGGGTCTGTATGCATGCCTCCTTTAATGAGCAGACCGCCAATTTGCCTGCCTGCCTGCCTGCCACTCGTTCTGCGGCCCCCACAGCCCGACGATTACGAGGCGGTCATGTTCAAGCGGCCCTTCCTGGCCGGGGTGCGCAGCCTGCTGCCATCCTGGCTGGGCGGCCCGCGCAAAAAGCAGGCCAGCTAGGCGGCAAAAGCTCCGCCATCAGGGCGCTAGCAACTTGCCTAGCTTGTAGCCTAGCTGGCTCGCCGCGCAGGGTCGTCTGGGATCCTTCAGCAGCGGCAACGCCGTGCGCACATTGTGGCGAGCAACAAGTGCTGCGGCCTGCCAGCCCGACTCCAATTCAAACTCAACCCCGCTGCATATGCCCCATGCCTTCTATACGATGCATTGCTTCAGGAATGCAACTGCCTGTACATTCATTATCGATCAGTCTCCTCCTGAATTGCCTGCCACCGCCGTCCCGCCGAGCTGGCGCACTGCTTCCCCACCCCAGCATGTAAGATCCTGGCCGTCTCCTGCCTTGGACACTCAGCCAGCCCCCAGCAGCCCAAGATCAGCCAGCAGAGGCCACTCCGACACCTCTCGAGCTCCGACACCCCTCAACATGTCCCAGCGTGAATTGGCCGCGCTGAAAGAGAAAGGCATTACCGTGGGCTCCACCGTGCGCACCGCGTTCCGAGGAGGCGTGCGGCAGGGGTGAGTGCCGCTGCCTGCCCGCCGCCCCCGCCGCCGCAGTGCGCCGCTGAGCGGGTGGTCTGCGCAGCGTCTGCCTTCTGCACTTCCGGGTGCTGCTGCATCACAATCAGTGTTCGCGATTCCTTCTGCCTTGCAGCAAGGTGGACGAGATCACTGAGGAGCCAAAGGTTGCTGTTGGGGGCACTTGGGATGGGGCAAAGTTTTGGGGCCAGGCGGCTGAACCAAGGCGGGCGGCTGCCGCACTCTCCGGCTTGTCACGTGTGCGGCTCCAGCTTCGCTGCCCCTCCCCTCTGCAGGTGGTGTTCACTCGCAAGCGCCCCGGCCAGAAGGACAAAACGGTGCGCGGAAGCGGCAGGCCACGCTCGTGCACCGTGCTGTGCTTGCTGCTCAGCTATTCAGATGTGGCAGCCGGCATTTCTCAACAACACTCCCAGAAATGCGGGCTGGCCCAGGCCGGTGGCTGATCGCGACGCATGCAATGTGGAACCGCCCCATCCTCACAACTGCCCCCTCTGCCAGGTTGCACACAACCCCTCCACTCTGGAGAAGGTGGAGCCTGGCATGAAGGACGAGGAGAGCGAGGAGCTGGCCAAGGCAAGCTGATGCTTTGTACTGTAGCTGCCCCTTGGCATTGCAGGCCGCCTACAGTGGCGGCACTTTATGCCTCACCGAATTGAACCGAGGCTCGGGACGCACTGCGTGGCGTGCATGGCATGCTTCGCAAGTGTGGCATGAAGGGCGGGGAGAGCGGGGAACTGGCCAAGATGAGCTGGGGTTTGTGTGATTGTTGGCACACAGTCACTGTCACCCAAACGATTTGGGCGCGCAGTGGGCCGCAGGTGTGCTAGCTAGCCCGCCGCTGAACCCGCTTTCACGAGCTGTGACGCTGCTGAGAACAAGGCAACTTGCTGCTCCCGCTCCGCAGGCCAAAAGCGCGGTGCAGCGCAGCGGGCGTGGGCGCGCAGCCAAGGGCAAGGGAGGCAAGAAGGCAGGCGCGGGTGCCGGCAAGAAGGCAGCCAACGGCAAGAAGGCGGCCGGAGGCCCCAAGCAGGCGCCGACCAAGAAGGAGGGTGCAGGTGGCGGCAAGGCGGCGGCAGGCTCAGCGCATGCGGCGCGCCACAGCAGCCGCATTGCCACGCGCCGGCACCGGCGTGAGGCGGGAACCAGCGAGGCGGTGAGTGCGAGTGGTTTTTTAAGCTTGCACGTTGCTGCCTTGCTTGGCGCTGCTGTAACCGATGTGAATGTTGGAGCTCTGCGAGGCACAGCAGGGAGGCCAAGCCACCACCCCATCGCCCACGATCCACCACCCTCTACTCCATGTCAACAGGTGGCTGGCGAGGAGAAGGTTGGCTACCGCAAGCGCTCAAAGCGTGAGGAGTGAGGCGGCCCAGCAGGCCGCCTGGCAGTGAGGCCTGTGGCATGTAGCCTTCGGCAACCGGCCTGCCAGGCTGCCGCAACCAGGCTTAACACCAGCTGACTGGGGGCGCCCAAACGAGCACGAACGATGACTCTGCACAGTCAACTCAACAAGGGGTTTGCAGGCTCTGTACCATAAGCGTGCATCTCTATTCTCCTCCATGTATCAAATGAGCCCGCCTGCGCATGCTGCATGTGTTACAGAGGTGTCATGCTCGCTAAGCACACAAGGCTGCCGCCATGCAAAGGACAGACGCAATATCGAGGGCCTGCGCTGCGGCACGCCAGAGGCTGTGGGGTGGCTGGCACACGGAGAGGGAGAGCGCTACAAGAATGGGGCTGAGGGCCAAAACTCAGTGGACGCTACCGGCGCTGAACGGGCAGGAAGAGAGAGAAAGAGGCATTTCCAAGGCATGCTTTGTTGCAGGCGGGCATTAAGGGTGCTGTACATGCGGTGGCACCGCACTGCACGTGCCTGTTCGCAGGCTGGCGGTCTGTGCTAACTGCTGCCTCACTGCACCATGGCGTCCCTGCTGAGACCAGTCAGCTGGCTGCCCACGGGGCGGCGGGGCGCAGCGTCGACCTCGCCGCCGCGCTCAAACACCGCTGCGGCGCCCATGCCTGCGGTGCGCGCAGATGGGTGCAGGGGGGAGGTTGCTTGGTTGGGTGGCAGGGGTGTGATTCCTGCAAGCAGGGGCTGGTCGCAAGCAAGAGCTGGCCGATAGCTCAGCGGCCCAACAACCGCACGCAGCTGCAAGCGGCGCCCACCTGAGCCGATGCACATGGACACGACGCCAAAGCGAGCCGCCTTGCCGCGCCGCTGCATCTCGTACAGCAGCGTGGCGGTCTGGGGTGGGGGAGGAATGGAGGAGGATGAGAATGTGAGGTTGCGGGTGTGAAGGGATGCGTAGCGCCCGCAAGCACATGCGCACATGGCCTGAGCAGCATGCAAGCTCGCCCGGCCGCACGCCGGTGCTTCCCACACGACCTGCCCCTGCTCACTCAGTTCCCCCGGCAGCACGCACACACACACACACCTGGCGCGCGCCGGTGCAGCCCAGCGGGTGCCCCAGCGCGATGGCGCCGCCGTTGGGGTTGACCTTGTCAATGTCGATGCCCAGCTTGTCCACAGAGTAGGTGGCCTGGAGGGAGCAAAATAAGTGAAAGGAGAACAGGCACGTGAGCAAGGAGGCACAAAACGAAGGGGTGGGGTGTGGGTGGGATGTGTCACCGTCGCTGCCGTGCCAGCCTGTCCACCAGAGTGGTGGCCTGTGTGCCCGGTGTGTGGCGGAGGGCACTGGGTTGAGTACACGCAGCAAGGGCGCGCAGCAGGGCGGCCACACAGCAGGGCGGCCACACCCGCATTGACCAGGGCCATGAATGACGAGCCACTGGGGCCCGCTAGTGGAGCCCACCTGGGAGGCAAAGGCCTCGTTGATTTCGTACACGTCGATGTCGTCCAGCGTGAGCCCTGCCATCTCCACCTGACACGGGCAATGTGGATGGGAGGGCAGCAGTTCTGCACTCCAGCTGGCATTGCGCAGCGCCAGCAGTGCTGTACACCGCAAGGCCGGCTTGAGCCAACCATTCGATCGCCAGCCCATGGCAATGCAACTGCACAAAACCGCACTGCAAGAATCCATCGCTCACTCACCGCGGCGGGGATGGCGACCGCGGGGCCGATGCCCATGACTGCGGGCGGCACGCCCACCGCCGCAAAGCTGCAAAGCGGAGCGGGGCATTGGGCAGTGCGGTGGGCGTGGAAGGTGGAGCGGCGGCACAGGGCGTGATGTTGAATGCTGAGGTGGGGGCAGAGCGCGCAAGCTCCCGCCGACAAGCTTTGAGCGCGTACCCAGCTGCCCAACACAGCTGGCTCAAAAGCTGTGCATCATGCCTCACACCTGCGGAAGACGCCCAGGATGGGCAGGCCGCGCTTGGCTGCCTCCTGCCGTGTCATGAGCATGACTGCCGCCGCGCCGTCCGTCACCTGCATTCACGGCGGCAAGCTCGGCCCTCAAAGGCGGACGGCCGCAAGACAGGAGGAGGTGCAACTTAACGCAACCGCCGATGAACACTGCACTAACATCGGCCTTCCAAATGGACTGATTTTTGCTGCGTTGTACGCAGCAGCTTGCCGGCTACCGTCCTGGCTGCTGTTGCCGGCAGTGGTGTTGCCGGCAGTGGTGCTGCCCCGCTGGTTACCCACTGGCCTCCACTTGCAACCACGCCCTTGTAACATAACAGCAAGCCCCTCCACACCCTCCACACCCAGACCCACCTGGCTGCTGTTGCCGGCGGTGGTGCTGCCGCCCTTTTTGAACACCGGCCTGAGCTGGCCCAGGGAGGCGGGCGTGGTGCCGGCGCGGATGCCGTCATCCGCGTCAATCACCACCCGCCGCTCCTCGCCTGCGGCCGTGCAGCGATGGGAGCCAAACTGAGTGCACCTGTGGAGACAGGACCGCCCTGGGCTGTGCAAGCACGCAACGTTCCGAGGGCCGCAAGACGCTACTAAACTGGTACGCTTTAGCAAGGTGTGTGCTTGGCACGGTTCTGCCCCCAAACCCTCCGCACGGCAGAACAGCTCACCAGCCCTCGGCTGTTCGGCACCCCGGCCACCAGCCATTGAAGCCCACCTCGTCAAGATACATTGCATGCCTTTCTTAGCCTCTTTGCCCACTCACCGGTCTTGGGGTCCTTCAGCACGGTGGCCACCGGCACAATCTCGTCCTTGAACTTGCCGGCGGCCTGCGCAGCAGCCGCAAGCGCGTGGCTGCAGGGGAAAGGAGGGCGGAGGGTGGTTGTTGAGCTGCGCCGCTGTTTGTCGAACTGCGATATGCTGTCTGCACAGAGGAGGTCGCTGAGGCAAAATGAGCCGCCCCAGCGACAGCTGGCCCCAGCGACAGCTGCCTGCAGCCTGCGCACCTGCGGTCCGCAAACGCAATGTCCGGCAGCTCACAGTCGCCGCCATCAAAGTGTCGGGTGCAGAAAATAGAAGCCATAAACAACCAGAGGTTGCCCGATTCCGCACCTGCGGGCCGCAAACTTGTCCTGCGTCTCGCGCGACACGCCGTACTGTGCCGCCACGTTCTCGCTGGTGATGCCTGCAGGGGGCAAGGGGGCAGGTTTGCAAGGCGCATGAGTGGGAGGTCTCAAGCGCCAGCATGCAAGGCAATGGGTGACCCTTGTGAGCAGCTGGCCATGTGCAAGTTGCCGGCTGCGTGTGCAAGTCACCGCCTACAAAGGCTGCGTGAGGGCAGCCCGCATCCGAGGGCAGTGCAGCCTCCACGCAAGCTCATGAAGCATGAACACGCGATGAATGGGCCCTCGTGAAGCTCACCCATGGGCAGCAGGCAGTCCTGGGCACACTGGTTCTCTGCCACCCGAGGGTTGATGGCGCCCTCCCAGGCCATGGGGTTGGTGGTCATCGACTCCACCTGGGGTGGGCCAGCACCATATTCGATAGGTTTCACAGCCAGGCATGTGTGTAAAGCCCGGAGTGTGTGCGAGAGGGAGCCCGGCTGCAGGCCGACAGCAGGGCAGCGGGGCAGGCGCTGCGCTGCCGCAGCTCCCTGGGCATCGCGGTGCAGGCCCGCTGCCTGCCGACAAACTGGCAGTCAGAACAGGCGCGGCAGGAGCTCACCCCGCCTGCAATGCCGATAGTGTAGTAACCCGCCCGAATGGAGGCAGCCACCTGGGCAATGGCCTGCAGGCCTGCGGATGAGGCGAGGGGCCGCAGGTGCAACCGGTGCAGGATTCAGGGTCCAGGGGGCGGTGCGGGCTGACGGTGTGCCCAAGCGCACCGCGCGCAGACAAGCACCGGTGCAAGCAACCGCCCGTGCAGCACCGGCAGGCTGGTGGGCAAGCCGGCCCAAGAACACACAAACAGAGCAACAGTGCAATGAAAAAACCAACCAATTTATCAATCAACCAATCAACCACTCAGCCCACCTGAGGAGCATTGGCGGTTGACGGTGTGCACCGGCACGCTGGTGGGGAAGCCGGCCAGGAACATGGCGATGCGGCACTCGTTGGCGCGCTGGGAGGAGGGGCCCATCACGCTGCCAAAGCACACGTCGCCCACGGCCTGCGCAGGTGGGGAGTGTGGTGCGGGGGAGCGCTGAAGCAGGGCCGGGGTGGGGGAGGGGCCACTTTGGGTTGCCGGCGGAGGATTGCAATGCGACGGCAGGGCGATGCCAAGGCGCCAGAGCGTTGTTGCACCGCCCAGGCTGCTCACAACGCCTGGATGACGAGGCCAAAGCACACTGGCACAGTGCGCCGCACTGAAGCCGCCGGAGCGCCTTAGCTAACCAGCGGCTCGCCGCATGAGCTAACCCGTGCGCCGCACCGCTTGCGAGGCCCCCACACCCCCAGCCACAGCACCCGCCCACCTCTGGCTCCACACCGGTGCGGCGAATCGTGTCCTTGAGCACCGCGGCAATCAGGTCATCCACAGGGGTGTCCTTAAACCCTCCGCGCTTGGCCTTGCAGAGCGCGGTGCGGCAGGCGGAGACGATGACGACGTCGTCGCACGACAGGTTGCGCCGCTCGTAGGCCGCAGAGTCGCCCACAGAGGTGGGCTGCGCCTCCATGGGCGCGGGGCCGCCGGCGGGCTGCGGCAGGGAGGGGCAGGGCGGCGCTGAGTGGGCCGGTGGGCGCCTGGGCGGCGGCGGCGGCGCGGCCGGGGGGGCTCACAAACGCGGCTGGCGGGCCTGCTCCCGTGTCGACGGGCCCTACCCGGCATGTCGACACCCCTGGGCTCACCGCGGGCTCGCGCAGGTGCCCCAGCAGCACCGCCTGACGCTGCGCGGCCCGGGAGGTCATGCTGCAGGAGCTCGAGGGAGGTAGGAGCGTTGCAGGGGTAGTGCGACGCTCGAACACTGGCCCTGAGCGGCCCAGCGCCGCGTTTTGAGGAAGCCCAGTCAGCTGCCCAGGTGGCCGGCCCATGCGCGCTGCACGTCGATCTGGGGCGCCCAATTTGCTTGTGCAGTGCACCCCAACACGCTTGGCAGCCCCGCCGGCCGATGCCGCTCTCCTCCCCTCGAGCCGCCGCGGTGCACCTCCTGCTGCTCACCTCTGCCGCTGGTGAGGCGCCCTGCTTGCTGGGAAGCGTGATCAGACCTGGGTGGTGGCGCTTTGCTCCAATGCCACCACTGGCTCGCTTCTGCAGGCCTCCCCCGCCGAGCCGCCGCCGCCGCCGCCGCCCCTGGCCTCTCCGCTGCCGGCCAGTGCGCTGCGCCCAGCTCCTGGGCCCCACGCCGGCCATTCACAGCAGCTCGTGCAGTCAGCGGCCGTAGTAGCAGGACGATGGCAAGCTCAGCCGCAGCCGCGGGAGTGCTGCAGGTGGGGCAGGTGGTGTGGCTGGCCTGGTGTCGTCTGCCGCATGCTGCCGCGCCCCTGCAGCGTTGCACTTGCACCAGCGCACTCGGCCGGTCACACCGCAGCCCCAAACTGTGCACACCTCCCCGCAGATTGAGCGCGTGCCTTGCCTCTCAGACAACTATGCCTGGCTGCTGCACGAGCCATCGGCGGGGCTGACTGCCGTGGTCAGCAAGTAAAACCTTGTTGCTTAGGCATGAGCCGGCCCAGTAGGGGTACCCATGCAGGTCAAAGCCAGCGTACATGGGCAGAGGATTTGTCGATTCTCATGCTGCAGGTGGACCCAGCGGAGGTGGCCCCAGTCGTTGCAGCGCTGCGGGACAAGGGCTGGAAGCTGACCCACGTCCTCAACAGTGAGCTGCTTTGATTGCGGGGTGTGTGGCTGGCAAGCTGATGTTTGACCTGGTGCCTGCTGCAGATTGCCGGCCAGCCCTCAGGACTGGCAGCTGCCAGCCATGCGACGCATGCAGCCTGTGTTGCGCCCGCTTTGCGTGTCCGGACCTCACCCTGTGGCGTTGCTGCTGCCGCTGCTGAAGCTGCCCTGCATCTCGTGCTGCCCACCCTCACTGCTCTGGCGCAGCCCACCACCACTCTGACCACGTGGGTGGCAACCTTGCTCTGAAGACCCAGTTTGGGGCTACTATCGTGGGCCCCGCAGCAGACGCAGGCCGCATCCCGGGCATCGACGTGCAGCTCAACGACGGGGACAGGTGGGCTGTCACGTGCAGGGCCGCTGTCTCCATTGTTTTCAATTGTTAATATGCTGGATACTTTTGATGAAAGTCAACAGCTGCGGCTGTGTGGCAAAGGGGACTGCGTGCATCCCCGGCGCCGGTTGTGTGTGCCACACCATGCTCTTCCTTGCAGCCGCGGCGGCCCCTGCAGTCCCATTTGCCCCTCATCTCCCATTTGTCACCGCCCCAAGCAGGTACCAGCTGGGTGCGGCCGAGTTTGTGTGCTATGACACGCCCGGCCACACGCGGGGGCATGTGACCTTCTTCTTCCCTGCCTCCAAAGCGCTGTTCCCTGGTAGGCTATTCCGTTCCCTGGTAGGCTGTTCCGCTGTGGTGGAGCATGGCATCCCAGCAGCTGGGTGGCGGCGCGTTGCGCGGTCCTTGGCATGGTGCATCCCATGCCCTGCACCTCCTGCCGCCCCCGGTTCAGCTCTTCTGCACCCTTCGATTAATTTGCAACCCGCCCCCAACCGCACCGCAGGCGACACGCTGTTTTCCCTGGGCTGCGGGCGCCTGTTTGAGGGCACGCCCGCCCAGATGTGGAGCAGCCTGTCCAAGGTGGGGTGTGCTGCCACACACGTTAGGCTTGCTTGCGACGCTGCCGTCATGGCTGCCGTCATGGCTGCTCCTTACGCGCACTGCCCACCGCCCAGTAGTAACCAGCCTGTGCAGTCATCTGCAGCAGCTCTCCTCTGACCGCTGTGCAGTTTGCGGCGCTGCCTGAGGACACACGCGTGTTCTGCGCCCATGAGTACACGCAAAGCAATGCCCGTTTTGCGATGCACGTGGATGGCGGCAACGCGGGTGAGTGGGCTGAGGGGGCGGCAGGCTTGGTCTGCCTGATGTGCAGGTTGATGTCTCACGATGCTGCACAGGCGTGCCTGTGCACCAATGCGTGTAGCTGTGGCAGAAGCTTGTGGCTGCAACAGTGGCAGGAGCTTGTGGTGGCACACAACAACCGGCAACTGCAAGAGGCCATTTCGTGCGCAGGGCACAGCAGCCCATGAGGTTCCAGTGTTTCCCTCTCGTGGGTCCACCCGCTGCAGACCTGCAACGCATGGCGGCGGACATTGATGCCAAGCGAGCGGCGGGGCAGCCTACGGTGCCCAGCCTGCTGGGCGATGAGCGCAAGTGCAACCCCTTCCTGCGGCCCAGTGAGTTGGCAGGGCGGGGTGTGGCTGTGGCTACAGCTCACCCTGGAATCGGCACGTGGCTAGGGGCAGTCGGGTAGGCAACGAGCGCAAAGCGCAACCCCTTCTGGTGCCTGGTGTCCTGCTTTCTGATAGCCGGAGCATTCGCCCAGCGTGGCTGTCAGACGATGCCAAGGCATCACAGCATGTGGCCAACCTCCCTGCCTCATGCCTGCTCACCCTCCCGCAGGCAGCTCCGCCATTCGGGAAAAGCTCAGCTCAGCTCCCTGCGCAAGCTAAGCGGTGGCGTGCAAAGCATCAAGCCGTTCCGGCCTGCTTTCCTCCCATGCAGGCAGCCCCGCCATTCGGGAAAAGCTGGGCGTGGCGCTAGGTGCCAGCGACGCCGAGGCCTTCGGTGCCATCCGGTCTGCCAAGGACACCTTTCGCTGAGACGCCGGTGCGCTTTTGTGCCGCAGTAGTTCCTTCTGTGCTGCGCCTCCCCCTTGATTGTCGCTCTCGGCAACGTTTGTGCTTTCCTGCTGTCGTTGCCAAGCCTGCGCTGCCCACCTGACTGCACTCACCTGTGTTCTTGCACCAACACCGGCTGCAGGGAGGGCGTTTGCGGGCTCGGCTCATGAATGGCTTGATCCAGCTGGCGGTGCGGCTAGGCTACGTTTGAAGCCCTTTGATTGCCAGAGTTTGCGCCACCGGCTTGTCAGGGCAGGCTTGTGGGGCTTGAGACCTTTGTTCACAGTGGCCTGAAAACTGCTGAGCATTTGAAGGCACGTCAGCATGTAAAGCATGTGCTAAAGTTTGTGATTGATGCAACGTACAAGCAGAAGGTAGTTTACACATGCGGGCCGTCAGCGAGCTGCAACCTGGCGCCGGCGTGGCTGCTGCAGCTACACCGGTGCTGCTGCTGCCTCGACCAGCGACGGCAGCATGAGCTGGACGAGGCCCTTGGGATTGTCCGCGTGCACCTGCGGCAGCAAGGGCAGCAGCAAAGCAATGCATCAGACGAGTGCAGCTGCAGGCCAGGGGACGGTGCACGAGTGTAGCACGCTCTCCGCTACCCCACAGCACGCCCTCTGCAACCCTATCCAGCATTGGCACCATGTGCTTGCAGCTCACAGCAGCCCGGCTCCAACTCTCCTCACAACAGCTTGGCTCACCCAGTGGCCCGCATCAGGTAGCTCATGGTACAGCGTGCGGCCGCGCACCGCCGCTGGCTGCGACGTGGCGGCCACCGCCTGGCGCACCACGCCCATGGTCTCAGGGTCCCAGCGGTCACTGTGGCAGGTGGACAGGTGCATTCAGAACCAGCTCAGAGCATGTGCGTTTCATCATGCGTTTGAGCGCACCACGCCCATGGTCTCTGGGTCCCACCGGTCGCAGTGGCAGGTGCACCAATGCGAGGCGATGCCAGTTGCACACATCTTACGGCAGCCGCTTGCTTGTGCTGTTTCACACACACATGGCAGGCGCGGGCAGGGGCAACAGGCCTAATAGGCAGGGCGTTGGTTGGCCGATCGCACCTGCGCAGCGCCCGCAGGATGTGGAGCGTGACGCCTCGCGGCGGCGCCCTGCAACCGTGGAGTGGCAGGCGGTCAGGTTTGGTCACTGCTCTTGGCGATCAATGAAGCTCTTGGTGAAAGCAATCCCAAATCCGCCACATCGGCACTGGTTCTTGTGCTAAAGCAATCTGCGGCCACTGCAGTGGGTTGTGCACCTGCCCGCCCATCCACGCGCTCCCCATCACCTCAGCAGCTGCGAGTAGTCCTGCCGCAGGTAGTCTTCAAACATTTGCTGCAGTCAGGGTTGCAAAGGGGCACCAGTCCAGGACTTGGTGCCGTCACCGATGCCTACCAGCCAATGCGCTCAGTTGCCTTTTGATACCGCCTGCCGTCAACCTGCCCTGCCCATACCTGTGCGCCGTGCACGTCGAACGTCCACACCAGGCGCCCCTGGTGTTGCGGGTCGGCCACTAAGCTGCTGCCCAGCCACTGCTGCAGGGCTGCAGGCAGGCAGGAGAGTGGTGCAACACACAGCCGGGGCTTAGGACGGTCTCACACGCTTGCTCACGCGACCAGATGGCCAGCTCGCCTCCAGAGAAGCCCTGGCTGCGCATACAAAGCTCACTTGCAATCACTGGGTGCTCCACTCTTAACTGCATCAGTGCACCATGCCTCACCTCGAGAGAAGCCCTTGGCTGCTAGCTGCTCGTACAGCGCTTGCCGCGAGGCCAGCGGCAGCTGCACGTTCTTCACGGCTGCCAGCACGCCCTGCAAGCAGTGGGTTGGCATGAAGTTTGGCAAGCGAGCGGCAGGCATCGGTCGCTTCAATGCACGTGGTCAGGCCAGCACAGCTCGCCCGCGCTACGAACCGACCCTGACTGGCCCAGCCACAGGGGCAGCCCTTCCATTCGATGGGGCTCACCCAGCCCTAGCATCACCAGCCCTTGGCTGCCGCCCCAAGCACCTGCACGTCCTGCGTCGGCTTGTCCATGTGGTGCACGGCGTTGGGCCGCGCATCCAGCACCCACACCTGCACACGCGGCACGTGCGGGGGCCATGGGGACAACACTGCAGGCACACATGGGAGCAAACCCCGGCAGGGGCAGGCTGCATGCAAGCATACTGCCACTGTAGCTGCATCCGAGTGCTCGCTCCCAGCCCATCTGCATCTCCCTGCGCCCCCGCTCACCTGCCGCGGCTGCCCGGTGGGCGCCCCTGGGTGCGCCAGCTGCCTCACAATCTCCAGCGCAGTCTTGCCGCCCATGGAGTGGCCAACCAGGACGTCTGGCGCACGGCCGCCTAGCTGCTGGCACCACAGCCGCACCACATCGTGCGCAGCAGCCGGCAGGGTGTGGGGCGGCGCCAGGCCTGCCCGCGCCGACCGCCCGTGGCAGCGGAGGTCCAGCAGCAGCGCCCGCCAGGGCTGGCCTGACGCCTCTGCAGCCTGCCGGCACAGGTCCTGCACCACGCCACGCAGGTTGCGGCCCGTGCCCAGCACGCCGTGCAGCACGNAGCGGCGGCGGCGGCGGCGGCGGCGGCCGTGGCAGCCCCTGGTGGCGCCGCGTGCAGCTCTTCGAAGTACAACGTACGACTGTGGGCGCTGCCATGCAGCCAGGCTGCCCGATGGTGCTGTGTGCACAGAGGGAGCAGCCGGCGACGAGCGGTCGCGACTGCAGACGACATTTTGACCTGCGCAAACTGATCTATGCACTGTTCAAGCGCGATCAGATGCGTTGCGAAGATCAGAAACCAACAGGTCGGGGCGCATTTCGCATGGTCCCGCTCCAACCAGACCGCTGGTTGGTCAGGAGGCGATGGCGACAAACTGGGCATTCAGCTGACCCATCCAACTGCCAGCGGGTGCAGTGGCGGCCTCCCTCGTGCCATCCCGGTCGCCAAACTTTTGTGTCGCCACGGCGCGCGGAATCGGCCTCCTGTCAGCCTTGCAGCGGACGTTGATGCGTTCTAGCCTAGCTCAGGAGCTCAGAGCCACCACTGGCGAAGCTTTAGCGGTGAGCCCTGGCCTCGCTGCCCTTGCCCTGTCCCCTGGCTGGCGGGCCTGAGGTCTGCCCACCTGCATTGTGCAGTGATTGAAGCTGCGATCCCTGCCCCCTGCCCCTGCTTCCCTGCAGGGCCGCCGCCGCCCGGGCAGCTGGGCGGCGGCGCCGCCTCCTCGGCGTGCCCGCCTGCACCGCCTCATCTTCAACAGCGCGGCCGCCGGCGGCAATGGCGCCAGCGCGGAGCAGAAGCGGCTGACAATCCTGCACTTCAACGATGTGAGGCTGGGTGCAGGGTGTGCGTCCTGCAGCTGCATCGTGCGGGACTTGCTCGCTCCGCTTCCGTCTCTGCTGCCTGCACTCTGCCTGCTTTCCCAAAATAAAAGGGGGAGCAAGGTTTCAATGTTTTCCAGGTCTACAACATCGAGTCGCGGCCGCAGGAGCCGGTGGGCGGCGCCGCACGCTTCATGGGTGCTGCCCGCGAGTTTGCAGCCGAGCAGCCGCTGGTGCTGTTCTCAGGCGACTGCCTCAACCCCTCGCTGATGAGCGCTTTCACGCGCGGAGAGCAGGTGCGTGCGGTTGGTGTGCGGCTGATTCAGGGGGGAAGGTAGATGGCCATGCTTGTGTGATCCATCAGGTGCAGGCTGGAGCAGGCTGCAGAGCACTGCTGCAGCGCGGCGTGTGCGGGAGGCATTGGGCTGCTGCCAACTTCCGTTGCGCGGCCGTCGCATGCTCTCTGCAGTAGGCGGTGGTGGGCTGCCCTTGCAGCCGCAGACTCTGTGCACTGCTGCGCTGCTGTCTGTCCCTCTGTCCATTGCTGCCTGCAATATTGGCCTCAAAGGCGTGCGTGTGACCACTCAATGCCTCCCTGCAGATGGTGCCCGTGCTCAACTGCATCGGCGTGCATGCGGCGGCGGTGGGCAACCACGACTGTGAGTGCGGTGTGGTGCGAATGTTGTTGGCGTTTGCAGAAGGTGCTGGTGGGCAACCGTGATTCTGAGTGCTCTCTGCTGGGCAGGCCTGCTGGCTGGTTTGATGCTGCCCGCCATGCTGTTTGGATAGCAGCGTGCATGATGTGCACAAGCCCTGCCGCCTGCTGCAAATCCGCCCCTCCCCTGCCCTGCCCCCTCGCCTGCCCGCGCCTGCAGTCGACTTTGGCATCCCGCAGCTGCAGGCGCACATGCAGAGCTTCCGGTTCCCCTGGCTGCTCTCCAACGTGCTGGATGCCCGCACCGGGGAGCCGCTGGGGGGATGCGAGCGCAGCCGCATCGTGGAGTGGCAGGGCGTGCGCGTGGGGCTGATGGGCCTGGTGGAGCGGGAGGTGAGAGCATCGGTTCATCAGTGTGCATATTTTGTTGGCTGATTGAGGCGGCAGGGCGTGCGCGTGGGGCTGATGGGCCTGGTGGAGCGGGCGGTGAGGCAGGGGAGCGTCTGCCTTATTGCCGGTAAGGTGGTGTGTGCGCTGGGTATCGCATGGCAGAGTATGCGCTGGGTACTGCATGGCAGAGTATGCGCTGGGTATCGCATGGCAGAGTATGCGCTGGGTATTGCATGGCAGAGTATGCGAGGGGCTGGGGGCTGCGGTGGTGCTGGCACCTGCTGTGCAGGGTGCAGCGGCAGCAGCGGCAGCAGCAGCTGCTGTAGCTGCAGCGGCACCCGCAAGCCACCAGGAATCCGCGAATCCGCCGCATGCTTCTGTGCCGTGCATTTGCAGTGGCTGCTGACCATCCCGTCCATCGAGGCGGACGACATCCAGTTCCTCGACTTTTGCGAGGAGGGGCGGCGCCTGGCGCGCCAGCTGGCAGACCAGGTGCGGTTGAACAGCTGCGTGGGCCCTTCTTTCCTTGCCGCGGTTGGCTGCTGATGAAATGCTGTCTCCCCTTGTGCGTGCTGTGGCATGCTTGAGAGGAGGTGCGGCGCCTGGCACGTGAACTTGCGGCGCAGGTACACCCAGCTTTGATGTGTTGGCATGCTGTGGGTGGTTCCTCGTGAACTTTCAAAGGCTGCTGGTCTGGCTAACCGTGCCCTGCTCCCACCGTCCCGTGGCACAGGGCGCGGAGCTGATTGTGGCGCTGAGCCACATGCGCACGCCCAACGACCTGGTGCTGGCGGCAAACGTGCCAGAGATCCAGGCAAGTGCAGGTTGAGGGGCGGGCTTTACAAGGAGCTGGCGGCGCAGATGGGTCAGGCAGGTTGAGAGGCGGATGTGCAAGCAGCTGGGGGCGCCTGTGGGTCGACTGGGATCTTGCACATGTGTTGTGTCCCTCGGCCCAACCCAGCCTATTGCCTAGTCACTCCAACTGCAGTTGATCCTGGGCGGCCACGACCACCACTACGAGATCACGCGCTCCGAGCCCCACGGCACCCTGGTCTTCAAGAGCGGCACCGACTTCCGAGAGTTCTCCATCCTGAGGGTTGGAGTGCCGCCCAGCCTGCAGGGTGGGCACAGCTGCTGCCCTGGCGCTGTGTGTAAACGTGTCGAGTTGGGTAGCGTGCTTGACTCTCGAAAATTCTCCATTCTGTGTGTGTGTACCGCCTAGCTCACAGGTCGGGCCCCTTTGCAGGGTGGCTGTTATTTGGGAGGCAGGTGGTGCATTCAGGAGTTCGTTGGGTGCAGGTCGGCGGCAGGTTGAGCACTGAGTCCCCCAGTGCATCCACTCCATCAAGTCACAACTGTTCTACCCTTGCCCTACCCCACTGATGCATCACAGAGCGGCCCGAGGTGGAGCACCGTCGGGTGGAGATCAACTCGTCGGTCCCCGAAGACCCCGAAATGGCCGCCATCGTGCGCAAGTATCAGGACCTGATTGGTGCGCCCTGCCTCGGGTGCTAGTGTGCTAGTGTTACCTGTCTGCAAGCCGCTGGCTGTGTTCATGCGCGGTGGGAGTGGGGCCGGGGCTGGGGGGCAGGGGCATGCTGCCCATGATGCTGCCCGTGATGCTGTTTATCATGTTGCCAGCACGCGTGCATCAGCTGCGGCGAGTGGTCCAAGCAGTAAGACGTGGTTCTGCCTTGCAGGCACCAAGATGGATGAGCCGCTGGGATGGACCCACACCGACTGATTTCCATGTCCGTACTCCCATTGAGCTGGGTTTTCATCATTCTCCAGGTACCAAGATGGATGAGCCGCTGGGATGGACGCACACCGACCTGGACGCGCGCTTCGACACCGTGCGGCGCTCCGAGTCCAACATCGGTGCGGGCTGAGAGTTTGCACCGGGCGGCGGTTGGGGCATGCCATGTGCTGATTCTGGCCGCCCAGCATTGCCCCCAACCTGCCGACCTGACCTTACCCGCTCGCCTCCATCGGTGCTTGCCCCGCAGGCTCCATGTTTGCAGACGTGATGCGCATTTCGCTGGGAGCCGACATCGCCTTCTTCAACGGCGGCACCATCCGCTCCGACCAGGCAAGGACGCTTGGTCTTGCAGGCTGTGTTGCGAGGGTACCGGTTGGGAAGCTCGGCTAGTGCGGGTTGGTGCTCTGGGTGCTGCGCTCTCGCACACCTGGGGCGGGATGTCCTCAAATCTGCCTCCACGCACAGCTGCTCCGCACAATCTGCTTTGCAAATGGTGCGAATAACGCATTGAGTCGCCTCCCTGCTGTCTGCCCGCAGATCCACGCGGCCGGCCAGCTGCTGACCCGGGACTTTGTGTCGATGCTGCCGTTCACCGATGAGCTAGTGCTGCTGGAGCTGAGCGGCGCCGATGTGCTGACTGCGCTGGAGACGGGGGTGGGCTCCTGGCCTGCCCTGGAGGGCCGCTTCCTGCAGGCAAGTTGGCAGCTGTGTGGCAGGGGGGCGGTACAAGGGTTTGCCAATCTTGTGAGTGAGCGTAGAGGGCTGGTTCACAGGTGGTTGTCGTCCTTGTGAGCGAGCGTCTCCATGTGGCAACCTGCCCCCTGGTCATGCCAACATCTTCCCACCGTTACGGACCGCCGTTGTAGGTGTCCGCCTGCACGTTGGCATCCGACTCACACAAGCCAATAGGCAGCAGACTGACTCGACACGTATTGCCCACCTGCTCCTGCCGCAGGTGTCCGGTCTCACGTTTGCCTTTGACTCGGACAAGCCGACCGGCAGCCGCGTGGTGCGCGACAGCGTGCGGGTGGGCGGCGAACCTCTGGACCCAGAAGCACGGTACAAGGTGAGCTTGTTTGTTGTGCTGTGGGGCAGGGGAAGGGCAGTGGCCGCCAAGGCGTGCGTGCCTGCGGGGCGGCAAGGCCGGCTTTGAGCGCCTGGAGCCTTGCCTCCCACTCACCCTATTCCCTCCCTTGTCCTGTCCCTGCAGGTGGCCACCAAGGCGTACCTGCGGGGCGGCAAGGACGGTTTTGAGAGCCTGAAGGCCGCCAAGGTGCTGGTGGATGGAGAGACCAACCCGCGCCTGGCCACTCTGGTGCAGGTGAGCCGGGCGGCAGCAGGGAGTGCGCTTGCTTGCAACCAGCTTCGGTCTGGCGCACGTTCGTTTAGAAGGTGGCGCCTGGGCCATGCCCTGCCTGCTGCAAGCATTGCCATGGAGTGGCCAATGCTGCAACCGCACCAAGGCGCTGCTTCGCTGTACTTGTTTCTGTGTGCCCATCCGCAGTACCTCTGGATGCGCGTGGAGCACCTGAACGAAATGCTGGCCGAGGAGTGGCACCGCATGCTGCAGCGCGAGGCGGCTGTGCAGGCGGCGACAGCGGCAGAGGGCGCAGCCGAGCTGCGCCACCTTGCAGAGGAGCGGCAGGCTGGGGCGGGGCATCATGCAAACGGCGCGAATGGCAGCAGCGGCAGCAGGGGCGGCAATGGGCGGAGCGCGCACCCAGAGTGGCGGCCGCAGCCGGCACCGGTGGGCAGCACGGGCAGCATGGCCAGCATGGCCAGCACGGCCAGCGTGAGCAGCATTGACCACTACTTCGAGCACCGTGAGGCTCAGCAGGCACAGCAGGTGCAGCAGGCGCAGCAGGGCAGCAGCAGTGCCAACACCGCTGTGTACGCCCCCAGCGCGCCCAGCTACGGTACCGCAGTGGGCGGTCCCGGCAGCATCCCGCACGCTGCCGAGGAGCACTTGCTCGAGGTGTCCACCACTGGCGCAGCCATCTCCCTGGCCCTGCTGCTGCAGCAGCGCAGCGAGGCAGAAGAGGCCAGTAAGGGCAGCAGCAGCAGCGGCGGTGGTGACGCCACTAGCAGCAGCAGGGCAGACCTCACCAACAATGGCTCTGCAGCGGCGGCCTCTGCCGCCGCCGCCAGCAGCAGCGGCAGCAGCAGCACGCAAGGCAAGTGGGTGGCGGCGGCGGGTCAGGCAGAGGAGCAGGTTCGCCACTCCACTGCCGCCCTGTCAGCTCTGGCCTGGCTGGACCCTTGCACCCACGGCCTGGATGAGCTGATCATCTTTGATGCCATCCGCCGCAAGTTTGGCATTGGGCCGAGGGTGCAGGGCCGCATCCGCCGACTGCAGTCTGGCAAGCCGGCGCAGTGAGCGGCGCTTAGTTGGCCTTGCGTGCAACTACTTGCTTCACAGCCTGCCCAAGCTGCCTTGCTCTCCATGCCTGCCCAAGCTGCCTTGCTTTCCATGCCTGCCAAACCCAAGAGGCTCCTGTGAACCGCTGCACAGCCGCATTTCGTGTTTCAAGTTGACCCCAACCCCTTCACTCTTTGCCCCGACTCGACTTTGCTGCGATCCATTTTGTTGCCCCAGTTCTGTACAAATACCTGCCCCCTGCTGATCCCCGCTGTGTGCTGCGCTCTTCTCATTTGCACGCCTTGCCTTCTGGTGCTCCACCCCCGTGCCCGCTCGCTGTTGCCCCCGCTACTGCTGTCCCACTCCCAGTGACTGTGTTTCTGAAACTTTCTGAAAGTGACATGACCAGATCAAGTTGTAAATTCGGTCTGACGACAGGGCAGGCGCGCGGCCAAAGGCGTTGTTTGCCGGTGATTGCCTCCACGGCATCCGCTTGTGCTGCCTGTGCACGCTCATTCGTTAGCTGTCTCTCTCATCTTGCGCTGTCCCCTCTCAAAAGCCAAGCTCCTGCCAGCACGCCGCTGGCATTATCAGATGTCGCTGCTGCCCGCCAGCCGCTGCTCAATGAGGGCGATGCACTCGCCCACGGACGCGCCTCGCGACATGGCGTCAGCCAGCGCATCGTGTGTCGCCTCGTGCCGCCGCAGCAGCGTGACCACGTTGAGCACCGCCCACCGCACCTGGGCGTCGGCTTTGGCCTGCAGGAGTGGAATCAGGAAGAAATGGCGATCAGAGAACAGCGAGTGTGCTTCAAAGGGAGCCGGCGGGGACAGAGGCGCGCGTGAGGGGGTTGCCGGGAAGGCAGGCGCGGAAGGCAGGGAGGCACCTCTATTGCGCGCCGTCGCGCCTCCAAGGATCAGCGCCTACCTCCTGCTGCTTGCTACCAGCCTGGTTTACCCTCTCCACCCGGCAAAGTGCACCACTGAATGCCTGGCTGCCAGCACATGGCCCCAGGCCCCACCTGCGTGAACCGGAGCGCCTGCAGCAGCCGGTCCAGCTGCATGACGTCCGCCAGGCCGCCCTCAGCGTGACCAAAGCGCAGCCACTCGGTGGCCACGCCCGCCAGCGCCACGCAGCTGTAGGTGTCCAGCGATGAAGAGGTCAGCTTGCCACTGCAAGGTGAGTTGGCAACAGACACAGCACGTCAGCAGTAGCGCTTGTCGAGGGGCGGGCAAACAAAGGTGGCCATTGCACAGCACTGTGGGGCGGCAGCGATGTGCGGTGGGCCGGCCAAGGCCTCGCTCCCCGCTGCCCTCCGACACACCTGGTACACGCGCGCTCACCTGGCCACCTCGGCTTGGAAGGCGGAGTCGCAGAACTGGCAGCCTGCCTGGACGTTGAGCTGCCGCTTCCTGCGAGGGGGAGGGAGCGGGCGAGCGCTGTTGTTGGCGGCAACGCGAGCGGCCGGCAGGCATGAGCGGCGGGCATTGGCGATGAGCACAGCACCTCCTGCACAGCCCCTGCATATCAGCTCCAGCACAGTAGAGGTGCAGCACGGCTTGAAGCCAACCAGCCGCCCACGGCTCTTCGCAGCCCTTCCCGACCTCCCTGCGACCAACTACTTGCTGGCACCATGCTCAGCATCCACGACCTGCCCCCAGCGATGCTGGAGCTGTGCTGGGCGCCCCTGAGCCTCTGCGAGAGGTGAGGTTCGAACGACGAGGGAAGCAGGCTTGCTCGGCTGCCCAGCTGGCCGCTCAGAGCTGCCATGTGCGTGGAGCTGCTGTGGAGCAGCAGCACCACCGGGGAGCCTCGTTGGGGCAGCAGGCAGCTGGCCAGCACCGCCGCCGCCGGCCGCCGCTGCTGCCCCAACGTTGCCGCTCGGATCCAAGCACTCCCCATTTCCTGCTCACTCAGCCACGCGTCTTCTGCCCTGCGCCTCGTTCCAGGCACCGCGCCATCCCTCTGGTCTGCCACGCCTGGCGGCAGCAGCTGAACAGCTCACCGCAGCTGCTGCAGGCAGTTACGCTGCAGTCAGTGCAGCAGCGCTCGACCACCCGCTTCCGCTCCTTTTACGAGTGGATGGTGCGCTGGGCAGTCAGCCATGTGGAGCGCCTAGAGCTCACTGTTCTCGCTGCCTCGGATGGTGATGCTCAGTCGACAGTTGAGGAGCTTGCAGCCATGCTGCCAGCGCTGCTGAGCACTTGCGCCGCTGCGGGCGCGCTGCGTGAGCTGCGGCTTGTGCACAGCTCGAGCGCCAAAAACACAGCTTGGCTGGCGGGCATGCGGCAGCTGCGCCTGCTGCACCTGGCAGCTGAAGACCCCGATGGTTGGATGGAGCTGTTTCTGGAATTCGACCCACCCGCGTGGTCACTGGCGGGCCTCAAGGACCTCTGCCTTGTTGCACAAGAAGTGACAATCCCATCCACCGCCCACCTGCCCACCTCGCTCACTCGCCTCCGCATCAGCGGTCTGCAAGGCAACACTTTCCCTTCCCAGGTGTGCCACGCAGAGGCTGCTGGGTCATTTGCCAGTGCCATCTTGCGGCGGCCTCACAAGTTGGGCAAGTCTGCCGTGCGGCGGATTCCTAAGTCGCACCCCACCCACTCGCTCTCGCAGATTGCCAGCTTGGCCGAGCTGCGGGAGCTGTCGCTGGCTTACATCTTCAACCCATCCAGCAGCTTTGTTGCTCTGGCTGGGCTGAGCGGCCTGCGGCGCATTGCGCTGGACTGCTGCATGCAGCTGCCGGCCTGCCTGCCCAGCTCACTGGGCTGGAGGCGCTTGCGGTGGCTGATGACGAAGCAATGTGGGAAGAGGGCGATTATGTGGAATCTGCTAGGATTCTGGAGGCGGCCGTGCCAGCGCTGGAAGGGCAGCTGACCTGCTTGGCGCTGCCTGGCACCCTGGTGGGGACCTTGGTTCCCCCTGCCGTGCTGACGGCTTGCCGCGGCCTGCAGGCGCTATTTGTGCTAGCAGACGCCAGCTCGCCTAGAGGCTCTACCCCCAGGCCCCGCGCTGCGCAGCCTGCGCTTCCTGAGCGGCCCGCTGGGGCTGCTTGCCAGGAGCCTGGGATCACTGCAGGCGGCCACGCAGCTGGAGTTTGTGGGAGCCGTGTGCTTTGCTCGCGACCTGCCCCAGCTTCACACCCTGCTTAACTGGGCAGCGCAGCACCCCACACTGCGCCATTTGGCTCTGGAAGGGTTAGAAGCCGAGCTAAACAAGCAGTTCCACCGCATTAATGATGCCCGGCGCCACAACCCAGAGCTTCGCATCACCCGACACCATCGTGGGCATCTTATCAGCGATCACTCCCGGCTCCTGATTGAATGCGGGTTTGATGCTCTCTACAATCATTGTGCACCCTGAGCGCCTTTCGAGCGTTCTGTCCCGGCTGCTGCCCACTGTACAGTGCATTTGTTTGCTGCTGGCATGCCTGTAAAACAACCAGCACATGTGGGAGCCTGGCATGGCAAGTCGGCAGCGGCGGCGCGGTGGGCATGGGGACGCAGCGCTGATATCCAACAGCTCAGCTCTCGCTCAGGTCTTACTGGGCACATCGTCTACAAGCTGCTGTGCGGCATCGCAGCTCTGAGCTTGTGTGCAGCTCAACGATCAAGCAAGGCGATAGCGCCTCTCCCAACCCTTCAGCCACGCCAGCCAGCAGCCATGCTCAGCATCCACGACCTGCCTCCAAGCCTGCTGGAGCTGTGCTGGGCGCCCCTGGCCCTGTGCGAGCGGTGAGGTTCGACCGGCGTGGGCTGCGAGCTTGCTCAGCTGCCCAGCAGAGTCGCTAACGTGTGGGGCAGCACACGAGGAAGGAGGCAGCAGCTGCCAGCACCGCCGCTGCCAGCCACCGTCGCTGCCGCCGCTTGCACAGCACAGGCCGCGGCTCAGATCCGAGCGCTCGCCTACCCCTGCTCACCACGCCTTGCCTCTCCTGCCCCGTGCCTGTTTGCAGGCACCGCGCCGTGCCGCTCGTCTGCCGCTCATGGCGGCAGCAGCTCAACAGCTCGCCGCAGCTGCTACACACCATCACACTGGCATTCAAGGGGCAGCGCTCGCCCACCAGCTTCCGCTCGTTTTTCGAGTGGATGCTGCGCTGGGGCGGCCCCCACGTGCGGCAGCTGGAGCTTGTTGTCGAGCTTGCGGAACACATTGATCCGCCAACTGACGAGATTGCAGAGATGCTAGCAGCCCTGCTGTGTGCCTGCGGCGCAGCCGGCGCTCTGCAGGAGCTGCGAGTTGAGCACAACTTGACGATTCCCAACACAGCGTGGGTGGCGGCTCTGCGCCAGCTGCGCTCTCTGCGCATCCATGCCACAAATCCTGGGTCCACAACAACCTATACTTGGACTTCGATCCACCTCCATGGTCGTTAGCAGGCCTGCAGGAGGTGCGCCTGCGAGCGCGGGGCGTGACGATTCCGCCCTCAGCCCACCTCCCCACCTCGCTCACGCGCCTGTGCCTCGACAACTTTGAGGGCGCTCTACCTGCTCAGGTGCGCCTTGGGGCGCCGTGCTTGTGCTCCCAAGCGCCGGCGTGTGCGGTCTGACCGGTGCCAGCTGGCAGGTAGAAGCGGCATCGAAGGCCAGGATGCGGGTCCAAGCCAGCCGTGCCTGTTCTGGCCCTGCAGATGACGGCTCTTGCGCAGCTGGTTGAGCTGGCCGTCAAGTGGCCAGGGATGGATGCAGAAGACTACTGGCCGCTCACCGCCCTGCACAGCTTGCGGCGCCTGGTGCTGGACGGCTGCAGGCAGCTGCCGGCCTGCCTGGCGCAGCTGACGCAGCTGGAGGCTTTTGCGGATGCCGAAGATTACGACCAGTCTTGGGAAGAGGAAGACTACCCAGCACGTGGGCCAGCCTTGCAAGCAGCCCTGCCGGCACTGGAAGGCCGGCTGACGTGCCTGGCCCTGCCCGGCACCATTGTAGGGCAGTTTGCCCCGCCCTCACTGCTGACGGCGTGCAGCGGGCTGCAAGCGCTGTTTGTGATAGCAGATGCTAAATCGAGCATCGCAGCACTGCCGCCTGGCCCGGCACTGCCCAGCCTGCGCTACTTGACAGGGCCCCTCACGCTTGTTGCGAGCAGTTTGGATGTGCTGCAAGCGGCCACCCAGCTGCAGTTTGTGGGGACCATGTGCTTCCTTGACGAGTTCGCCAGCTTTAGCAAGCTGCTCGACTGGGCGTCTAAGCACCCAACACTGCGCCGCTTGGCTCTCTGTGGCAGGCGGGACGAGCTGGATAGCTACACTGCACAAGTGTCCATTGCCTTTGCACAGCGACAAAACCCTACCCTTTGCATCACCCGACACCCCCAGCCCTACCTTCGCGCCGACCCAGAGCAGTTCCTGGCTGAGTGCGGCTTTGATGCTTTCTACAACCACCCTGGCTTCTGAGTGCATAGATTTTGTGCATGCGTCATTGGTGCCGCTGGCGCACTTCAACTGTTCGCTGTGTGGAAGCCGCGCCTGGCTGTAGCTCAATTGTGTGGGTTGGCTGTAGACCGTTGTACCGTGACTGTGAAGAGGGCAGCAACCAGCCAACAGCAGCAGCAGCCCACCTGATGAACAGGTCTAGCGAGCTCAGCGTGTATGCCCGCGGCAGCAGGCCCAGCAGGTAGGCCACCAGGAAGTGGCCGGCCTCGTGCAGCGCCACTCGCCGGCCGTAGGTGCGGTTCACCACGCGCCCCGCTGCGCAGGGAGGGCACGGTGGACGGCTGTTGGCTTGGCAGCCTGTGGGCGACTGTGCAGGGCGCATCCTGCAGTTGGCCCAGCAAGCGAGTGCGTCCCGGGGTGTGCCACACAGCCTCCCTGCCGCCCACGCTTGGCAGACAGCAGTGGAACCAGCATGCACTTTGCACCTGTGTCCACCAGCAGCGCCTCAACCCCGCCGGCGTTGGCCACTTGGTCCACGGTGAGCAGGAAGGCGGTAAGGATGACCACCTGTCGTGTTGAAACAGAATGGATGGGCAGCAAGGTGAAGCGTTGGTAGAGAGCACGTGGCGGCAGCCGTGCCAGCAGCGGTAACAGCCAGGCCACGGTGACAGGCCAGCAGATGATGCCTCCAGCACACGCAGCCGCCACAGCACAACCAGCTGCACATCGAGGCGGCACCACAAGTTCCAACAGCAGCAGTGACCCACCTGCACAATCTGGGTGAGGTCCAGCAGCTGCCCAAAGTAGGCGGCAGTGAGGCCAGCTAGGTAGCTGCCCTGCGCTTGGGAGGCAGCAGCAACGGGAACGCAGCGTTGGCGAGTGGCGACCTTGGTCAGCGGCAGCAGCGGCGGCTGCTGCAGGGCAGCCGGTGGTGAGGAGCGCAGAAACACGCGCACGCCATCCTCCAGTGAAGCCAAGTGAGCAGAGCAGGAACCCGGCTGCTCGGTCATGTGTTCCCAGGTGCAGCACCCGCACGGCGTTGCGCAGCTTCAACCGCAGCCGTAGCATGCGAGCAAATCACAACCGTCAACACCGGTACGCAGGCGCCCACCTGCCCCCGCGCCTCCCACCTGCACGATGTTGCGCACGGAGCTGAGGGTGGTGTCCTTGGGCGCCAGGAACTTCTCGGTCTGGATCTTGTTCAGCCGAAGCTCCTCCAGGGTGTAGGCCCGCTTGGGCACCTAAACACCAGTAATGAGTGATGCGGCAACACAACAAGTGAGGTGAGGTTGAGCAGCAAGATGCTCGATCTTGTTGAGCCGCAGCTCGTCCAGGGAGTAGGCCCGCTTGGGCACCTGAGCAGTAAATTGCAGGCCCACTCGGGCATCCCGGCATGCACAGTGGGCGGCAACGCGCCAGCAGCACATGCAATGGCCAGCAGGAGCAGCACGCCACGGGCGGGAGGCCAGCGGGCAGCCGGCAGCCAGGCTCAGTGCAGCCCCACAGGCCAGGCAGCACCGCTGGCCGTCGCGCAGGTCGCAGCACAGCCTCCATAGCAGCACGGCCTTGCGGGAACAAGTCCCCAAACAGCAGCGCGCACCTGAGTGGCGGCGCCAAACGCCCGCAGACCGCCCTGCTGGTGCAGCGTGACGGCGAGGCTGGCCGCCTGCGCCTCCACTTGCGGCCCCTCCGAGGCCAGCAGCTTGTCCAGCTCCGCCAGCTTCTGCTTTGCCTCTGCAGGCGTCAGCTGTGGGACGGGTGGGGCGGCGCTGACAGCTGCGGCATCGGTGTCAACGGGGCTGCCGCCGTCGGCCTCTGCCTGCACCCGCAGCTGGTGGCCGCCGCCCCGCCGCAGCTGCTGCGGCCACTGTGCCGCCAGGCTGCGGCGCTGCGAGGGCCTCCAGGAGCGGTGTGCACAGCTTGTGGCGGCTGGCCAGGGCTGCAAGCGTCCAGCGGGGGCGTGCGAGACTGGGGCGGTCGCGAGGTGCATCGTTGGTGTTCGGCAACGAGTACTGTTTCGAGGCTGCACTGTTTGGGCCCGATGGCAGCTGGGATCGAGGAAAGTCGCCCAGTCTCCGCCTGCTGTGCCAAATGCGCGGTGGCAGCAGCTCGCTCAGGAGCCGCCCTCCCTGCTGCTGGACATTGTTCCGATCGGCCACAGTCTCCTGCCTTGCGCCCGGCCAGCACAGCGCTCTGCACGCGAGCCAGCATCGCGGCTTGGCTGTCTACGGCGCCTGACTGGCCTGCTGGCACTTGTGCAGTGCTGTCAGACATCCCCACAGTCAATTGCAGCGGTGGCGGGGCGCCTGGCACACGGCGGCGTCACCAGCGGCAGGCAGCGGCGGCGGCGGCGGCGGCGGCGCTCGCTGGACACCCAGCTCCGGAGTCCCCGGCTGTGGCAGAGGTAGCGGGCCAAGATGGGCATCCTAGAGAAGATCAAGGAGATTGAGTTCGAGGCAAGTGTCGGGCCGATGGGTGCAGCCCAGCCAGGATTGGTCTGAGCTAGCGGCGTGCTGTTGTGGCCGGCTGCCAACCGTCCCCGCCCCGCCACACATGGGTCACCGAGCATTCCTTCCCGTCCCATGCCACGCTGCAGATGAATCGAACTCAGAAGAACAAGGTGACGCCGCTGTGCCTGCACAGCTTGGCGGCAGCCGCGGCTGCTCCGCATGCGCCATGCGTGCAGATGCCGCCATGCCTGCCTGCCCGCCGCTGCTGCTTCGTTGCCACATGTGCTGACTGGCGCTCTGATCTCCACTGCTTTCCCATGTTCATCGGTGCACAGGCCACAGAGTACCATCTCGGCCAGGTGAAAGGAGGGCGCTTGGTTTCTTGCACCTCCCTCACCGCTGCTGGGCGCCGCATGCGTGGGAGCCCCTGCGGTGTGCTGGGCAACCGGCGCTTTCGCTTGCCGTTGCCATACCATGCACTGAACAAGAACTCGTTTCCTGTGTCTCCCTGCAGCTCAAGGCCAAGCTCGCCAAGCTGCGCACGCAGCTGCAGGAGCCGGCGGGCAAGGTGGGCGCTTGTTGACCGACTGCTGAGGCCTGGCGCTCTCCCACGCTGTGGCCCGCTGCTGTGTGTGCTGCATTGGCCACAGCCTTTGGCCGGTGCAGCTGCAGCTCACTCTCCCCCACTGCTGCCCACGCACGCTGCCAAGCTGGCCTGCCAAGCTGGTGCCTCACAGGGTAACTAACGTCTCAAAACATCCGTCTCGCCGACTCCCTACAGGGCGGCGCGACTGGCGAGGGGTTTGAGGTTCAGAAGTACGGCGATGGCCGGGTGGCGCTCATCGGCTTCCCCTCGGGTGCGCATACCCGCCGCTGCCGCTGTGTGCAGTGGCCGGTGCCGCGTTGATCAGCGTCTGATGCAATGAGTATTGCCGCCGCTGCTGCCGCCCTCGATGCTGCTGCCGTCCTGCTGCCATTGCCGCTGGCGCCGCGGCTGCCACAGCACGTGCTGGCCGGTTCTTGCTGGCCAGCACACAAGCTGATGGCGCCTGCCTGGCTCCAAACTCCGCAGTCGGCAAGTCGACGCTGCTGACCGAGCTGACTGGCACAACCTCAGAGGCGGCTGGCTACGGTGCGCCCCTCTAGTTGCTATTGGCAATGGCTGGTTGGTCGTGACTGGCGGCGTGGACTAAAATAAATAACACCCAAAAAACCCCGCCCACCTGCCCACTCCCGCAGAATTCACCACGCTCACTTGTATTCCGGGAGTTATCCACTACAATGATGCAAAAATTCAGCTGCTGGATCTGCCTGGTATCATTGAGGGCGCTGCAGAGGGCCGCGGTGAGTGCAAGCACCAGGGAGCACAAGGATTGGCGGATTGCGGCGGAATCCTTGCTGTGGTTGCACCCGCCGGCGCTTGCTGTTGGCTGGCCTCCAGCCTTACCACGCCCTTGCCGTTCCACCCCTCTGCTCTCCACAGGCCGCGGCCGGCAGGTCATCGCGGTGTGCAAGTCGGCGGACCTGCTGCTGATGGTGCTGGATGCCGGCAAGCCGCACTACCACCGCGAGATCCTGACGCGAGAGCTGGAGGCGGTGAGCCGCTGATTGATTTTTGATTGCGCTTGTTGTTTTGGCTGCGCTCGTCAGCCAGCCACGTATCAAGTGCATGTGTTTGGGCCGCGCTCGTCAGCCAGACGCGTTCCAGAGGTTGCGCCCTCCGGCTGGATAGCTCGCATGGCGCGTGCCCAGAACCCGCACCTCTGCGCAGGCGGGCGTGCGGCTGGGCCGTAGCCCGCCCAGCATCACCTTATCACCTCCCGCAAGCCCCGCTGAGTTGCTTGAGGCCGCACGTCTCCCTGCCTGCACAGGTGGGCATGCGGCTGAACCGCAGCCCGCCCAACATCACCTTCCGCAAGAAGAAGACGGGCGGCATCACCATCAACTCAATGGTGCAGCTCACAAGGATGGACGAGCGGATGGTGCAGCGCATCCTGCAGGTGCGCAGGCGCGCCAAGCAAGGAAGAACCATAAACGGGCAGACTCTGCATTCGCGCGTGTTGCTGCTGTGGGAGCTGCCACGCCGGGTGCGGGTGCTGCTTGCTGCTCCAACGCTGCACGGCGGCGGCGGCCAGTAGGGCTCCACCTGCACCCCGCTTGCTGTCATCACCACTCAATCTCAACACCCCACCACCCCCTAAAACACTCTTAACAGGAGCACAAGATCCTCAAGTGGATGACACAGACCTGGACCTGCACAGTGTGCTGCCGTTGCTCAGATGCATGCTCCCCACCTGCGTTTCCCGTTGGACAGGAGTACAAGATCCACAACTGCGACCTGCTGTTCAAGGAGGATTGCTCCGTGGACGACCTCATTGACGTGATCGAGGGCAACCGGCGATACGTCAAGTGTGAGTGCGGGTTGGGCACTAGTTGTGCTGTTGGGCTGCTCAGGCAATGGCATGGCTGATTGCCGTGGTCGAGGGCAACCGGCGAGTGTGAGTGCATGGGGTGCGGTGGCGGGCGGTTGCGGCTTGTGAGGCGGGGCGGTCGCTCCAACTCGGGCGTCCCCGCCGCACAGCCACCGGGCCGTTTCCATTTGCTTTTTTCTGCCCCTGCATCGTTGACAAACGCTGCTCTTCCTGCCTTGACCCTGCCCCTCCCCCAGGCCTGTACGTGTACAATAAGATGGACATTTGCAGCATGGAGGAGGTGGGCGCCTGTTCCGCCCAGCCGCTGCCGCTGCCGCTGCTGCTGCCGCTGCTGCTGCTGCTGCTGCTGCTGCTGCCGCTGCCGCTGCTGCCGCTGCTGCCGCTGCTGCTGCTGCTGCTGCTGCTGCTGCTGCTGCTGCTGCCGCCGCTGCTGCTGCTGCTGCTGCTGCTGCTGCCGCTGCCGCCGCTGCCGCCGCTGCCGCCGCTGCCGCTGTTGCCGCCATTGGCTGGTGTCTCCAGGGAGCGGAACACGGTGTAGTGTCCTGCGCCCGCCAGCGGCCCATGGTGCACCACCACCGCTCGCAGCATGTAGCGCGGCACTGCCCGCCGCTGCTGCTGCNGCCGCCGCCGCCGCCGCCGCCGCCGCCGCTGCTGCTGCTGCTGCTGCTGCTGCTGCTGCTGCTGCTGCATGGCAGCCCTGCTGCCCGGCTGTTGGCGATGGTTCAGTCCTACTGCTGCGCCTGGCTCACGGCGACACTGCCGTGCATGTTCCTGCAAAGCCTCGCACCCCGCTCCCTTCCTTGCAGGTGGACGCACGTGCGCGGCGGCCCCGCTCCATAAACATCTGCCACCGGCTCTGTGCAGCTCTCTGGCCTGTTGTTCACAGCACGTGCGTCCTCCCCAACCGCCCACCCACCTCTGCCTGCCAGGTGGACGAGATTGCGCGGCGGCCCTACTCCATCCCCATCTCCTGCTACCTGAAGCTCAACTTTGACGGCCTGCTGGCCCGCATCTGGGATATGATGGTGGGCTGAGGGTCCGGCTTCGTGCGTGTTTATTTGAGTCGCGTTTGGCGTCCCCTGGGCTGCTTCCTGGGCCTGCTGGGCGGCCAATGAGAGAAGGCAATGCTGGCCCGCGTCTGGGACATGATGGTGCCGTCGCATCATCTTCTATCCCCCGCCCTGGTCTGCTTTCTTGCAATCCGGCGGCTTCCGCCACTGGCCCCCTTCAGTTGCACAGAATGTTTTGCTGCAAGGGCTGCTGCACTAGGCTGTGGGCAGAGTGCTGCAAGCATGACCCCCCAGGCCTGTTGGAGATGGCACTGAATGCGGCATAGCCCTTCTGTGCAGCATGCCTCTCTTACACTCCCCACATCCTCCTCGTCGTCTTGCTCCAGGGCCTGGTGCGCGTGTACACCAAGAAGGTGGGCCACAAGCCCGACTTTGGCGACCCAGTGGTGCTCAGGTGAGGGTTGATGGATGCTGAGACACGCTGTTAGGTAGATGGGCAGGCTCTGGGGCAGTGCAGCCAAACCAGCAGCCCGCCTTTGACGACCTGGTGGTGCTCAGGTCAGGAGCGGGGGCGTCGGATGGGCAGTTGGGAAGCAGTTGGCATTTGCGCAGCTGGCCAGGCATGGCATGGCACGGCCAGGGGTTGGCGAGGCCAGCGCTGCATCATTGCCGGGTTTCTGTCGGCCAACACTCCATCACCATGCCGTTGTGCCGTTGCAGTGAGGACCGCGGCGGCACCAGCATCCGCCACTTCTCGCTGAATTCCGCACCCTGGCGCCTCATCCGGTCATGCCCCTCGATTCACTCACACCTTGTTGCAGCGAGGACCGCGGCGGCACCAGCATCCGCCACTTTTGCGAGATGATCCACAAGAGCCTGGTGCCGCAGTTCCAGTACGCGCTCGTGTGGGGCACCTCCTCCAAGCACATGCCGCAGCGGTGAGTCCGTTGTAAACCGCGTTCGGGCCCTGAAGGAATCGGGCGCGGTTCCGCTGCGAACAGCCTGGAAAGCAAGGGGAAGCGGCGCTTGTGCGCAGCGCATCTTCTTAGCATGTGGCGTAAGGCTGTTAAGGTTCTGGAGCGCGTTCACCTGTCCGCCTCACCAGGGGCATTGCGGTGCATGGCCATTCAGCTGCCACCCGCTGCCAACCCCTGCTCATTCCCGCCCACTTGCCCCGCAGGTGTGGCCTGTCGCACAAGCTCGGGGATGAAGATGTGGTGCAGGTGGGAGGACAGCATGATCGAATGTTTTGCTGGAGAACTTGCAAGGCTAGCATGCGACACGCCTGGGCTTGGGTAGCGTGCTCGTCGCACGCGTGGCACTCTTGGCAGGCACCAACAAGTTGCCGCCGCCACCATAGAGGCACAAAATCGCTGCTCTGTGAGCCACATCCTTCCCGAAACGCACACCCACACAACATGTCCCCCCTGATGCCCCCTGCAGATTGTGAAGAAGAAGGTGCAGGTTGGGGACGATGCGCGGGGGCGCTTCAGCCAGGCGGCCAAGGAGTATGTGCGGTGAGCACTTTGCGGTCCCTGGGAATGGAGCTGTGCTGCTGAAGCCGGCAGCATGAACTCGGCCAGGCGGGCAATGAGTGTGTGCGGAGGACGGCCATATTAGTGGTGCTGGGTCAATGGCAGTGCCTGCAGGGGACAGCCCTGCCCGCGGCCTGTGCCTCACTGCGGCCTGCGGCATGCACTGCACGATAGGCAGCAGCAGCGCAACGCTGCCGCAGTGCCCCGATGTGGATGCCAGCTGGGCCCTGCCTTGACGGCACATCGTCGTCTGCTTCCCTCCTTGGCCGCAGCACTGTGGACCGTGTGAAGAAGGAGAAGCTGAAGACATAAGACGGAGAAGCTGAAGACAGCCGGCAGGGCGCAGCACGCTGCTCTCAGCAGGCGCCGCAGCTGCTCTGCTCTCAGCAGGCGTGGCAGCTCCTGCTGCATCCTCACCACCACCAGCTGCTCTCAGCAGGCGTGGCAGCTCCTGCTGCATCCTCACCACCACCAGCTGCTCTCAGCAGGCGTGGCAGCTCCTGCTGCATCCTCACCACCACCAGCTGCTCTCAGCAGGCGCGGCAGCTGCTGCATCCTCACCACCACCAGCTGCATGCTCACCACCAATGTGCAGCCAGCACGTGTACTTGCCATGCATTTGCGGCCGCCGCAATTGTGTGCACCCGCTGACCTGCTGTAACCCAGACACATGCTGTCTGCCAGGCTGATGAGCAAGTTGTTGTTGGTTGTGGCATCGGGGGACCTCTGCGTGGAGGCACAGCAAAGCGGAGGAGCGGCAGGATCGGGTTCACTGTGCTGCCGTGTTCTACCCAGCGCAGTTCCATCGTTCTGTCGCTCTGCTGGTACAGGTGTGTGCCTCTGTGCCTGTGTGCCTGTGCTTGTGTGCGGGCAACGCGGGTACTGAGGGGTGTGGGACACCAGAGGAGGGATGTGTTGGTGTGACTGCCGCCACACCCGCCGCATTCATCCTGGCGCTGCACCCCAAACCAGCATGCACACCAGGGGTGTGTGCCCCCGCTGCCGACTGTGTCCGTTTCGCCCTTCACCGCCACAGAGGGAAGCATGCTGCAGGGTCCGAGTGGTGTACTATAGTGCATCTGCAACAGCCATAGAACAGCACCTCAAGCAAAATGCAAGTTTCACTGAGGCTTGCCGCCACAGCCTGCGGAGGGGCCGGTGCAGCCGTCGGGGCGTCTAGTGGCTGGCGTGCACCTGGCCACTCAGCCGCTGCCAACTGCTCTACATGTCCGAGTTGAGGTCGATCCAGTCGGGCAGCGGGCCCGCCAGTGGCACCCACGCCGCCTCTGCTTCTGGTGCCGCCATGCAGCGCACAATGCCCAGCAGC
This sequence comes from Chlorella sp. Dachan, assembly GCA_006782975.1. Lineage (NCBI taxonomy): Eukaryota > Viridiplantae > Chlorophyta > Trebouxiophyceae > Chlorellales > Chlorellaceae > Chlorella > Chlorella sp. Dachan. The sequence continues at coordinate 2,384,056 of RRZL01000082.1, read as the reverse complement.
ACGTCAGAGGGCAGGTGGATGGGGCCGCCCTTGTGGTTTGTGCCTGCGCGGGCAGGGCGGGTGGAGGGTGCAGCTGTCACCAGATGCAAGACGGCAGGCTGCTGGATTGGGTTGGGCAGGGCGGCGTGCGTGCAGCGGGTGTCCAGCGAGCGAGGGGTTTGTGCCGTGCAAGCTGCCGTGTCTCCCCGCCCTGTCTGCATGCTACGCATGCTGCACGTGTCACCCCTGCCCGCCCGCCCCGCACCTGGCAGGCCGCGGTGGTTGGCCAGCAGCAGGGTGCGCACCGCCGCTCTGAAGCGCGGGTGGAACCGGGCGTGCACTTCCGCTGTTGGTTCCCAGTTGTCCGCCCACGCCGCTCCCGCGCCGCCCCAGTCTGACTTGCGCTCATGCTCCTCAAGTCTGAGAACCGTGGCCAGGGGCAGGGGCGCCGCCCCAGCACGCACAGCGGCCTCCAGCAGCGGGCGCAGCAGGCGGTCCCGCAGCTTCATGCTGTCCTGGCAGGCCCAGATGGCCTCCAGCACAATCTCCTGCCCGGCCTCAGCGTACCTGCGAGAATGGGCAGCGCGTGCTAGGTGGGGGTTGCAGCCATGATTGCTCGCCTCCTCGTACGCATGCACGTAGCACGCAAGGATGCAACCAGGCAATCTGGCTTTCCCCCCCCATCTCTTCGTCTCCTGAGTTTCATCTCCGTAGCCGCATGCTCCTTCGATTACTGTGGCAGCTTAACCGGATGTGAAGTAGCAGTAGTGTCGTGATAGCTCACCCGTCATCATCCACGTCTGGATCCTCCGCAAACTGAGCATCGTACGCCTCTTCTTCTGCCAGCATGCGGTCATAATGCACCTTGCGGATGGCGGCACGGGAGCCGTGCAGGAGGTAGGGCAGCAGCTGCGGCAGTTGTGGGCAGGGGCAGGGAAAGGACAGCTCTGGGGAGATACAGAAGTGGTAGTGCAGGCGGGCAGGGTCGATGCACAGGACCGCGCAGGGCAGGGTGGCGGCGCACGTAAGTGCACAATAGCAGGCGTGCTGATGCTGGCAATTGCAGCAGTGAGTGGCTGCCACAATTGCAAGACGGCAGGCCTCAGACTAGACTGCACAAGGCAAGGCGGCCCTGCCCCTCTCACCTCAACCTCTGCCGACCGCTCCTGCACGGCCTGGTCCTCTGCAATCTGCCAGCGCCAGCCCAGCAGCTGCGCCTGGCTGCAAGTGCCCAGATAGGCGAGGCACGCCTCCTGCCACAGCGGCGCCATCTTAGGACCCTCACTGCTCCACGGTGTTGCGGGCCCGTCATGGCTGATGGCCGCGCACATGCCCTCCAAGAGTTGCTGAAGCACCTGCTGCTGGCCCGGCGGCAGGGCCGCCGCCGCCCGGCGCACCGCCGCCGCTCGGCCGGAGGCGCCCGGCTGCCTCCCGATGGTGGCTGCCAAAATAGCGGCGCGGACGCCGTCCACCAGGCTCATCGCTGACGATTGTTTGGTCGTTGCGCGGGGCCTGCAGGCGCAGGGGGAGCAGCGGGTGAGGGCGCCGGCGCCCGGGCAGTCGAGGCAGGGGCGTGAGGGGGCTTGCGTGTGCTGCTGAGCCTTGTAATTGCGAGCCGTCAGGTGGGTCAGTGTTTCAGGAGGCAGGACGCACCGAGGCACGCGGGAGACTACTGCTGCGCACGGATCCGCTGCCAACCTTCGCTCGCACGCGTGCCAAAGGTGCCGCGAGTCATACAAACATCTCGAGGTAGCCAGATGGGGGCTAAGCCAGCCGCCGCCATGCTCAGCATCCGACTTTCATGTTCCTTTGCCGCTGGCTGCCTGGCGGGGGTGCTAAAATACTTGCATGGACTCGATCTACGCGTGTGTCTAACCGCCCGTCCCAGCCCCCACTGCCGCCGCCACTGCCGCCGCCGCTACCGCCTGATGCCGTCGCCGCCGCCGCTCGGCCTGAGCGCAGCCTCAGGCTCGTGCTGCCTCAGGCCCCGCCAACGCACTGCTTTGCCCTTGAGTCTGGTGCGCCAAGCCGCCTATCCGTTTGTTTGGCCACTTGCAGAGTTTCATCTGAGCTCCCCGGGTGCTGTCGTGGGTACTGCTGACATCGATATCGCCGCAAGTGGAGGTGAGGGCCTGCAGTCCCGGGCTTGCTTTCCTCATTCGCTCTCCAGCGCACGCCAGACATTACAGTTCAATGACAATGTAATACAAAGTACATTAGCAGTTGATTGTGCAAGCTTTAAGATGAAAAAAATACAAGGCAGCGACAGCTTGCGCAGCGTGCTACAGCGTGTCTCTGCTCAATGGTGTGCAGGCGGACGTGTCGACAGCAAGCCGGCGTGTATAAGAGCCTACGATACGCGCGGGCCAGCTGGGAGGTAGCGGAGGCCAGCCATTATCGAGGCACACGAGGCGCACACGCACTATGCCGGGCCGCAACTCGGATTGGGTTCGACTCGGCAGCTCAGATTGGGTTCAACCGCAGCTCGGATTGGGTTCAACATGCTCGTTCAACATGCCCAGGAGTTGAGAGCTTTGCGGTGACCCATTAGAGCTTGCGGAAGCGGGCCATGAGGTACACGAAGACAAAAGCGAGCGCCCGGGTGCCTATGCAGATGCCAGACAGGATGGCCAGGTTGGCACCTGGGGACAGCCCGTTGCTGACCTGCAAAGCAGTGGGCGGCAGGGAAGCAGTGGCCCTTCAGCACAAGCAATGCCTCAAGGAGGTCCTTGGGGCGACGGACCAAGCTGTCCAGCAGCAGCATGAGCACAGCTACGACCATGGCACAGTGATGCAGTGACTGCATCAGAACCCATTAGAAATGGCACTGCTCACCGAAGACAGCGGCGACTCTTCTGCAAAGCGCGACCCCTCTGGCGGGTAGATGAGCACGTGACCGGGCACCGCTACCCCGCCCACTGTGTAAAACGTCACATGGTTGAATTCGTTCTCCATCACTGCACAAAGGATAAGATTAGGTTTCAAAGGGCCATGGCAGTGAGATGCGTCTGTGTTGCGTGCCAAGCACCGGCAGGCCAAGCTGGTTGCGCTTGCGGTTTCGGCATCGCAGCAGAGCGGCGCATGCAAGCTGTTTCAAGCAGTGCTCGCCTGCTGCGTACGCGTAAGTCAGGTAACTAATCTGCAGTGCAGTAGGGCGGGTGTGGACTGCACCATCAGCACACATGCCACCATCCAGGGCTGTGCACCAGCAGGCTGCAGCAGCAGCGGCGGCAGCAGGAGCGGCGGCGGCGGCAGCAACAGGAGCGGCAGCAGGAGCGGCGGTGGCGGCAGCAGCGACAGCAGCGACAGGCTGGTGCCAACGCATCCTCCAGTCCCATTCGCTGCGGTCCCCTTGCCTTGGCTATCCACCTGCAGATCGACACAGGCAACCGAAGCTCGAAATGAATGAGGCTGTTGAGCCCTATTGCTGCGCCGGTGAAGGCTGTTGGGGTGGCAGCCTTTGCATTCATGCTGCGCCACAGCCCTGCAGCGCTGCCATGCCACCGCTGCACAGCCAGCTTCCTCACCGGAAGTACGGTGGCTAGCTGGTGCCGTATGGGATTACCCAGCATGCCCCCTCAATCCACGCCCAAGGCGTATCCCTTCTTTCTGTCTGTCTTTCCTCACCGGAAGTAGACGGGCACATCGGCCACCAGGAAGCCGGAGAAGGAGAGGAGGAAGAGCAGCACAAAGGTGAGGATCTGCGGTTGGGTGGGGAAGTGGAAACAGCTAACGTTAGAAGCTAGAGGATGGCGGGTCAGATGGTTCAATGCAACCAGGCAACATTCAGCACCGCGCAGGTGGGGATCTGCGACTGAGCGGGCAGGGTAGCAGGAGGGTTGAGCACAAGGGGAGGTAGGAGCGCAGAGTAGGGATGCCCGAGGCAGGCTTCGTGTGCAGCGGTGCGGTGCCAAGCACTGATGTGAGCAGCAAGCGATGGGTGGTGTCACCCAGGCTTGGCAACCACCGGAACACGTGTAAAATGCAGCGGCTCACCAGCACTGCATATGTGGATGATCCGGTGAGCACCGCACTCATCTCCCCAATCTGCAAACAGCGGCAGGGGCAGCGGCAGCATGGTGTGTGCGGCAACCGTGCGGCAGTAGGGCAGCGCAAGGACAAGGCAAGCTGAGCCGAGTGTGCTAGCCCCCAGTGCACGCGGCGGCTGCACGTTCTCCACTCCCGGCTCCCAGCTGGGCTGTGCAGGCCGGCCAACTCACCGTCTCGCTGGTCAGCTGGAACAGGATGAAGGCAGCGGTGAAGACCAGGAAGTTGAGAAAGATGGCCACGTACCCAACCATCCAGTAACTGCAACACATCGGGTGGGAAGCCCTCCTCTCACGGGTTCTGCGGCCTAGCAAGCTTGCTGGGCACCAGCGCATGCAAAGCGACGACCCGAGTTCGCACAACCAGCCCAGTCCCGCACTCACGCCACTACGCAAAAGGCGATGCACTGCACAAGCTCAAACGGCAGCAGCGTGAGGGTGCGCGCCGCAAACCAGGCCGTCACGTCATACCTGCGCAACGGATGCCCAGATCGAGCAGGATTCAGCACAGGCTCAAGCAGGCGCGGCAAGCTGGCTGATAAAACCTGACACGCCTAGCGGTTTCAAAATTGTAGTCACCAAGCTGGCCGCACACGCATGGGCTGCCTGGCGCAACCTAGAGATCGCAGCAAATAATCCCAGCAGCCTCTTTCCGCCCCTGGAATCCTCACATGCCCGTCTGGCTCTCGCGCCGCAGCAGCAGCCGGTCTTTGTCCCACACCACCGCCGCCGTGTCTGCACGCATGGTGCGGGAGTCAGAAAGCGCCAGGCATGTTGGGCAGTGCAACCACAAGGGACACACCCTGCCACACCTGCTGACCGTTGCCCGTGCCCCTCGCCTGCTATTCCATGAGCATTCAAAACGCCAGTTCAATCCTAGCAGAGGCGGCACTCACAGGCTGGTGTGAATGACATGATTGCCATGGCAAACCACATGGAAGCAGCACGGTCGTTAGGCCCGGTAGCGAGCGAGTCGTTGACTCTGCCAAAGGATCAAGCGAGTGTGCGGCCGCATGGGTGACACGGGTTCGAGCAGAACAGTGCGCTAGCTACTACCTGTGAAAGCACGGCAGCTCGCAGCGCACCCCTACCTGAAAAGACATCGCGAGCGCAGCATGTACCTGTGCTCCTGGCGCCCCTGATGCCACACCCCCAACTTGAGCCCCCAACCATTCCAGTGCAGGCAGGCATTCAGTGCAGGCAGGCACGGGCACTCACTGCAGCCAGACGAGGCCTATGAAGATTGCCATGAAGGCATACCTGCAGGCATGGTTGGGTTGGAGGTCTTAGATGCAACGGGGCATAACGCTGGGCAACAGGCAGTACGCAAGTTGGACAGCTCGACTAGAGCAGCAGCGGTGCCTCGTGCGTGGCACAGCCGCACGCCCCGAGCAGCGGCCCAGTGGCAGGCACCATAAGTGGCGCCGTGACATTTCTGGCATCGACACGTGCAAAGCAGCACCTCCACCGCAGCGGCATGCCGCCGGCGGGGAGATTGCTTGGACAGTCTTGATTGATTGAATAAATGATTGGATGAGAGCTAACAAGCACTCGACTCACTGGGTGACCTCCGAGATGAGCATGGCCGGGTTGCGGATCCACTGCCTGAACATGCGCTTGCTCAGCACCCACACCTGCAGACAGGGGGGCACACACCACTACGGTTTGTCGGCACGCGCAAGCATCTCGAACGAAATGAGAGCAGAAAAAAAACAAAGAACATGCGCTTGCACAGAGACCCAGGATGGCAGCAACGAGGCAGCCGCCGCAGTGCTCATGAGCAGCAGCAGCGGCGGTGGCAGCGGCGGTGGCAGCGGCGGTGGCAGCGGCGGCTGCGCTCATGAGCAGCAGCGGCAGGAACTCCGCACCTGGAACCACCATGGCACACTGGGCAGTAGCTGCGTCTGCGACTGCTGCCGGGCGGGGGGCGGTGTGCCGCTGCCCTGCTGCCGCTCTACGGCTGAAGATCCGCATGGTAGTGACAGCACTCCGCACAGCTTGCTGCGGCCGGCGGGGGCGTGATGCGGTTCGCCATCGCCGATGCCTGCCTCAACATCTGCGCTGCTGAGCCGCTGCTGCTTTGTCTGTTGCATGGAGGGGCGCAGGTTGAGCAAGTCGGCGAGCCTCAAAGCGTAAACCCAGGGTCATCACACACAACCGCAGTTAGTGCAATCGCGACTGTGCACACCATCCACGGAGCTGTAAACACGACACGCGGCAGCCCCACCACAGCTGGCTGGCTGGCTTGCCTGCGCCGCCCATGCCGCCACCAGGTCATCCCCTTTCGTCTTCATCAGCGACAGAACATAGTCGGTGGGGTTGGTGTCTGCATGACAAAGGCGGACAGGTGAGCTGGGGGCACTGGCTTGAGCACAGCCAACCCCAGCCGGAAGCGAGCAGGCAGCCCAGCGCGCGTTTCATGCCACCCCGAACCACCCAAAACGCGCGCGCACTGTGGGCACGGGCAGCCGTGGCCAGCAAAGCAGGCCGGCCAAGGCTCCCCCTTCACCCCCACACCCACTCACACTGGGGGCAGGGGCAGCCGTGGCCTGCAAAGTAGTCGACCACGCCCTCCCACTGCCCATAATAGACGGTGGATCCGGCGTGCAGCAGCATGAAATCGTCTGTGTGGCGTGAGAGTGGCAGCAAGTGAGGTGGTGAGGGTCTGCGGGGCCCGCTGCCCGCCACTGGGCTGTTCTGGACACCTCAACCGCAGAACCCACCTTGGGACCAGCCCGCCGGCTCTGCAACTCGGCCCTCCAACACGCAACCACAGCATAGCACGGCCACAGCATTGCACAGTGTAGCACAGCACCGCCTCAAGCTCACCAAACTTGGAGGTGATGATGGAGTTGGGTTGGTGGATGGTGGTGCACACCTGCGGACGGGGAGTTGGCGGGACGGGGGTGCTTGTGCACAGCCGAGCATGCACTGGTGGTGCAGTTGGGTTGGTGCATGGTGGTGCAGGTTGTGCTCCCAGTGGGTGGAGACGACCCGGCCAGCACAGCAGGGCAGCAGGCCTGCACCTCAGGCAGCTCAAACCCCAAGCTGTCCCAGGCAGACCAGGGCAGCAGCGCACCGTACGGTTCTGCCGTGCCAACTGCACCAGCGTGTCTATAAGGCTGACAGCCATCTCGCTGTCCAGCCCTGCAAGTTTGCATGCCATGCAGAAGAACGCAGGTCAGTCAGCACAGCCCGAAAACGGGTCGAAGCGATGCCATGCCCGCCGCAGATGGGCCCTCCCCAAGGCAACCTTGGCTCCCAGGCAGTGCGTTTGCAAGCCGCACCGGGCTGAGCCCACCTGACGAAGGCTCGTCGAGGAACAGGATGAGTGGGGACTTGACCAGCTCTATCCCCACTGCAGGAGGGAATGGAAACAGATCAATTGCTCACATCCAACAGCGTGTCGCTCTGCGGGCTGCTGCATCACTCCTGGTGCAAGCTGCTCAGGTGAACACTGCTTCGCCTCACACCACCGCCGCTGCATGCCGCTGATTCGATTCCGGTGCAAACACTCCTGCCAATGCCAGGCAACCGCAGGCTCAGCCCTGGGGTCAATCACGCCCACCGGATACGCGCCGCCGCTGCCCGCCGCTGATCCCCTTCATGTGCATCATTTCGTCGCCGATCAGCGTGTGCTGGCAGCCCTCCAAGTCCTGCATCCAGACAGCGGGGCACAGGCTCGATTGGGGCCCACGATTGGGGCCTTCGCGCATTTACCTTCAGCACAGTGCAGGTTGCTGCAAACCCAACAGCCAACGGTGCACACCCCGTCAATCCCTTTGAAGTGACCTGCATTTGTGGTGGCCTGCATGGCGTGCACTAGTGGTAGCAAGGCCCGTGAGCCTCACCAGCTCCTTTAGGATGCCATCCACTCGCGCCACCTTTTCAGCCGCCGGCATGCTGCGCGGCAGCTTGAGCAGCGCCGATGTGGTGATGGCTTCCCGCACGGTGGCAGACGACAGCAGCACGTCTGCAGTGGGAGGCGGGGGGAGCTGCCCTCAACCCAGAGTTGGAAGGCGCTTCCCACCGCTGCAGGCAATGCCCATGGCGGGCCAGTCGGACGTATCTGCAAACAACAGAGCGTGCCACGCAGTGCTCACCTCGCTGCAGCACGTAGCAGCTGATTTGGGAGAACTCCCGCGGCCTGCACAAGGGTGGCAGCAGGTGGCAGCAGGCTTCCCCACTTGGGCTGGCAACCTATTGCGAGCCGTCCAGGTGCCCATATTTGCATATGTGCAGATGTTCCACCGCCGTGCCGCACAGCAGCCTCGGCCACCACTGCACGCCACCAGCCACTGATGAATGCCACACCATGTGTGCCTGCCCAGTCACACCCCCGGGTGCATGGAGGGGCGTGACCTGGCGTGTGCCTGCCCAGTCAAAACACCATGGCTCACTTGCGCTCTGCTCCGTTGACCAGCACCTCCCCTTCCACTGTGCCGCTGCCATATAGGTTGTTAGCCAGGATGTCCAGCTGCATGACGCAGTCGTGGCAGGCTGGTTTGGGTGCAGCCGCGGCAGGCGCAGGCACCTTATGGGACAAAAATCACACCGGCTCCCATGCTGGGGCCGGCACCAGTGCACCTGCCAGCCCTTGCTTGGCCAGACAATGTGCACATCAAGCTACCGCGGCGGCAGCTGCAGCATCGACAGCGTGGATGCTCTGCACAGCCCAGCGCAGCAGGCAAGCACGCACCAGGGTTGTCTTGCCGGCGCCCGAGCTGCCCATGATGACCATCAGCCGGTTAGCCTCCACCTGCACACCGCTCATTATGCAGCCTCAGCAATGCACAGACAAGGTTGCAAGGGCCTCCAGGCCAGCAGAGCGAGGTGCGACAGCAAACAGCTGAGCCTGCCAGCTGCCTGAACCGCCGGGAGGTGGCCGCCGACTCAACGCCGGTACAAGCCATCCCCACGCACCTTGCCGCTGACGCCTTTGAGGATTTCCAGCGGCCTGCCGGTGGCCCGGTCCTTCACTACATACTTGATGTCCTTGAACTCGATGTCTATCGGCCGCGGGCCGCCCATCTGGAGCGCCGGCGGCGGGCTTTCTCCGCCCTGCGGCAGGGGAGGCGGCGGCGGCGGGGGTTTGGGGTCTGCCAGTGGCGCGCTCGTTGCTCTGCACGTTTCGGCCGTTCTGTCCGACGCATCAGAGGGTGCGGTGGCAGCAGGAGGAGACTCGCGGCCCGCGCTCGTCCGCGCGACTCGGCACCTTGAGAGGGCTCGCCTCCTGCTGCATCCCCGCGCCCTCTGGCCGCTGAATATCGTTGCTGGGACGAGCAGTGACGCGTTAACAGGCGGGCGACACCAGCCATGCTGGGTTGAGTTACCGCCCCCTGAGGCCGAGTCTCCCATGCCAAGCCAGCTTGGCTGACGGGTGTACCAACGTTTGGGGCTGGAGTTCGCCCAAGTACAAAACGTGTGAAGGCAGAGCAAAATGAAACGATCACAGGCAACAATAGCAGCGTGCGCCAGCCGCCGGCAGCCCAAGCTTGCCGGGGGACAAACGCATGCCGCTGCCACTGCCACCAAGCTGCCGCAGCCCCGCCGCTGGCGGCCCAGCTGGCCGGTGCGGGAACAAAGCGCCTCTGCGTGCTGCCGCCTCGGTAACCCAGCCGGTCGGCAGCGCTCCAGCAGCAGTTACATGCCGCCGCCGCCGCCGCCGGGCCGGGCAGCGCCTAGCAGGCGCTGCCTGCCGCTGATCCATCCGCCGACCGGAGCTGGAGCTCAGACTGATCAGAGCTCCGAGTCGTCGTACGGATCGTCATCGGAGGCTTGCTCAGGCGCATGGTCGTGGTCATGGTCGTGGTCGTGATCATGGTCGTGGTCGTGATCATGGCCCGCATGGTCGTCTGCAAGGCACGAGGGGAATGGGGCAGGACATGCATGCCGAGTGGGATGAAGGTCCGCGGGGGTTGGCTGTGAAAATCCAAGGCGCGCACACAGGGTGAGGCTACCAAGAGCGAGCGCACAAGCAGAGTATGAGGATGGGCAGCAGCGCTGCTGCGGGGCGTTTGCACCAGCTGCCTCGCTGATCGGGCACGCCGCTGGCATGAGAGCAACCCCCAAACCCAGCACGCCTCGGACATTGAAGCAGACTGCTCCGCCATGCGGTGCCAGGTACACTCCACCCGCCCTCCTTGTCCAGGCCGCCAGCAAGCACGTCATCAAACGGACGCACAAACACAGCACCTTTAATAGACACACCAATGTTGACTCACCCTCCTCGTCCAGGCCGTCGGCGTACACCTCATCGTCGTCGCCGCCGGCCGAGGCGGTGCCAGCCGCCTCCTCCTCATCGTCGTCCAGCTCGTACTCGTCGCCCTGAAATAACGTAATGAAGAACAGACACGTGGCGATGGTGAGTGCAGTGCATCAACTTCAAAAGGGATGCCGCCCACCAGCAGCCTCCTCGCCCAGCTTGTACTCATCGCCCTGAAATGATGTAAACAGAGACAGACGCGTGGTGAGTGCAGTGCACTTCCTCGTGCGCGCCGCCCTGCTTCCCTTCTTCTTCTCAGCGGCAACGGCAGCCGACCCGCCCTCCGCCCGAACACACAGCGCTTCCTTGCGGGCGGGAGCCGCAGCCGACCTGCCGTCAGCCCAACCCCCCAAATTCAGCAGGGAGAGCGGTGAAGGGCTAGACTTGATTGCGTTGCGCCGCACCTCCTCATGCTCTCCGCCCTTCTTCGGCGGCTGCGGGCGGCTCCAGAAAGACTGTACCAAACGGAATCAGCAAGCAACCCAAGTGTCAACCAAGCTCACCTCGTCATGCTCTCCGCCCTTCTTCTCCTCCTGCTTCTCGGCGGCGGCCGCGGGCGGCTCCAGGAAGCTCTGCAGCACCGACACCTTGCGGGACACCTCGTCCAGCTTGGCGGCTGCAGTCAAGAAGCGGGGAACGGAACTCAGGTCAGGGAGGAAAGAGTGAAGTAAGGTGAGAGCTCCAACGCCTTGCGGGGCACCTCGTCCAGCTTGGCGGCTGTGCAAAATAGAGGGAGGTTGCGGGTTGGGTTCGGGTGAGAAAGAGCGGCACAGCAGCAACGACACCTTGCGGGACACCTCGTCCAGCTTGGCAGCTGCGGAGAGGTCCAACAAGGGGCAGAGCGCTTGGGAGTCAACGTAACTTCAACTGCTGCCCAGCAACCGCGGGCGGGCGTCCAGCGCTGACCCAGGCTGCGATGGCCCCGCACACGCCGTGCGGCACAGCAACATCCACCTGCTGCAGCACAGCAACAACCACCTGCTCCGCTGCACGCACCCGACATGGGCTTGGCGGCCATCTTCTCCAGCCGCGCCAGCTCCTTGGCAATGTACTCCTCGCCCTGCAGAACAAATGGCCAGTAAACTGAATGCTTCAAACTGCATTGGCAGCAGGCCCAAGCCCACCGCCATCACCAGCCTGCTCCAGCAGTTCTGGGAGCATGCCCCATGCCGTGCAATGGACGCAGAGGAGCATCGCCGCAAGCAGCAGCGGCGGCAGCACCGGTAGACCCACACACTTTGAGCGGCACCAACTGGACAGCAGCTGCAGCCCGCACCTTCTCAACCGCCTTCTTCATGAAGCGGACGTACAGGGCGGCGTTCTCCTTGTCATCCTCTGCAGGCAATAATAGCAACGTGCACACAGTGAAGGAACGTGCAACCCAGAGGAGGTGGGGTCAAGCAGCAGTGTGGCGTTCTGTTTGTCAGCCGTCTGTTGACATGGCGGTTTGCCGGTTTGGTGTCACGGCAGGGCTGAGGCAGGCGCGGGCTGCAGGCCGGAGCTACCCAGGCTGCAGCACCGGGCAGCACAGCCAGTGGCAAGCGCTGCCACAGCCAAAGCCCAACTCAAGTTTGGAGCCCAAATACCCCAGACCGGCACGCCCGCTTAAGTTGCAGTGCACCATGAGCAAGCACAGCATGAGCAGAACATGAGCAGACATGAGCAGAAGATGTGCTCACTAGACACGCCGGCGGCCACCTTCTCAGCCTCCGCCAGCACATGCTTGCGGTCGGCAGCTGCGGCAGCCTGGAACTTCTGCGCTCACAGCATGGGCAGAGGAGGCAAGCGCAGGTGTGGCTCAGCGGTAGATCATGCAGCCGCCGTCAGCGCAGGTGAAGCTGGGGGCAGATGCACACTCGACAGCAGCTGTGACCAGCGGCATAGCATCAACAGCATCCCGCCATGTTCAACAGACAAGCTGTGCCGGCGCAAGGGGCAGCATTGCACCGACGGCCAACGCCATCCCCCAGCGGCACAGGATGCTGTAAAAAGTTCTCACACACAATGCACTTGTCAGCAACCAGAACCCGCACCTGCGCCAGGGGCACCAGGGCGTCCACACGGGCAAAGCCGGCATCGGCGGCCACCTTCTCCTCAATAAACTTCATGAAGGCGTCCAGGGAGCGGCCGCCCTGGTAGCTGCAGGCAGGCGGTTGGGTGGCGGGGTAGGAGAGTTCGGTGTCATTCAACTGGCGAGGTAGGAGACCTCAGAACCAGAGATAACAGCAGGTGAGGGAGGAGAGGGGAGGGGCGGCCGCCCAGTCAACTGCAGGGCCGATCGGGTGGCAAGGCAGGGCAGGGCACAGCAGCAATATGGACACATCTGCTGGCCCAGCTCGGCAGGCTTGCAGCCTTTACACACAGCACCCACCCAACCCTCAGCAGCACTGAGCACCTTGCTCCACAGGGTCGGCGGGCTCGCCGCCGTTCCCAGCACAGGCTGGAAGCAGCACCTGTCCCAATCCAGGGGCAGATGGCCAAAGCAGACCGCAACAAGCAGTCGAGTCAAGCAACCACTCACTCCTCGGGGTCGGCAGCCTTGCCGCGTGGGAACCACTTGATGGTGGGGAAACCCCGCACACCAAACTTCTCGCCCAGGGAGCGGTGCGCATCGGCGTCCACCTGCGCGAGTGGGCAGCAGCGCAGCAGGGGTTCGAGAGCCCACCTCTCACCGGTGCAGTCAAGTGCAAAAAACAAGTGTCGGCGGTTCTTTAACTTCGGGTCTCGGTCGGACGCCTTCTGACCCAGCACTGCCACACTTCAGAACCGACCAACCAGGTGCAGCAACCCGGCCAATTAGGTGCAGCAGTCCAGCACCCACCTTGGCAATCAGCACCCGGTTCTTGAGCTTGGGGTCGGAGGCAATCTTCTCGCCCAGCTTCGAGTACTCTGGGACCAGGCGCTTGCAGTGGCCGCACCCTGCGCGTCACAATGCAGCAGCGCGTCACAATGCAGCGCAAGCGCCGCCCAGTGAAGCACAGCTGCAGCTGCTGTCTGCTCCCAGCCCGGGGACTGGGCGCTTGCAGCGGCCGCACCCTGCACCAGCGCGACCCGCGGCAGACACCCGAGCAGTTCCCGGGGCAGTGTGCAGGGCAATCCAGTGCATGCCGGCAAGCCGAGTGGCAGGCGGCGGCAACAAAGAAAGAAAGGCCAGCGGCCAGCGGGGACAACAGCGCGCATGCAGCCTGCTGCACTGAGGACCCAGCCGCAGAAGCATCCGGCTGCTGCTACTACTCACAGGGCGCGTAGAACTGCAAGCCAAGGAGCACAGGGAGGCGAGGGAAGTGAGCTGCGGAGCTTGCACGGGATGGGCAGCAGCAGCAAATGGAGGACGGTCATGCATGGCTGCAAGGGGCTTGGCACCCACCTCGATCAGCGCCGCCCGCTTGCCATTGTGCTCGGAGTCAAAGTTGTCGGGGGCTGCGTTGAGGAGGCAGCGCAGTGTGTCAAGGTGAAGGCTGCGAGCAGTGGCCAGCAGCGGCGGCAGTGCGGCGGGGGTGCGGCGGCAGCGGCAAGCCCCCGCTGCGCACGTCCCGGCCCTGAGCCCCAAATCCTGGCTTCTTGCATGTCATCCAGCACCAGGGCGCGGCGTGAGCAGCCTTCTGGGCCCCGTCCCAGCGCCCTGTCGCGAGCAGGCCTCGGGAAAGGGCGGCGCTGCGCGATCTAGTCGCATTGAGAGTCGATCTGGCCCGAAAGCACCCGCTCACTGAGATCGGTCACGCCCGAGAGCTTGGCGGTCGGGTCGTCGGCCGCCAGGGCCTGGCTGCACAGCAGCAGAGCCAGCGCAGCGACCAGGAGCCTCATGTTGATGCGGGACAACGAGCCGTGGCGTCGGAGGACGCCCCAAAGCCATGCCGCGGCGCACCGCCCGCGTGTCAGATGTACTGCCGGGCGCCGCCCGTGTCCCTCACCGCGCCCATCCAGGGCTTCCCTGCTCTACACGCGGCTACCGATTCGCTCTTCCTTGATACACATGCACAGCAAATACAGCCGGGTGCAACAGCAGCCTACAGCGTCCAAAACAGCAGTTCTTCTGAATAGATCATCATCCCTCGCCGTCATCTCACACAAAATTGGGCAGTGCGCTACGTGCCAGGTGCAGTGCACGCTGGGAGGCAGGGCCGCCAGCGTGCCGGCCGCGGAGCTGGTGGGTGCCGGGCTGCCACAGCCAGGGAAGCGCCTGCGAATGGGCTTGGGCCGCCTACTGCCGCCGGGGGTCGTTCAGCCCACCCCGCACTGCATAGTGAGGGTGTGGGAAGCAGCATGGGGTGAGGGGATGCACGGAGCTGGCTGCCGCCTTGCAAGGGCAAGGGCAGCACATGCGCGTGGGTGGGCCGCCCCGTGCACAGTCAGCAGCCATCAGCCCCTCGTGCTAAGTTTGGATGCACTGCTGCAGGGGCGCCCCAGCGGCGCGCGGCGGCGGACAGGTGGACGCACTGTTAGGGGTGGTGGACTCCTCTGGGAGGCTGTAGGAGGAGTCAGCGAAGGCATCTGCAGCCGGGGTGGGCCCAGGCCCAGCACCGCTCAGCACCCACAAGACGCAGCAGCAGCGACGCGCGCGGCAGGCAGCAAGGTGCGCACCCACAGCCCCCGCGGCGGCGCTGCGCCCGTCTACTCCGCAGTGGATGCAGACGCACTCTCAGCCTTCTGGCTGGCCTTCATCTTCGCGGCAGTCTCCTTGAGCTTCTGCTTGCGAGCGTCCTTGCTGCGAGGGGGCGGGCAGGCAACGAGGGTGTACGGGTAAAGGGGGCGAGGGCAGCGGGCAGGAGGTGACTGCGCAGGCGGGAACAGCAGAGCTGCCTTGTGGCGGGGCGGCTGCGTGCACAGTCTGGCAGGGCGGCTGCGTGCACAGTTTGGCGGCCAGTGCTGTGCTGGCAAGCCCTCCACACGCACCAGCGCAGGGCGCAGCGCTGGGCAGAGGGTGGAGCTGCTGGCTGCCCTCAGCCGGGCAACGGCATGCACAGCAACTCCACACTCACTCCCGCATGGCCTGGCGCACGTCCTTGCCGAGAGCAAAGGCGGGGGCAGCGGCAGCAAGCGCGGGCAGGGCCGCAAGCGCCGACAGCGCCGCCCTGCGGGGTGGAGGGCGGGAGCAGCGGTGACGCCGGAGCTCAGGCGCCCCACTGGCCTCCCGGCGCTGCCCCTGATCGCGATCAGTCACCCCGAGACTCTACGGCTCACAGACCTGCGGCTGACGGCCTCGCTGGGCTGGGCCTGGCTGGCCACAACCGAGACGACAGCCCTGGCACGGCGCGGCGCGCTGGCGCACGGCGCCTGCTTCAGAGCAGTGGCGGCGGTCAGCTGCATGGCTGCGGGAGGGGGCTGGGAGTGGGGTGTGTGGGGTTGTGTGTTGCTAGGGGTGTCGTGCGGGCTCCACGGCGCTCCCAAAGGCTGTACAGCTGGGCCGATGTGTTCAGGAGCGGCGATCGCAGGCTAAAAGTGCCGAAGGGCGCCGTGCATGGAAGATGAAGATTGCGCAGAAGGCAGCTCAAAATAGCGGGCTCCGGCAGCATTGTGCGTGTTCAGGCAACCTTGAATAGCTGCCAGGCACGCCCAGGAGTGCAGACGATCATGCTGGCCCAGGCAGCGGCTTGCAAGCCGCTCCCAGCGGCCTCCATGGCTGGCAGCCCTTCCAAGGGTGCATCACCTGCCAAGATCAGCCCCCGGATATGCAGCAGGCGGGCCAGGGCGGCGGTCACTGCCGCCGCCACTGCCGCCGCGCCTGCCGCCGGCCGGGCGGCGGTGAGCACCGCTTTTGAGGAGTACATCCTCGACCTGCAGCAGCGCATCATCCAGGTGGGGAGGGGCAGACTGGCGACGTCTTTTGCAGCGGCGGCGTGCCTGGCGGCAAGTAACGCCGCAAGCACCGGGGCGTTTCAACGCTCTGCTCGGCTCTGTTCCCTCGTCTCCCATACTGCCTGACCATGCTGGCACCACCCCCGCCGCCCCCCCATGGCCGTGGCAATAGTCGGCGGAGCAGCTTGACGGCAGCGGCGCACGCTTCCAGCACGACCGCTGGTCCCGCAGCGCTTCCAACCCCAACGCTGGCTACGGCATCACCTCTGGTGTGTTTTGGTGCAGCTGTTTTGGTGCAGCAACACACAAGTTGCCGGGTC
This sequence comes from Chlorella sp. Dachan, assembly GCA_006782975.1. NCBI lineage: Eukaryota > Viridiplantae > Chlorophyta > Trebouxiophyceae > Chlorellales > Chlorellaceae > Chlorella > Chlorella sp. Dachan. Next base: position 2,367,650 of record RRZL01000082.1, on the reverse strand, counting down.
TCACGCGCGTGTGGGGGTCTGGCATGCGTGCAGGGGTCTGGCATGCAGATATGGAGGTGCTACCAGCTCGGAAGAGCAGCAGCTGCTGTGTTGACTAGTTGTGTTCTGTACGTGCCTGCCACCGCGCACCTGTTGCTGGCCCTCCAACTGCCTGCAGTGCTGGAGGGAGGGTCGGTGCTAGAAAAGGCGGCAGCCAACATTTCAGTGGTGGCGGGAGTGCTGTCGCCAGAGCGTGCCAAGGTCAGCTGCAGGGTTCGACGACACATTGGTCTCCAGCTGCCATCGCACCGCCATACCGCTGCCGACACTGCCGCCGCCGCTGCTGCCGCTTGAGCTGCTGCTCATGCTGCTCATTCCGCTCACGCTTTGCGTCATACTTTGGCACCGCCTGCCTAGCAATGGCGTGCTCCACCTTCTTTGCTCCTATGCAGGCCATGAGCAGCCGGGGTCGGTCCGCAATCGACCCAGCTGGCGGACAGAGCTACTCAGGTGGGCGCATGCTGCCACCGTGCAGCTGGTTTAAACTCCAGCCTGGTTGAGCAGCTGAGCGCGACCAGGGACCCAGTCTTCACGAGATTCAGACTAAAAGCCGGCTTCGTGCAGGAACGCCAGCTGCCTTGTGCCAGCGTGCCCAGTGCCCGGGTGAGCTGTGTAGGCCCCTGTGCGCCCACACTCACCCGCCCGCCTGCGCACCTCCGTTGCTGCCCTGCAGCCGCAGCCATGTCGCTGGTGTTCCACAGCGCACACCCCTTTATTCCAACCCTGCGGGCGGACGTCCGCCTGTTTGAGGTGGGCCGCTGCGTGCAACAGCTTGTGCTGCAGCTTGTGGCTGTTGGAGCCAGGACAGACAAGCGCAGCGGACCACGGCTGCGCTCGCTGTCGCTCTGCCGCTGCAGCCTGCTGCTGCTGCTGCTGCTGCTGCGAGCCGGTCCGTCCAAACCATGCTCCAGCTCACCCACACCAAAACGCTTGTGACCATCGCCCATCCGCCCGCAGGTGGAAGGACAGATGTGGTACGGCGGCGGCTGCGACCTCACGCCCTTTTACGTGCAAGAAGAGGACTTTGCCGAGTTCCACGCCTTTTGGAAGGGCACGTGCGACCGACACGACGCGCAGGTGCGCAGGGGCGCAGCTGCGGCGCTGCCGCCATGCTGCGTGTGCTGTGTGCGCGCTGTTTCAACACACTGTGCAAGGTGTGCAACTGATGCACCCGCCCTGCCCCTGGGCCTCAGTAACTCCTGAACATCTTAACTACTAAACATCTTCAACTCACACCTCCCTGCGCAGCTGTACCCGGAGTTCAAGGCCTGGTGCGACCGCTACTTCTACATCCCCTGCCGCAAGGTGCGTACTGCAGCACTGCCAATGCTTGAGCTGTGGCGTTTCAGGCGGCAGCCGGTTATCGCTCGTACCATGCTCAGGGCGTGCGGGGCGAGGTGCACCATACGTGTGGACCCACCTATTCCGTTGCATGCCCCTGCTCTCAACACAGGAGCACCGCGGGGTGGGCGGCATCTTCTTTGATGATGTGGACGCAGCTACAGCAGGCTACGATGTGGAGCAGGTACCTCCACCTACCTGCAATCATTCACCACACAGGGCAGCTTGCACTGCACCAGCGACTGTTGCTCGGCTTGCGGTTGCCCCGCCCACCCGTTGCGACCACACTGCCCAACCTGCACTCGGCTCACCGCAGTTTGTGCGGGATGTGGGCGACGGCATCCTGCCCAGCTGGACACCCATCGTGGAGCGACGTCGGGGGCAGCAGTTTAGCGACGCTCAGCGGCAGTGGCAGCTGCTGCGGCGCGGCAGGTGTGGCGGGCTGGGTAGGGTGGCGCCGCGCACCAGACGCAAGGGGATGGAGGGATGGAGCGTGCATGTGCATTACCTTGGCCGCTGCTGGACTTGAGTTCAGCCTGCTATGAGCCAAACTGCTGTATGCAGCCTGGGGCTGGGTGTGCTCAGTCGTACTCAACGTGCTGCTGGCACCTGAGTACAGTCTCCACCAGATGCAGCAGCTGCTGTCCGTCACCAGCCGACACCCTAACCTGTTTCAGGTATCTTGAGTTCAACCTGCTCTACGACCGCGGCGTGAAGTTTGGGCTGGACGGCGGCAGGTGCGTGCCTTCCCCAGCCTGTGCCCCACAGCACTGCTGGCGCGGCTGTGCTCCAAAACCTCGCCGGCGGGGCCCGCATCATAAGCAGACTGCCGCACGGGATAGTGTCGACCATGCTTCCCAAGCCTCAGCCAGTCCCCTGGTCTGCACTCCCAGCCGTTCAACTGGCATTTTTGCTCACTTACCAGTTAGTCTGTGTTTTCCTTTTGCAGGGTGGAGTCCATCATGGTGTCGGCTCCGCCGCTGATTGCCTGGAAGTACAACGTACAGCCGGAGGCGGGGTCAGATGAGGAGCGGCTCGTGCAGCTGCTGCAGCAGCCGCGCGAGTGGGCGTAAGGGTGAAGCCCATCTAGTAAGCAGCCCAGCCGGCTGCTGCTGCGGCAGCAGCCACATGGCTGGGCATCGAGCGGCTGAGCTGACTGCTGCAGCCGCCGCGCAAGTGTGCCTAGATGAACCATCTCCTCTGAACCATCGGTTGACCTCAACGAATGATGACTGCTCGCTTGCCTGCTCCCTTCCCCAACCATGCTTTGGTTCTGATTTTCCCCGCTTGCTCGTTTCCGCTTTCTACTGCCGCACCCATCACGTTTCCAGCTGCATTCTGTGTGCAATCCACTGCCTCGAGGCCACCACCAGCATGTGTGTTACAGGTGGGCTGAAGTGATAGGTGAGTCTCGTTTCGGCTACGGTGGTTGGGGGGCAAGGTATGTGCGGGGAAGTGGAGGTGCCACCGTGCTGTGAAGCTGTGAAAGGGCTGCGGGCTGGCTGTGGCAAGCACACGCCAGGGGACGGGAGGAGCGGGCGGGGCGGGTGCGGCGCGGGAGCGACGAATCGGGCTCCGCACAACGGCAAACGGGCGGCGTTGATTTGCAAAACTTTGCCCGTTGGCCGGCGCGCAGCACGCGTGTGGGAAGGAGGCGCCCATGAGCTGGCATGGGATGGGATAGCGGCAGCGGAAATGTACAAAACGGATGGGTGGGCGGTTTGCGCCCAAGGGATGGTAGAGATTCAATTCAATGGGGTCATAGACAGGAAGGGTTTGGTGGAGGCCCATGTCGGGGCAGC
>RRZL01000082.1:2342960-2362692 GCA_006782975.1 Chlorella sp. Dachan | reverse complement strand
CAGGGCCGCGCAGCGCCGCCGCCGCCGCCGCGCGCTGCTGGTGCTGCCGATGCACCACCTGCTGCTGCTGGAACGCGGCCTGCTGCTGCTGGAGGGCCATGAGGTGGTAGTGCTGCGCGTGCGCGTCCAAGGTCGCGCTGGGGGCCACCACCACTGGCGCCATTTGGCCGGGGGCGTACCCGCTGTGCGCCCGCATGCCCGCCAGTGGCAGGCTGCCGCTGTTGTGCAGCGGCCCCATGACGACCGGCGCCGAGGCTGCACTGCCCATGGGCACAAACCCGCTGTACCCAGTGGAGGTGGTGCCTGTAGAGTCACGGTGCGGCATGCCGTACCCCGCCGCAGCCCGCTGGTGCATCAGCATCGCCTGCTGCTGCTGCTGCAGCTGCTGGTGATGGAGCTGCTGCTGCTGCTGCTGCTGCTGCTGGTCGAACGGCGTGGGCCTCAGGCCCGCCTGAGACTGCCCAAAGTCTGGAAGGTCGAAAGCGTCGACTGGGAGGTCCAGGGGGCCGCCCATGGCGCCGCCGTTGGCCTGCGGGGGTGGCAGGGGCGCAGGGGGCGAGGGGTGGCGGTTGGGGCCATGGACGGGCAGGTCTGGGCGGCGCAGCAGCGGCGCAGCTGCAGGTACAGAGCTCTGGCAGCATAAAGCTGCATCCTGGGAATAGAGCTGCAGCATGATCTATGGTCGACCAACCAACCGGCCAGCACCTGGCGGTCAAAGTCGGAGAGCATCGACTCGAGGAACTGCATGGAGGGCAGCGTGTACAGCTGGCCCGACTGCAGCGGCGCCGTCTCGTCCTTGCCCGCCAGCTGCAGCAGAGGAGGGACGAGGAATCGGCAGCAAAGGTGAAGCAGGACTGGGTGGGCGGGGGTAGGAGCAGGCGGCGGCAGGCAGGCGCAGCGCAGCGTAGCGCAGGAGGGGGGCGGACACAAGAGCGGGCGTGTGCGGCGCATCTGCTGCTGTAATGTCATGCAGCTGGCGTCCTTGCTTCAGCCATGGAGCGCAGACTTCACGCGGGGGCACCCTCCCCGCAAGCGGCAGCGGCAGCGCCCACCTCGTTGAACACGTCCTGGAAGATGTTTTGCCGCTCTGAGGGCTGGCGGTGCAGGCCCTTCTCGCGGCCCAGCACCGTGGCCTGGATGACGTCCAGCGAGATCTGGCGCAGGGGCGGCAGCAGGCCCGCCACGCTCACGCCGCCGGCCGCCGAGTCCATGAGGCGCGGGTTGTGCTCGCCGCGGGCGCCCGCCGCCGTGGAGGACGAGTCCACGCTGTTGGCGCGCCCCGCATCCTCCTCCGCCAGCTTGGCCACTTTCGGGTGCTGCGAGGAGGAGGTGGGGGGCCGGCAATTGGGCGGAGGCGGGGCGGGCAGGGCGCGCGGTCGGGCCCCCAGTGCGCAAGCGCGTGGTTGCTCCGGGGCGCGCACCTGCAGCTGCGCAGACTGCAGGACGACGTCCGAGACGGTCTTGAGCAGCTGCTGGTCCTGCGCCTGCGGGGGAGCGGGTTGGCGGTTGCACATGGTGGAGCATGGCTCGCCCAGCCCTCTGACCGCCCCCGCTCCCGTCTCGCAGTGCCCACCTCCCAACTGTCAGCCCTCAGCAGGTCTGCCGGGTCCATGCTGCCGCAGTTGGCGCCGCTGGCCGCTGCTACCCGCTGGTTGGGTGCCCTCGCAAGCCCCGCGGCGCTGGTAAACTGACTGGAGCGCGATTACGGTGGCGTTGGAGAACAGCGCGAGGGGAACGGCCCAGGGCAGGGCCCGGCAACCTCCACCTGCCAGCAGCCTGCTGAGCCAACCGCAGCAGCAGTTCCCCAGCCAACCCCCTCTGCCACCTGGCAGGCCAAATGTGGCCGGGTGGGCCGGGTAGGGCGGTTGGGAGCGGGGCGGCGGGGTGCCTCGCCCAGCCTGGGCCGCTCCCGCCCCCGCCCCCTCCTTCCCACGAGCCGCTGCACTCCTTCACCTCCCTCTGGCTAATGCCTGCTTCTTGTTCAGGTGCTCGTTACATCTGCACAAAACGAAGCTCGTGCTACAAGCAGCCAAGGGGCAGCTATTCAACCATTTGGGAAAAGGAGTGCTGGGTAAGCGGCTGTGCCGGCCGCCGCGCAGCGCTGCTGCCGGGAGGAATGCCACCCGGCAGCCAGCGCAAGCGCAGGAGCGCTACGCTAGTCACACGGATTCGTTCAAAATTGGGAATAATTTCAAATTTGTTGGAAGTTATCGCACCTGCGCACAGAGGCACATAGTGACAGCCACGGCGCTCTGTGCCGCCGCTGGCCAACCGCTGCGGCGTGCACCCGCTCCCCCGCCCAAGCGTGGCCGCACTGCTCCTGCTGGGGCAGCCCTTGCCGTTGTCATGTCGTCTGGTAGCCGCCCTGATTGCCGTCAGGAGGGCCAGCCAGCTGGCGCAAGCTGGATGTTCTCAAGTCGTCTGGTAGCCGCCCTGATCGCCGTCGGGAAGGCCAGCCAGCTCGCGCAGGCGCTGCCGTGCCGCCTCCAAGTACTCACTTAGCGGCGGCAGCTGGCCCTTCTGTGCCTTGCCTCGGATGATCTGCGAGGCAGGGCGAGCAGCGGGGGCATGATGGTTGAGCACAGGGGCAGTCGATCGCTGACGGAGCGGGAATGGTCGGCTCGTTTATGACTTGCGTGGAAAGAACATGCTGGCCGCGCGGGTCAGCAGGACAGCGCCTGTCCCTCGGACAGCGACTGGACAACCCTGGGCGCTGCTTGCCTCCGGCTGGAACACTCGGCCCTGCCCGACACGCAGCAACACACCCAGGCGCCGCACCACCCTACCCAAGCTGTCTTCTTATGCTCCGCCCCACCCCACCCACCTTGCTGGCCCAGCGCCGCTCCGCCTGCTCACAAATATCCTTCAGGTCGCGCCCAGCCATGCCAGGGGTGGCATGCGCCACCGCCAGAACCTCGGCGTCGCCCAGGTGGCGCGCATACTGCTTCAGAATTTCGGACCTGCGCAGGGGAGATGGATGCGAGCAAAGGATGACGATTGGCATGCCTGGCAAGTCGGCATTGCCAGCGCTGGTGGGGCTACTGCTTCAGGGCTTCGGGGCTGCGAAGCGAGCAGGTACAGCACAGTGAAGCACAGTGAGAGTGCTCCATTAGGGGCTATGATGCGCTGGCTCTGGCCGCCAGCCATGCACATGGGCACCTCGGCGCTACTGCTGGTGCGCGCTGCCCTGCCCTGCTTGGCCAGCCGCCCTGCCCTCCTTGCCAAGTGGCTGGGCGTGACCAACGTGCAGTGCTCGGGCAGCCAGGCCTGCCCGTTCTGGGCTCTGGTGCAGCTCCCATTGGACAGCCCAAACTCGATGGAGGCTGTTCACGGCTGTGATCCAACAAGGAGTATTCCCTTAATGATCCACTGGGCCACAATGCAAGGCTTAGCCGGTCGCCTCACCGGCAGCTCTCGTTGGGCAGCCCAAAGTTGACGGATGTGGAGAAGCGGGAGATGAGGGCGGGGTCCAGGTCCTGCAACACAGCTCAGGGCCGCAAGTTAGGTGCCGCTTGCACATGCAAAGTGGCCTCGATGGAGGGTGAGAAGGGTGACGGGAGGGCGGGGTCCAGGCCCTGCAAGGCGAGGTGGCGGTTCACATCGCTGCCTGGGTCGTGCAAGTCGAACAGCGCCGACCTTCGTGCAACAGCAATGCAACAGCAACGGACTCAGCCTAGCGCTCGGTGCGGTCCACCTGCGTGCGGGTAGTGGTGCCAACAACCCAACCCCGCAATTGGCTGGCTGACGTCGAATCCATCAACACCAGACTGGCAATGGCGTCGAGTCGGCAACCCAACCAACCTGCTTGCGGTTGGTGGCCCCGATGACCACGGTGCGCTTGTTGGTGGAGTCGAAACCGTCCAGGTGGCGCAACAGCACGCCCAGCACGCGTCGCGTCGCCTCGTGCATTTCTGTGTCAGGCGGATAACAGGGGCGGGGGAGCAGGTTGAAAAGGCAGGGAGCCTGCCATGAATTGAGAGGCGCGCGCCCAGCACGTGCCACATCGCCTCGTGCATTTCCGCAAGCGGCAGCCGAGGCAGCCGGGCTTGTGTGAGGATGTGGGGTGTGGCTTTTGCTGCCGGGCCAGGTTTTGTTGATTTTGTTGATATGGCATTCTGCTAGCCAGGGTTCCCACACATGAATGCATCCTAGCCAGCACACCCAGCATCAAAGCAACCCCAGACCAGCGAGCAAGCTCACCTGTGGAGCGGGAGGTGGCAAGTGCATCCAGCTCATCCAAGAAGATGATGCAGCCGTCCGGGAACTGCTCGCACGTTTTCAGCATGTCTGCACAACGGGGAGGGATTGCGGCACTCAGCGCCAGTCAGCGGCAGCGCCTGACCATCCCCGCCATGCGGAACAGTGGGGAGTGAGAGCTGTCACCGGCTGCATGCCATCCCAGTTTGCAGTCGCCACCAGCCGCATGCCACCCCAGTGCGCAGATGGTGCACTTGGGGGCCACCATGGGGTGCCCACCTGCCAGCATCTTTTCGCTCTCCCCGTACCACTTGGACACGACGGCCTCGAGGGGGATGTACACCAGGGGGACAGCAGCCTGCAGGGGAAGCGAAGCTGCGAATGTGGACCGCCAGGGTGCCCTTGCATTGTGCTCCCATATGTGCTCCCTCTCCCTCTCCTGCTTTCAAGGGCCCTCGAGCAGCACAGCGACAGCAGACCGATTTACCTGGGCTGTCACACGGAACCCCACGCACCTGTGACGCAATGATGCGCGCGCTGGTGGTCTTGCCGGTGCCGGGTGGGCCTTCAAACAACACGGCCCGCGGGCGGTTGGACGCAAACTGCTTGCGGGTGCCCTTGGCGATAGATTCGTACACCTCTGCAGGTGCAGCAGGTGCAAAATATGGCCACGTTTTGACTAGGCTGCGCGTGTGACAGAGTCCCACCTCGCAGCAAACCAACACCAACAAGCCCGGACCTGCGCAAATGTGCACGCTGCTGTGCAGGTGCAGTTTCATTGAGCATCTAGGCGTAGCAGCAGCAGCAGCAGCAGCAGCAGCAGCAGCAGCAGCAGCAGCAGCAGCAGCAGCAGCAGCAGCAGCAGCAGCAGCAGCAGCAGCAGCAGCAGCAGCAGCGTGCCCCTGTCAGCTGCAATATTAAAGCTGCCACAGCCAGCTGCCTACGAAAGCAGCACACCTGGGTGCAGCAGGGCCAGCAGCAGCGTGTCCTCAATCTGGCGCTTCTGGTCTTCATACCCAGCCAGGATGCCCCAGTCCACCGATTCCTTAGGGTCGTGGACAAACACCTGCACACGGCAGGGCAGCGACACGTTCACGCTTTCTCCAGCGCAGCAGGCCACGGACAGCACCGCAACAGAAAAATCAGCCCGGCCGACCTCGGACCAGCCAGCCGCCATCGCAGTGGCGCACACCTGCACCGCAACCCAGCGTCCTAGCTCCCGCACCTGCGCCCCGTTCTTCTCCAGCTTGCGGGACACCGAGTCGAGCTGGCGCGCCCGCCGCTGCTGCTCCAGCTGCTCCGCACTGGGGCCCTCCACCGCCCCTCCCGACACTGCACCGCCGCGCGGCCGCTCGCCGCCCTCCAGCCGGCGCGGCCACTGCTCGCTGCCGCCGCCGCTGCCGCCGCCGCCGCCCCAGTCGTCGAAGCGTTTAGGGCGGCGCAGAGGGGTGGGCTCCGTGTCTCGCTCCTCGTCCTCGCCAACCTGCCAGCCCTCGCCTGTGGATGGGTTTAGAAGGGTGTGGAGTGGCACACAGAGCGTCAAGGTTGGGGAGAAGGTCGGAGGGTCAGCGCCGCGCCAGTTCAGGGCGTGCCTGCCCGCTTGACAAGTCATGAGCCACAAGGCTTCCCAGCAGGGGAGCAGGTGGCGGCAAGGCCATGCAGCACAGGTGGGGTGCCAAGCTTCATGTACACAAACTTCTGCTACCATTACCCACCTTGAGCCATGCGCTCAAAGCCACGGATGAACTCCTGCATAGATTGAGGGTTACCCAAGGTGATGCGGTGCAGTTACCAAGGCCCCCCAGACCACAATATTCAGGCAAGCAGGGCAGGCGCTTGGGGCATGCACAGCCGGCGTCTGCAGGCACACACTGTCCCCATACGCGCAGCGCGAGTGTGGGCCGCCGCCGATGCTTGCCAATAATGGGCTCAAGGACAGCGAACGTGCCTGCAGGTGCTCGAAGAAGGGGTCGACCGCCGACTCAAAGCCGCGGCCAAAGGGTGCGCCCTCAAACAGGGTGCCCCACTCCTGGAAGTCCTGCGGGGCAGATGCGCAAGACGGAGCGAGGTTCAGGACCCGCTGACCACCACCAGCGCCAGCAGCATGTGTACAAGAAACAGGTGGGGACAACTCCGGGGAGTCGTGCAGGGGAGGCATGCCAAGCAAACCGATCGAGCAGCAGCAAACCATTTTAGCAGCTCAGAACACTCCTGGTCCAGCTAAGTTGGACCAACACTCCGATTGCAAGCCCTTGCGGACGCAGGCCCCCGCGCCAGCGGTGCTTCTCTGGAAGGCATGCAAACTCAGCTGTCCCGTGCGCCTCGGTCGCGTGCTTGCATGCCACCCGCCTCCACAGGCCCCCGCCGCCACACTTGCAGGTGCCCACGCCCACGCCTCCTACACACCGACACCACAACAGTATATCATCACCCACCTCCACAGGCCCCCGCCGCCGCGGCTGCATGGCCGCCTGCAGCGCCGCCGACATGAGCGCGAGGTCCCGCTCGCTGGCGCGGCCGCGGAAGGAGAGGCGGGCGGGCTGCGAGGCATCATAAGGCTCCGCCACTTCGATTGTGAGGCCTCCCAGGCCTGTGACAGGAGCGAGCGGCGGAAGGGAGTTGGTGTTTAGGGGTAGGAGGGGCGGGCGGGCCGCGGGGCGGCGAAAGGGCCGGCCACTTCAACTGTGAGGCCGCCCCGGCCTGTAGTCGCCAGGTGGAAGCAGGTGTGCGTTTTTCCCTTTGCCTTCCAATACCACAGTCCACTGGTCAGAAGGCGCAACGGCAGGACCAGCGGCTCACTCAGCTTCTCAACCGCCCACCCTGCCCCCTGCCCCCTGCATCGCCCACCTCGCGAGCGGCGCACAAATGTGGTGGCCCGCCCCTCGCCGCCGCTGCTGCTGCTCTCGCTGACTGAGCTGCCGTAGCTACCCTCTTCTATGCTGGCAAACGCGGGGCTGCGCAGCGCGCGCCGCAGCGCCCGCACCGCGCCTGCAGGGTGGGCGGTTGGCATGGGGTGCTTTGCCAGCGATGCGTATGGTTTCCTCAAGAGCACACCAGCAGCATGTCACAGCCACTTTCACACACTCAGTAACGTGCAGCAAGGATGGCCCATGTTGAGCCAACACCTGCCCTCAGGGCCGCTACCCATTGCACCCAGCCCACGCCCAGGAACAGCCCAGGACCAGCGGCTTGCCTGGGATATCCAGCTGCTGCGGCAGGCTCCAGGTCACCTCCACCTCTTCGCCAGCAATGTCAACGTTCGGCTGAGGGATGCTGCGACAGGGCAGGCGGTTTGGGAAGACAGGACGTCTGCTGGGCTGGGCTGGGCTCGCGCCGGTACCGGCAAGTGCTGGCATCACAGCCCCAAGCGACGAGGCAGCATTTGCAGTGCGCGCCTCGCACAGCCGGTCTCAGCAACGCATACCAGGCGTGCATCCAGGCGGCAGATCAGCAGCATCAGCAGCACAGGCAGCATAGCGACCCAGCTGAAGCCACACAGACACCTCACTCTTGCAGGTGGGTGCCGCGGGGCAGGGAGGCCTCCACCCTGTGCAGCTGCTCGTCCAGGCGGCGCCACAGGTCTGTCACTGCTGCCCTGATTTCAGCTGCGTCCATGCCGCCTTTGGCTGCCTACGTTTGGGGTGAGCGAGGGGGGCAGCGGCAATGGAGAGCAGGGCCACACACGGAGAGAAGCTATGAGAGGGAGCCCGGCCGCCTGGCTGCCCCCATGCCCACAGCTCGCTTACCTCACACAGCGCCACAGTGCCGCCCAGCAGTGAGGCAGCTATGGCAGCCGCCGTGGTGGCAGCTAGGGTGGCGGCCGCAGAAGCACCGCGGCTTGCGCCGCCGCTGCCGCTGCCGCCGCCGCTCCCGCTCGTCACCGCTACCAGCCGACCGGCGCTGGCCGGTGCCGCACATCCTGAACGATCCAAGGCAGACCGGAACTGTTCGAGACGCGATCCAGCCCAGCAGGAGCTTCCTGGAACAGTGTGGAACACGGCACCCACTCACCTGCAAACCCACGGCCGCCTGCTGCCAGCCGCTGCACCAGCACCCAGAGGGCGCGGGCCAGGCCCGCTTGCTCCATGAGCTTGCTGCCGCTCTTCTTCGGCCAGAAACCTTGCTGCTCCTACGCTCGTCTTTGATGCTCGCAAGCCGCTTTAACGCAATTATGAACTTGCGGAGTGGTATGAAATTAGCGCCGATTGGTGTGCAACGGCCCAGGCGGCTCCAAGCAGCGGCGCCGCCAGTTCGTGCGCTGCGCGGCACCCGGCCTCTTCCGTCACGTGGCAGTAGTTTGCCGAGCAGCAGCAGGCTGAAGTTCACCCATGCAATCGTCAGGGTGAAATCTGTGTGCAGCGTGTGATGTGCAAGCGCCGAGCTGGCTCGCCTTTGCGAACTGGCGTCCACCACTGACCGGCAGCGGCGGAGGCGGTGGCGGCGGCGGCGGTGGCGGCGGCGGCGGAAGAGCTCTGGCCACGGCTTGCTCCGGCCAGACGTCCAAGGAACAGCAAGTTGCATGCCAACAGTTAGAGAGGCGGGGCAGCACAAATAAGGCCGCCAGCGAACGGAACACCGCGAGAGTTTGGCCAAGCAGCAGTGCACAGCCTCAAAGAGCAGGGAAACAAACTGGAAATAGCTCCGATGTGCGATCAGTCATATGGCAAAGGCAAGGCGAGCTGCAGCGGACGCCCCATGCCGCGCTGCATGTGCAGGAGGATACCGCTGGCCCCTCCTTTGCCCGCCTGCAGGCAGAACTCAAACATCTGCGACCGCCCGGGTGTCAGGATGTTGCTGCAGGCCCTGGGCTGGCTGCTGGCCGGCCCGCTGCTGCTGGCGGTGAGGCTTCCTTGCGCCGTCGGGCTGTTTAAGCCGCTGCCCTGCCTCACAGGCCGCTGCAGAGAGCTGTGGAGGGCCGATCGAGGCGCCACCGCTTCTACGTGTTGCCTGGCCGCAGCCACCGCTGCCGCACACGTTTCTCCTGTGCCACCGGCGGTAGGATCTGCAGGGCATGCCGCTGCCCTGCTCTCCCCTCTGTGTGCAGGCATGCCTCATCGTCTATGGCTTCCACCCGATCCAGGTGAGTTGCGTGAACCAGCAGCCGGTCTGCACCGCTGCCCATCTTCGGCCGCCGCCACTTGCTGCCGCTCCCTCATCTCTGCTGCCGACTGCCCCTGCCGCCTGCACCCCACCCCTCTTGCAGCGATGGCGCTACCGCAAGTTCCCAGGTGGAGGCCTGCTGCAAACCATTGCCGCAACCATCCTGGCGCTGTTTGGCTGTTGCCTGGTGCAGTGCAGCATGACATCCACACAATGCACTGCGCAGGCACCCTACCCCGCCTCGCCTTGCCCCACGGGGCGGGTCGCCCTGCAGCTGTTACCTTACTTACCTTGCTGATTCTGCAGGCCCCCGCCCCCGCTGGCTGATCGGCAACCTGCTGGAGATCCACACCGAGGGGCAGGAGGGCGCAGCGGAGCGGTGGGCCGCCGAGTTCGGGCCCCTGTTCCTCATCTGGCTGGGCGGCTTCCCGGTGAGGATGATCCAAGGAATGGATGCCCAGGTTGGGCGTCTTTTAAAGCCTGGCTGTACCACCTTAGTGGCCAAGGAAGCTGCCAAGGTAGCTGCTCATGCATACCTGCCCAACATCCTCCTCCACCCACCCACCCGCCCCACCCGCCCTGCCTGCCCACCAGGTGCTGATGACGGCCGACCCCTTGCTGGCCAAAAAGGTGCTGGCCCGCCCCGCCCGCCACAAGATCTGGATCCTGCACGAGGGGCCGGAGAAGGACTACGAGGACCACACCCTGTTCTTTGCCAAGTGAGATGCTCTTTGCCAAGTGAGGTTGAGGCAACAGCGTAACAGCACATCGTGCGGGTAACAGCGCATTGTGCGGTCCATGCAGTGTCACACGCAGGGGGTGCCATGCCACCAGCCGCTGCACGCCGTCGCTCCGCCGGCGGCCACCCGCAGTCCTGACCCGCCGTTCCCCTCCTGCACCCGCCCCACTCCCCGCACTTGCAGCGGCGAGCGCTGGCGTGCATCCCGCGCCGCCTGGCAGCCCTTCTTCTCTCGCCAGTCGCTGCAGGGCCACGCCACCTTCATGGCCCGCTCAGCGGACGCGCTGTGCGCCCTGCTGGGCAGCGCAGCGGGCACAGCGCAGCAGGTGGATGTGTGGAGGAGCCTGCAGTCCCTCACACTGGATGTGGTGGGCAGGACGGCCTTTGGCGTAGACTTCAACACCCTCGCCGCCGCTGACAGCCAGGAGGGCGCCGAGGCAGACGCGGCAGCCGAACCTGCACCCGCTGCCGAGCTTGCAGCTGCAGGCAAGGGCGGCCTTCGTGCCCGCAGCCTGCGCAGCGCCAGCACTGACGCGCTGCTGCGCGCTGTGCGGACCGTGTTTGAAGTGTGCGGCCCCGCGCAGCCACTCTTTGGGCTGTGCTTCATCTTCCCTGAGGTGAGCAGCCGCGGCTGAGCTGGATTGATGGGCTGCAGAGCTCAACCATGCAGGTTGGCAAGTTGGCGGGTCACAGTGGTGGGCTAGCGCAGGCAGATTCCAAGCAAGCGTGGCACTTACGGTGGCACCTGATGATCTGCCCTGCCGCCGAGGGCGCCCGCTCTCCTCCTAATCCGCCAGCATGCTCATGGGCTCCGCCTTCCCTGCCTGCTGTGCGACGCCCTGTGCAGGCCGAGCCGCTGGTTCGCTGGCTGGTTAACCGCTGGCCCAACGCCATCTTTTGCCGGGTGCGCTGCTGCGCCTGCTGCGCCTGCTCTGGTCAGCTGTGGCTGTTCTGGCTGCTGCGCCTGCTGTGGCCAGCCCGGGCTGCTCTGGCTGCTGCGCTTGCTGTGGCCAGCCCTGACTGCTCTGCCTGCTGCGCCTGCTGTGCCTGCCCTGGCTGGCAACCTTGACGCGCTGCTTTGACCAGTCATGACTTGACATAACGTACACCATGTGGACCACGGCTGCCCTGTATCGCACTGTTGTGAGGATTTGGGCACAAACCTGCCATGTATGCGTGCGTCGTCCATGCCCTGCACAGGAGCTGGGGGCCCGTGAAGTCGTCAAGGCGGTGGGTGCTGAGCTGCTGCAGCTTAGCCGGCGAGCCGACGCAGCAGCTCCCACCGCCAACGGCAAGGATGGGCAGCAGCAGCAGCAGCAGCAGCAGCAGCAGGCGGATGGGAACTCGGGCAAGCAGCCGCCGCAGCAGGCGGGGCAGCAGGAAGGGCAGGGGGGTGGGCAGGGGGGTGGGCGGCCGCCGGCGGTCGACTCGGGCTCGTTCCTGGCAAACGTGGGGCGGCACACGGGCAAGACGATTGAAGGGGGAGTGCTGCTGGACGATGCATGGGCCACCAACCAGGCGACCACGTTCCTTGTGGCGGGCGAGTAGGAGCTGCCTGGGCAGTGAATGGGTTGTGGGAAGGCAAGAGGGTGGCAGTGGAGGCGTTGTGGAAGTGAGGACTCGAGCCTGGGGACCAGGCATTGCCGAGCCCTTGTCGTGTGGTTGTGTTGAGGCCAAGCACGTTTGGACGACTCTCTTCTGCAGGATACGAGACAACCGCTAATGCCATCACCTTCGCAGTCTACCTGCTGGCCCGCAACCCAGGTAGGCACTGATGGCTGAATTTCGCACCTAGGGACGCACCATGCTTCTCGGCGATGCCATTCCAGTAGTTCCTGCAATGCACCACACCCTGCGCGCGTGCCCCCATCTGGTCGCAATTTGCGAATTGGTTCCTTGCAGACAAAGAAGACAAGCTGCTGGCTGAGATTGATGCCTTTGGCCGGGACCGCGTGCCGACACTGGATGACGTCGAGGTGCGTCGCGCAGCTTGCAATTTGTGGGTTGGCACGCTGCTGTGGCAAGGCGTTGCGACGATGGACGCGCTGCCCGCTGCGACTGGCTCTCGCTGTTCTGCCCAACCGCTCTCGACCTGGCGCAGCAAAGGCCAGGGGAGCTTTCTCCACGAAAGCGCCATTCCCCACCCTCTCGCCGCCGCGCATCCTCCCGCCATCCCTCCCGCACACAGGCGCATTTCCCCTATGCCTCGGCGGTGCTCAAGGAGAGCATGCGGCTGTACCCCCCAAGCATCACTCTGATGCGCGAGGCGCCCGCCAGCGGCCCCTGGCAGCTGGGCAGCTATGACGTGCCGGCGGGGACGGCATTGCAGGTGGGAAGAGTGGGTCCCACAGATGCATGTTTGCGCTGGCATGCATCCATGCTGTGCAGCCCTGGTTGATCCCAACACGCACAACTGTGCATAGCCCACTCTTGCTGCCATGCGCGCTGCAGGTCAGCATGCACGCCATGCAGCGCAGCCCCGACCTGTGGCCGCAGCCGCTGGCCTTCCTTCCCGAGCGGTTTGTGGCGGGCAGCCCCGAGGCGGAGGAGGTGAGGGGAGCAGAGGACTGCAAAGGGGGAGGCGGAGGATTGCACAATGAGTGAGGGGAGGGCGACTGCATGGGAGGCATCTACGGGAGGCATCCTGTGCTTGCGGATGACTGGGGCCACCAGGCTGAACGTTTGCAACACGGGAGCACTCGGGCATGCCTGTGCCCCCCTCCCACAGGTGGTGCTGGGTGCCTTCATCCCGTTTGGCGCCGGCAGCCGCATGTGTGTGGGCATGCGGTTTGCGGAGCTGACGGCCCGGCTCACCCTGATCCGGCTGTACCAACAGGTGGGTGGAACTTCAAAAGGTGGGTTGCATACGGAATGAAGAGAGGTGCAGGGCAGCCAGATCATCCGCCGCTCGGCAGCACGGTATGCACGGCTTTGCTTCGGTGCAGCAAGCGGTGGCACCAGCCCTGTTTGCGAACGTAACGGCTTGCCCCCTCTGCCCCTGTCCCCAGTTCACGTTCCGGCTGCTGCCGGGCCAGGTGCCGCTGAAGACCAAGGTGCTCATCACCCAAGTGAGTGCATGAGTTGGTTTTGCATGTAGTGCTCACCTTGCCAGCTCGTATTCTTTGTTAACCGGTGGCATACTGATGGGCTGCCCTCCGTTGATGCAGGGCCCCATTGAGGGCGTGCATGTGACGGTGCACCGCCGCTGATGGGCACAGCAGCCAGCGCCCCTCAACACAGCAACAACACCCCAAGCAATGGCCTAGCCTGTTGAATAAACCAAGTCAGCATGTCGGTTTGATTGTAACTTGCACAACTTGCACTTGCACGAAGTTTAGTTAGAGCCTGCTGCCTGATCCCTGTCCACCGCTTTGTCCACGTCATTGTGTTAGCTCCGCACCCAATCGATGTTCCTGCTTGTTACACTTAGCTGAACCATACTTACTACCTGGTGTGGCTTTGTAATGCTGCAAGAGCATCAAGGGAACAGGCTGCCTCAAGCAAACTGCATGCGCTGGAAGACAGCCGCTGCTCCCACGCCGATGAATGTTGCTGTCGCGTAGCCCAGGATTCCAATCAGTAGTGCTGGAATGAGGCTGCTGCGCCAGCCCTTTGCTGCCGCCATGCCGGCCGCGGTGGTAGGGCCTGCGATTTCAGGTGGGGAGATGCACGCACGTTGATGCGTGCGGAGGGCATCATGCAAGTGCTGGCCGGGTTTGTGGTTCGGATCGGTCTGGAGCGTGTTGCCTGTGAGTTGCCTCAAACACCCCCGCTGCCGCTGCTGTATTTTCGAGCAGCCTATTGGGCACAACACGCACAACAGCCCCCCGAAACCCGACTCACCTCCAATGTTGGCGTTGGACGCCAGGCACGTCTCCCGCCGCGTGAACCGCCACAGCCGCTCGCCCGCCAGCACAACCGCCACGTGCGCTGCGGCACGGTTGGGCAAGCAAAATGTGGGGGCACAGAGCGGGACCAGGACAGGATTGCTGGCTGTTATGAGCTCCAAAACACACGCAGCTGCGTCAGCAACGCGCTTCAGCAGGGATTGCACACGGACACGTGCCAGCTCTCAACACCTTGTTGCAGCAGCGCGTGCTCCAAACCCCTGCCACTCACTTGACACAGCGATGGCGGACCAAAGGAACAGTGCGGGGGCGGTGCGCATGACGGTTGCGATGCTGCCGCTGGCGCCCACAGATGCGAAGAACAGCTGCAGACATTGTGGGATAGAGGGGGTGTGGGGTCAGCAGCAGTTGGCAGGTGCGATGATTCCTTGAACCTTTCAGCTGGAGCAAATGAGTGGTTCAAAAGAGCGTTAACAGCTGTGCCATCCCATTAGCCGTTGCCATCGAGTATTGCATCTCCCACCCAGCCTCAACCTGCCTGCATCAGGATTGCGGCCAGCCCTTCGCCCGAGGCCCGCAGTGGCGCCAGCAGCCGCGGGAACAGCGTGGCAAGCGTCACTGCGGAAGTGGGTGCAGGGACCAGGATTGGTGCACAGGCATGAGGCCACGCCCAGGGCAGCTGCTGGAAAGCAGGGCACGCTTGCAACCCTGGCAGTGCAGCATTCAATGCGTGCCGCCTGGCGGCCAGCTTGCCTCACTCCCTATGGCCCCCACAGCCCACCCAACCCCTCCTCACCCGTGATTCCAGTGATGACGGTAATCGAGCCGCCCTTGTACCGCAGCGCCTGCGCAATCTGCGTGCCGGCAAAGCAAATGGCTGCTGCCACAGCCAGCGCGGTGGCCCCATGTAGCACAGTGATGGTCCGGCTGTCCTCTTCACCGGCCTGGCTGTGCTGCTGCTGCTGCTGTGCTGCTGCGGCCGCCGGCTGCCCAGCCCCTGCCGCTTCCGAGCCCGATGCCGCCGCTGCTTGCAAGGAGCCGTCCCAGCCGCCGGCGGCGGGCGCAGGAGCCGGCTCTGCTCGCTCGTCGAAAGATGGAGTTGAGGGCGCGTCAGGCGGGACCCGCTTGGCCAGCGCATAGAGCGTGAGGAAGTAGGCCGAGACAATCTGCAAGGGGGTGAGGTGCGGTTGTGCAAAAGGTGGAGTGTGTGCCTTGCTGGTCAAGTTATAAACCAAACCAAGATAAAGGGGCGGCGCACACAGCGTGGCCTCCAACACAATCGCACACTTGCAGCCTTCAATCACGTGCCAGCCTCACCAGGTCGTCAGCAGCCAGGCCCGCCATGCGTGCGCTGGGAGACAGTGACAGCGCCTCTGATACGGCCACGTAGTTGACGCTGCCTGCGGTGGCAGCAGCGAGGAGGGTGCCACCATGCCAGGCAGGCTGGGATGCCAATCCGAGGCCGGCAACGCCTGCGGCGCCATGCACCACCCAGCGGCAAGCAGTGTGTGACAAAGAAAGCGCAGCCTGCCATGCGACCCTCACCGCCGATGTGTCGCGCTGTGAGCGCCGCCGCCACCTTCCAGCCGTCCGCGCCCAGCATGCGCAGCGGCATGAGCTTGAAGGCCAGCAGGCTGCGAGGCAATGGCACACATGAGGACACAACGGTCAGGAGCCGCCCACGCCTGGAGCTGCATGCACAAGGCGTTGGACGGCAGGCAATCTTGCACCGCCTGCAACAAAGCCTGCAACTTGCGAGGGCCGAGCCCCGTGCCGCCCTGCCTACCTGCCCACCACGGTGGCAAAGGCGCCCCACGTGAATGCGCCCAGCAGGCGCCCAGTCTCCCCCAGCACCCGCCTGCGAGTCACAGGGAAGGCGCATGCCGCAGGTGTAAGCAGCTCCCCCGGGCGGCAGCATGCTTGAGCAAGAACAAGCTGGGATCAGAAGAGCGGATGCAGAGGCAGGGGCTCGACGGCGAGTGCACCGCTGCCCAAGGGTCCCCAGCGACGTGCTGGGCATCTGGCTTAGCGTCCCCACCCTGCCGCTGCCCTCAGGTTCCTCCCACCCCACAAACGCACGTCCCACCTGAGGTCCGCGCTGAACAGCAGCAGGGGCACGGCCAGCGGCAGCAGGTACGAGTTGACCACTCCATACACATGCGGCGCCTCAGCAGGCACGACACCCAGGTTGCTGAGCGCCAGGCCAAACAGGGTGCTGCAGGACAGGGGGCAGAGCGGGCGGCAGGCGGCTCTGTGCATGCAGGCAGTCAAGGACACACCAGTAGCCCAGGCATGTGAGGGCCGCAGCATACGCATCGGTTGCGAGAGCACGCATGCACCACCCTGCCGCTCCTATTGGCCACCTGAGCAGCGCCCCGCTCATCTCCTTGCCCCACTTGGTCTGCTCGCACCACAGGCCGGCACAGCCCGCTGCTGCCAGCGCCGCCCAGATGCCCCAAGGCGAGTGGCCCAGCAGCGTGGCACCCTGCTCATGCACTGCTGCTGTCACTGCCGCCGCTGCCGCTGCCGCTGCTGCTGTGGGCCGGCAGGCTGCTCTCCGTGGCCGCAAGCACAACCCTCTGCTGCCCGATTGCTGCGCAGCTGCAATGCCGCTGCAGCCGGGTCGCCGGAGGAGGGCTGCCGGCGGTGCAAGTGTCGACCGAGGCACCAGTGCCGCCGCTGCCGCCGCCGCCGCCTGCGGCAGCCCCAGTCGCTGCTGCGCACAGTGCATCGTCACATGCAGCGCGCCTGCAGCTGGTTCAGGAGGCTGAGGGCTGCTGCAAGCCCGGCCACAAGCGGGCTGGAAAGCTGGAACACAAGTGCGAGCAGGGCAGGGCTCTGGGCACTGAACAACGATTCTGCACAATGATCGCCGCACGATGGATGCGATTGCAAGGCCACCCGATCGAGAGACGCGCGAGCGCCCATGTGTTCATGCAGACGCGGGCCTGGTCCCTCACAAAGCCCCCAACGCGACACGGCTGTCTCAGTGAACTTGCAGGATGGTACAGTGCCAACATGTCCGGCCGTAGGAGCAGCCCGGTGTCTACAGCCGCAGACTCGCAGGCAGTGGAGCCCTCGTCCACCCCGCCCGCCTCGCCGGCCGCGGCAGACGAGCACCATCACGCCCCGGCATCGGTGCAGGGGCCTGGCGCCCACAGCACGGCTCCCGCCAGCCCTTCGGCGCCCAGCAGCACCGGCGGCGGCGGGAGCCAGTGGGCACCGCACAGAGCCGCCTCTGATGCGGGGTCCGTGGACAGCCATGTGGACTCTCACCACTCCTGGGGCACCCATGTGAGCCACCACTCGCACCGCAGCCGCTGGAGCGTCGCCGCCACATGTGCTACCACAGTGGCGCCCCGCCCCGCCGAGCCGCGCCTGCTCGATCTCGAAGAGGGCGGCAGCAGCGGCGAGGGCAGCAGGGCAGCCTCGCCCACAGCAGCCCACTGGCGGCGTGGAGATGGGGGCGGCAGCGGTGGCATGCCGGCAGCGGCGGCGTCGCCACGTAGCAGCAGGCACAGCATGCGCAGCAGGAGCGGCGGCCGGGCCAGCGTTGATGCTGGCGGGCCCGCTGGCGGCTCCTCACGCCGGCTGTCTGTGATAGAGCACCCCCTAGAGCCTGCTGGCAGCAGCGGCGGCACGCCGGGGGCAGCACTTGGCGGGCTCCAGACAGCCGAGTCGGCAGCAGCGGCCGGCAAGCTGCCGCCACGCCTGGTGCGCTGAGGGCTGGTGCTGTTCGGTTGGCTGGGCGGGTGGGTAGGATAGCCGTTGTGTTCTGAATTGCGAGTCGTTCGTGAAACATGTTCAGCACGCGAAGGTTGCATCGCATGCAGGTGCGCTGAGCACCACGTGTGTCCCCCACTTCCACCTTCTCCACTCCCGCAGATTGTGTTCAACCCCGATGGGCAAACCTTTGACATAGCGGTGGATAAGCTGAGAGAGGACCAGCTGGCAGCTGCCGCCGAAGCCGCCGCAGCCGAGCGGCGGCGGGAGCAGCAGCAAGCGGCGGCGGCGGCGCTGGGGCCCGGCGGCACGCGGCCAGCAGGCGGCAGCCGGGCAGAGCAGCTTGATCCGGATGTGGTGGCCTGGCGGGCTGCGTATGCGCGCCAAAAGGTGCGATGCATGTGTGTGGATCACGCTTTGCTGGGGCTGCGTTTTGCATGACAGACTGTCGGGGCAGCGGCCACATTCTGGGCGCCCACTGGCAAACCGCGGTGTCCCACGCCTCCCTGCCGCCACTGTTGAGGCCTTGCAAGCCTCACACGCTTGCACCCACAGTGCCATGCTGCTGGTCTTGTGCTCTTCACCATCCTCCCCCTCCGCCGCCGACCCTGCCGCAGCTGCTGGTCCTGCTCAGCCTGGCCGCCGATGTCGTCTACCTCATCGTCCTGCTGGTCCTGCGCCTCGCCTGGGGCGACGGCCAGGGCAGCGCGCCCAACCGTGAGCGCCTGTGCCTGTGCCTGTGCTTGCCAGGCGGCCTGCTGTGCTGCGTGGCATTGTGCGCCGTCCTGGACGCAGTGCAGTGCACCTTTGCAAACACACAGCCGACTGGGGTGTCATGCAACATCGTTCCGCCCGCCGCTCCCTCCCCGCCGCTCCCTGCAGTCAGCTCGGCAGCTAAGTTCTTCGTTGGATCGCACCCCGATACCACCAGCATTTCGTTCATTGCAGGCACCCTGTTCACAGGTCCGTCTTGCAGGGCTGGGCTGGGAGGCTGGCCCGCCTGTGGGCAGATGCTTTGGGCTGTCGTGCTTGGGGGCCAGAATAGGCTGGACCGTCACGCTGTGGGGCCGAGCAGACCGCTCTGCTGTCTCCCTACACGCCCTTACCTTCTCGTTGACCCGCATCGCCCCGTCTCGCACTTGAAGATGCCTTGCCTCTGCTGTCCCTGCCGCAGATCTGATTGCTCTGTACGGAGTGATCCAGGACTACCCCTCAGTTGTGACTCTGTTCATCGTCTGGAGCGTGGTGCTCGGGGTGAGCCAGGCTGGATGTGTCCGCAGAGCACCGCTGCCCTTGCACTCGCCCTTGATGGCAGCTGGGCTGCGCGGTGTGCACATATGGCTGGCTTGTTGTGGATCCGTTGATCTGTTGGGTCGACCCCCATCTGTGTGCGGCACACGCAGCCCACGGCCGTCACGCGTGGCTCATCGTTTCCCCGCACGCCCTCGCGTCCTTGTCCCCCACCACAGGCCTTTGCCATCCTGGAAATGCCGCTGCTCTTCATGCTGCTGCGCCTGCTGCTCCTCGTCCTGGCCTTCCAGGTGAGCCTGCTGCTGCACTTGCTGCAAGGCCCGTGGGCCGAAACGCGGTGTGGCTGCGCTGCTGTGCGGTGCGGAGCTGTGGTGTTTTGATGCCCCTAGCAAACTATGCACCGTCTCGTTCTCAGCCGGTCTGCCCCACCCCTTGAGGGGCCTCCCTGTGCAGCTGCGCTTCTCAATGGCCCGCCTGCACAGCATGCTGCCGCCCGCCTCGCTCGCGCACCTCGTCTCAAGTGAGGCCTCGGGATTGGCTTTTGGCTTTTGGCTTTTGGTTGTGGCATCCAGCTGTTGGTTGCAGTCGGTTGCAGCAGGCAGCTGGGGGTTTGTGACAGCTGGCGGCTAGCCTAGCTGGTTGTGGCATGTGCCATGGCTGACAAGAGTCTGCTGTCGTTGAGGTGTGCCCTCCCGCTGGCCTGCCCGCTGGCTCACTTCCAACCTGTGTCACTTCCCCCTGTGCAGCCATCGGGCAGCGCACGGCATCAGCTGGCCGCGCGATGTGGAGCGCCGCCGCCCGGCCGTTCCGCCGCAGCAGGCACCGCTCGCCGCCCACTGCCGCCCCAGCGGATGGCGGGCCAGCGACCCCAGGG